>CM047878.1:59925-151458 GCA_026212405.1 Petrea volubilis
CCTATACCCTATACCCTATACCCTATACCCTATACCCTACCTATACCCTATACCCTATACCCTATACCCTATACCCTAAACCCTAAACCCTAAACCCTAAACCCTAAACCCTAAACCCTAAACCCTAAACCCTAAACCCTAAACCCTAAACCCTAAACCCTAAACCCTAAACCCTAAAAACCCTAAACCCTAAACCAAAAATTTCTTAATCTGACAAATATCAAACTCCGATTTCTCTCGCAAGCTTCAGCTTAGCAGCTCAGGAATCACTCCGAGAAGATGGATGGGCATGATGCAGACAATACTAAACAAAGTACCGCTGACATGACTGCATTTGTGCAAAACCTTCTCCAGCAAATGCAAAGTAGGTTCCAGACAATGTCCGAGTCCATCATCGGTAAAATTGATGAGATGGGGAATCGCATTGATGAGTTGGAGCAGAGCATCAATGACCTCAGAACCGAGATGGGCCAAGAAGGTACCCCATCTCCTTCAGCTCCATTAAACGCAAGAGAAGATCCCAAGTCGGCCGAAGATAGTTAATGAAATGTGCGCACTTATTATGACCTTTACTGGTTTTCACTTTTGCTTGCTTATGATTTCTAAGATGGTATATGCACCTCTTCAATTCAATTTCCTCTATATTTTTAGATACCATAGGCATGTCCCATGATATATTTTGAGCCACTCTATGAGTCAGATATGTGGTCGATGGTTCGCTGTGTTTTCTTGATCTGGAATGGGTTTGCTTCATTTTGTTTGTATTCCAGCAGTGAAACTTCAGTCAGTTCAGTGTGTGTTTGTGATTGTGATTAACTCGTATATCGGACGAGTTTGGGGTTCTGAGTTGTAATACTTTCACTGATCTACCATGAAGTCCTTGTGATCTGCGTTAGTATTACCAGCTTTCATTGCTCTAATTGAATGATGGATTTTGTTTCATTGAAAAAAAAAAAAAAAAAAAAAAAAAAAAACCCTAAACCCTAAACCCTAAAAAAAAAAAACCCAAAACCCTAAACCCAAAACCCTAAACCAAAAAAAAAAAAAAAAAACCCTAAACCCTAAACCCTAAACCGTCCGGTACGCTCAACGCCCTTCTCTCTTGGGGGACTTAGACTGATAAGCCCGACCAAATCTCCACCGCCGGAGAGGCGGCGCCCCACCGATCTCCTCCATACCGCCGCCGCCATGGACTTCCACCACCACGGAGGCTCGCCGTCCTCCTCCACCTCCTCCTCCGACCACCACCGCCACTCCAACAACAACAACAACAACACTTCTTCTCTGCAAGCCTCAAATGGCCACTCCTCCGACCCTATGCACTCCTGGTGGGAGTCCATCTCCAAAGCTCGCTTACGCATCCAACTGCTCTCTAATATTCTACCCTCTTCCCCCGACGACGAAGACACTCTTTCGTCCCTCGCCGACACCGACCGCCCGGCGCGGTCCCTGCTCCTCTCCTCCGCCGCATACTCGTCTATCTCCGCCGCACTGTCCTCCCCCTCCTCCGGCTCCGGCGACGACCATCTCTGCCACTGGCTGTACGATACATATCTATCATCTGACCCCGATCTATGCCTCGTCGTCCTCTCCTATCTCCCGCTTATCACCTCCATCTACCTCCACCGAATCCACCACCCGGCTTCAGATATTCCGGTCTCTCTCTCCGGCTTCGAGGCTGTTCTGTTAGCCCTCTATTCCGGCGAAACCAAAGCACGCAACGGTAAGCCTGTTACTGTATCCATTCCGGATCTCTCGCAGCCTTCACTCTATCATTCACCCCGGAATCCAGGTAAACCTTCGAACCCTAATTCCAAGTCCGGTAAGCCTTTGGTTGGGGTTCTGTCGCCTCCTCTGGAGCCGCAGATCGCTGTTAAGTCCACCAAGCGAGCCTGCATTGTTGGGATTGCTTTCGATTGCTATTATAAGCAGATTTCTCAGATGCCCAGCTGGTCGAAACTGGATTTCTGTAAGTTTGCTGCAGTTTGGGCTGGGCAGGATTGCTCTTGTACCTCGGATTTCGACCGAAAACCTGAGAACTTCGTGGAAAAGAATGGCGGGCGCATGGATAACAATGGGTTTGGGGATGAAATTAGGGTTGAGGTTGATGAGATTGAATATGTAGCGGAAAGGGTCATGGATTTAGATATTGAGGGTGATAATTCAACTGCAGGTGGAGAGAAGGATGCGAGAATTCCTCTGCCATGGGAGTTATTGCAGCCAATTTTGAGGATATTAGGTCATTGTCTGCTGGGTCCACTGAATATCGACGAGGTGAAAGATGCAGCATCAGCAGCGGTGCGGCGTTTGTACGCTAGAGCTTCACATGATCTGGTTCCACAAGCAATTCTGGCCACTAGGAGTTTGATCCAGCTTGATAGGGGGGCACGTGAAACAGCTAGGGCAGCAGCTACAGCGGCTGCTAATGCTTCTGGCTCGAATGCTAACACTCCCAGTAAGGCCAAGAAACCCGAGATACTTTTGGTTTCCAAGTAATGATGATGCTAGCAACTATGTCTGATTTCTTAACTTGTTTCTGGCTTTAATTATTGTGAGAATGTCTGTGTTTTTATGTAGATTATGACTATAAACATACATATGATTAAGTTATTTGTAACTATGAGTATGAATGTGTTAGATTGAGGAGATAGATGGCCCCCTGATGCTTTGTGAGATTACAAATCACTATTAATTTGATTTCGACCTGTTTCCATTTAAAAAAAAAAAAAAAAAAAAAAAAACCCTAAACCCTAAACCCTAAACCCTAAACAGCTTGAAACTTTCTCTCTCTAGAAAAAAATCCTCTGCCTTCTCTCTAGAATTTGGCCTTTGGTCCCAATCATGGGGGATCCTCCGGATCCGCCCCCCACCAAACGGACTTATGCTTCAGTCACCGGAGCTCCGGCGGTTGATCCATTTGCACCCGACGCAAGAGAACGAAAAAAGAACTTTGATCTGGAGTCTTTCAAGCCGGCGGGTACAGTGATGGAGCATAACGGGGAGAAGATTGCTGTCTTTTCCCCTACGGAAAAGGAGAAATTATGTGAGGTGTTTAGGTACGCTCTGATCGGGAAGTTCTCTCATGGTCGTCCTCCGATGAATAATTTGAGGTTATTATTTACAAAGATGAATTTAAAGAGACGATTCAGGTTGGTTCCAATCAATTCCAGCCATGTTTTAATTCATTTATATGACCATGATGATTATTCAAGGTTATTTTTGAGAGAAGTTTGGTATTTTAAGGGACTTCCTATGAGGGTTTTTAAGTGGACTCCTGATTTCAACCCGAAATACGAGTCTCCGATTTGCCCCGTATGGTTTAAAATACCTGAACTGCCATATCATATGTTGCCGGTGCCGGCGTTGTATGTCATCGCCGCATGTATTGGAAAGCCCTTACGTGTGGATGAACCTACCGCTGATCTTACGAAGTTGAATGAGGCTCGGGTTTGTGTGGAGATAGACATCACCAAACCGATTAGGAGATCAGTCAAGGTGAAGGATGGAGATCGATTTTTTGAACAACCAATTGAATGTGAGGGGATCCCTCCCTACTGCCATAAGTGTTGTAGGAGGGATCATCGAGCTAAGGACTGCAAGTTTTTTCGTGAAGAAGCAGGTACAGCAGCAGACGACGAACAATATGGTGGGAATTTACGGGAGATCATAGACGGTAAGAGAAAAGGAAAGGGAGCAGAGACGGCGCAGACGCTTTCGGAGGCTGCGACGCAGAATTTCATCGAGATACAGCAAGGGGTTCGTCATGGTCTGCTTGAATGCTTTCAGGTGGGAGAGAGCTCTCGCATTTTGCAGCAGGCACGGGTTTCTCCAGCTTCGGGTAGGGATCAAGAACAGCAGCGATTTCCTACAGCTGCTGTTTCTGAGACTTCAAATTTGTATTCTGCTGCGGCTCCTCTCCCCAAAACAGGCGTGAATTCAGCAGCAAATTCTGATGATCTTTGGCCAGCTCCGTCGACATGTTTGCAGCCTTCAAAGCTGCATGATTCGCTGGCGATGGTTGCTGTTCCTCTTCCCAAAGATGGCGTGATTTCTGGGCGGAACCACTCTGCTCCTGCCGCTGCTGCCCACGTGAATCCACCTGCTGCTGTCGTTCACGTGAATTCCCCTCATGGGGAAGACCCCTTCTCCCACTCAGCAGCTGTCTTCGAGAAAGTGGTGGATGGGGGACCCGTTGGCATGGTGTTTGATGGAAAGGATGTTCCCCACTTGCATGATCAGTTTTGTGCAGCTGCAATCTCCCACTCAGCAGCTGTTACTCTCGAGATAGTGGTGGATGGGGGTCAAAAAGGCATGGTGGTTGATGGAAAGGCTGTCCCCCACCTTCTTGCTCCTCTTTGTGCAGCTGCTAGTCACGTTTATTCCCCACATGGGGAAGATTCCCTCTCCCACTCAGCTGTCACTCTCGAGATAGTGGAGTATGGGGGTCCCAAAGGTGATGGCAAGGTTGTTCCCCACGTTCCGGTCCATGATTCTTCTTGTGCAGCGGCAAGTTTGAGGGTTTCAGCTGCTGATCACGTGATCTCTCCTCATGGGGAAGTGGTGAATGGGGGTCCCAAAGGTGATGGAAAGATGTTGGGCATGAATCTGGACGCCTCTCAGCCTTCACATTCCATCGCAAATCGGCCAAATTCGTTTTTGGATATGTTCAGGGAGCTTAAAGAGGCTGAAAGCAGTCCACCTTCATCGCCTGCTGCAGTTACTACTTGCTACGGTGATGGTGAGTTCTTGGAGCTACCAATTAATGTGATCTATCCGTCAACACAATCAGGAAGCATGACTAATTTTTTGGGAACTCAAGATGGTACTAATGATTTGGTTCAGTCTATAACCAGTCCAAATGACGACATTGAGGTTTTTGATCGGGACTTAGATGGTGTTGTGAATAAAATTCTTGATCGGGCTTTGATAAGAGGCACAAAGAAAAAGAAAAAGAAAAAGAAAAGAAATCGGGCCAAAAAATGCCATCAAACTGCAACCCAAGCTGTCACTTTACCGTCGGAGGGAGATTCTTATAATTTTCCTCAACAACCAGGGGGTCCAGTTGTAATTTTTAAAAACCTGGTAGGAGAGAGCGCGACAACTTCAGAAACTCCCTCACGTGTCCAGCAAGCAGAATCTGACGTGGCTCCCAACAAGGCACACCATGACGTCTTTTCCACTCCGGTTTCGGAAAAACAAATTTTTATTCCACGGAAGTGTGCATCACAAACACGGATCCAAAGGACACTTTTCATTATTCGAGTGAATCGTCAAGTCCTAAGGCTATTGTCCCTCCCCGCCATGAAATTTCAGAAGATCATAATGAGTTTGTTAAGTCAACTGAAGACATTTTCAACAGGCCAGGCCCGTCCAATGACAGATTGCTTGAGGCCCTAGTGACAATGCGCCCCACCAAACATTTACGCTCCTTTTTTGGGGGGCGTATGCCCCAGAGTTGGTGTCCGCCGCGGGACGATCTCTTCTCGGCACGAGTTCATAACCCGTATGTGGACTCCGATGATTGGACCTCATACCACGGCTCCGACGATTTGGGCAGTCTGAAAGATGTTGATTATTTTTGATTTCTTTATGATCTTAATTAAGATGTAAGGGAGTAGTACTCCCAATTTTCTTTCGCAAGTTGTTGTGTAATATTTTGTATTTCTGTTGTGCTTTCCTTTTTAATGAAGGGGTGGGGTCCCACTAAAACCCTACGGCCTCGTGCCGGTTTCTCCAAAAAAAAAAAAAAAAAAAAAAAACAGAAAAAAAAATATAAAAAAAAATGAAAAAAAAAAAAACCCTAAACAAAAAAAAAAAAAAAAAAAAAAAAAAAAAAAAAACCCTAAACCCTAAACCCTCTCTCTAAGAAATTCTCTCTGCCTTCTCCCTAGAATTTCACCTTCTTTGGCCAAACATGGGTGAGGCTTCGGCCTCTCACCCACCACCAAAACCGCCGGTCTTCACCGGCCGTTCTTATGCCGGAGTCGTCGCCACTCTGGCCACGGATCCGTTTGCGCCCGACGCTCGTGAACGCAAGAAGAATTTTGATCTCACGACGTTTAAACCGGCGGGTAGTGTTGTGGATCACAACGGCGAGAAGATCGCCGTCTTCACCCCAAAGGAGAAGGAATCGTTATGCGAGATTTTTCAATATGCATTGATTGGCAAGTTTTCTCATGGTCGTCCATCTATACATCACTTACGCTTTATGTTTACGAAAATGAATTTGAAGGGAAGATTCAGGTTAGTGTGGATTAATGATACCCATATTTTAATTCACCTTTATGCTCATGATGATTATTCACGTTTGTTCATGAGAGAAGTGTGGTATTTTCGTGGATTTCCCATGCGTGTGTTCAAGTGGACTCCGGATTTTAATCCACATCAGGAGTCCCCGATTTGTCCCGTGTGGTTCAAAGTCCCGGAGTTGCCGTTTCATCTATTACCTGTTCCGGCCTTATACGTTGTTGCAGCGTGTATTGGCCACCCTTTACGTGTTGATGAACCGACCGCTGATCTTAATAAGGTCACTGAGGCACGCGTCTGTGTGGAGATTGACATTACCAAACCCATCAAGAAGTCGGTTAAGGTGAGGGATGGTGATAGATTTTTTGAACAACCTATTGTGTGTGAAGGGGTTCCTCCGTATTGTCAAAAATGTTGCCGGAGGAATCATAACTCGCGGGAATGCAAGCTGCATGCCAAGGATGATACGATGGAGTCGGATAATTTTTTTCAAGGAGATTTGAGGGATTTTTTACAAGGAAAAAGAAAAGGAAAAGAAGTGGCGCAAGGGGTTTTGGATGCTCATTCATCACAGGCTGCACAAACAGATTCTCTACAGCTGATGCAACATGAAATAGCAGCTGTTTCTGGTAGTTTCCAGTCTCTGAAAACTGCTGCCCAGACTCCAGCCACTGCTGTCCAGGCTCCGGCGCATACTGGTCCAGACAGCATCACAAATCGGCTCATGGTTCCAGCAGCAGATTCTGATGGTCATTTGCCAGCTCCGTCGACAAATTTGCAGGTTCCGGAGACCCCTCAGCTTCCGTCTTCTGCTGCCCAGATTTCGATGCCTCTTGGGGGGGAATCCAGCAAGGCTGGGGGGCTGTATTTGGATGTTCCTACAGCTGCTTCAATTCAGCATGGTTCACAGGTTTCTGCTGCTGTTCCTCTTCCCAAAACAGGCGTGCAACCGGGGCTGAACATGGCTGGGAATCTTGGCTGTGCTCTTCCCAAAGATGGCGTGATTTCTGGGCAGAACCACTCTGCTCCTGCCGCTGCTGCCCACGTGAATCCACCTGCTGCTGTCGTTCACGTGAATTCCCCTCATGGGGAAGACTCCTTCTCCCACTCAGCAGCTGTCTTCGAGAAAGTGGTGAATGGGGGACCCGTTGGCATGGTGTTTGATGGAAAGGATGTTCCCCACTTGCATGATCAGTTTTGTGCACCTGCAATCTCCCACTCAGCAGCTGTCACTCTCGAGATAGTGGTGGATGGGGGTCAAAAAGGCATGGTGGTTGATGGAAAGGCTGTCCCCCACCTTCTTGCTCCTCTTTGTGCAGCTGCTAGTCACGTTAATTCCCCACATGGGGAAGATTCCCTCTCCCACTCAGCTGTCACTCTCGAGATAGTGGAGTATGGGGGTCCCAAAGGTGATGGCAAGGTTGTTCCCCACGTTCCGGTCCATGATTCTTCTTGTGCAGCGGCAAGTTTGAGGGTTTCTGCTGCTGATCACGTGAACTCTCCTCATGGGGAAGTGGTGAATGGGGGTCCCAAAGGTGATGGAAAGATGTTGGGCATGAATCTGGACGCCTCTCAGCCTTCACATTACATCGCAAATCGGCCAAATTCATTTTTGGATATGTTCAGGGAGCTTAAAGAGGCTGAAAGCAGTCCACCTTCATCGCCTGCTGCAGTTACTACTTGCTACGGTGATGGTGAGTTCTTGGAGCTACCAATTAATGTGATATATCCGTCAACACAATCAGGAAGCATGACTAATTTTTTGGGAACTCAAGATGGTACTAATGATTTGGTTCAGTCTATAACCAGTCCAAATGACGACATTGAGGTTTTTGATCGGGACTTAGATGGTGTTGTGAATAAAATTCTTGATCGGGCTTTGATAAGAGGCACAAAGAAAAAGAAAAAGAAAAGAAATCGGGCCAAAAAATGCCATCAAAATGCAACCCAAGCTGTCACTTTACCGTCGGAGGGAGATTCTTATAATTTTCCTCAACAACCAGGGGGTCCAGTTGTAATTTTTAAAAACCTGGTAGGAGAGAGCGCGACAACTTCAGAAACTCCCTCAAGTGTCCAGCAAGCAGAATCTGACGTGGCTCCCAACAAGGCACAACATGACGTCTTGTCCACTCCGGTTTCGGAAAAACAAATTTTTTATACCACGGAAGTGTGCATCACAAACACGGATCCAAAGGACACTTTTCATTATTCGAGTGAATCGTCAAGTCCTAAGGCTATTGTCCCTCCCCGCCATGAAATTTCAGAAGATCATAATGAGTTTGTTAAGTCAACTGAAGACATTTTCAACAGGCCAGACCCGTCCAATGACAGATTGCTTGAGGCCCTAGTGACAATGCGTCCCACCAAACATTTACGCTCCTTTTCCGGGAGGGCGTATGCCCCAGAGTTGGTGTCCGCCGCGGGACGATCTCTTCTCGGCACGAGTTCATAACCCGTATGTGGACTCCGATGATTGGACCTCATACCACGGCTCCGACGATTTGGGCAGTCTCAAAGATGTTGATTATTTTTGATTTCTTTATGATCTTAATTAAGATGTAAGGGAGTAGTACTCCCAATTTTCTTTCGCAAGTTGTTGTGTAATATTTTGTGTTTATGTTGTGCTTTCCTTTTAATGAAGGGGTGGGGTCCCACTAAATACCCTACGGCCTCGTGCCGGTTTCTCCAAAAAAAAAAAAAACCCTAAACCCTAAACCCTAAACCCAAAAAAAAAAAAAAAAAAAAAAAAAAAAAAAAAAAAAACCCTAAACCCTAAACCCTAAACCCTAAACCCCAAACCCCAAACCCCAACCCCCAACCCCTAAACACTAAACCCTAAACCCTAAAACCCTAAACCATAAACCCTAAACCCTAAACCTAAACCATTCGCAATTTTTCCTTCAAGGAGACCACCCACCCCTTCAAAATTTTCTCTCTAATTTCCGGCCATTGGGCCACCTATGGGGGTGACTTCGGCCGCCCATCTCCCACCAACACCGCCAGATTTTGCCGGACTCTTCAAGGCCGGTGGACCCCCCTTGCCCGGAAAATCTTATGCTAGTGTTACTGCTGCTGATCAATTTGCTCCAGATGATAGAGAAAGGAAAAAGAACTTTGACCTGTCGACGTTCACGCCGGCTGGTTCGGTTATGGAGCATAATGGCGAGAGGATCGCCGTTTTCAGCCCCCAAGAGAAAGAAAAGTTATGCGAGACATTTAAATTTGCGTTAATTGGTAAGTTCTCTCATGGGAGACCTTCATTGAATAATTTGAGAATACTGTTCATGAAGATGAGTCTTAAACGCCGTTTCAGGTTGGTGCCCATTAATGCTAGCCATATTTTGATACATCTTTATGATCATGATAATTATTCAAGATTGTTTATGCGTGAGGTTTGGTATTTTAATGGATTTCCAATGCGAATATTTAAATGGACTCCTGAATTTGATCCGAAATTCGAATCTCCTATTTGCCCAGTCTGGTTTAAAGTGCCGGACTTACCTTTTCATCTATTGCCGGTTCCTGCTCTTTATGTTGTTGTCTCATGCATTGGTAATCCTTTGCGAGTGGATGAGCCAACGGCAGATATTACCAAGTTGAGAGAGGCACGTGTTTGTGTGGAAATTGATATTACAAAGCCTATTAAAAAATCTGTCAAAGTGAAAGATGGGCACCGCTTTTATGAACAGCCGGTGGTGTGTGAAGGAGTACCACTTTATTGCTCAAGGTGTTGCAGAAGAAATCACAAGTCCAAAGACTGTAGAGTGGTGGTAGAAGAAAAAGAATATAAGGATGATACAGATCAATATCAAGGGAATTTGAGAGATCTGCTGAATGATATACGGAGAGGCAAACAGACGGCCACAGATACTTTAGCTCAAGAAAGGATGGAAAACTCAGCCGTTGACTTGCAAAGGCCCCGTCCACAGGCTCAGACGGGGCAGAGCTCGTGAAATCTGCAAGTTGCGAAATCTGCATGTCAAAACCAGCCACGAAACCCAGATTCTGGTGGGAATTTTCAGTTTCCGGCAGCGGAAATGCACAATCCGTCAAGGGAGGCCACTACTGGTACGGGAAATCCGGAATGGGTTGAGGTCTCGAGGCGCAGGACACTTAAGGAAATGACCCCTGAAATGAGGGAGGACCTGCCATTGCAGCGTAAGAGGGGATTAGTTGAAGACTGTATACCAAAACACGTTAATCCTACGTTGGCTAATAATCAATTTGTGGTCCTTAGAGAGTCAGAGGGTAATAAGGACTCTGTGGACAGGATTGATCGACAAGGAGTGGCTGAAGTTTCAGAAAATCACAACAACCAGCCAGCTGTTCTGATGATGGAGACTAACAGTCTTGAATCTCCTCATAAGTCAAATAAATCTCCACAAAATAAGGAACAGGATGCTAGCTTACTACAATATTCGTGTGAGGGAAATTTCGGTGGAGTGGTTGAGAAATTTATGCAGCTATCAAAATCTGAGAAAGTTCTGGAGGCCGAAAACGTGGAGAGACAATGGGAGATTTGTGCTGAAAATGAATTTCATGCAGACGTGGACTTGGAAATTGGTAATATTGCAGAATGGGCTGATGACTCCTATAGGCAGCCCATTTTGGCCCGGGATGAGATGGACCCCGATTTGGATGGGCTTGGCTTGGACGAAGAAGATGAATCCAGTGAATTGGGCTCAAGAACAACGAGGCCCTTTACAAAAAATCGTTGCAATCAGTCGCAGTTGGGTAAGCCCAATGAATTGGGTTCACAGACTAACGGACGGAATCATGGGCCAAAGAATTCTGGCCCAGGCGATTTATCTCTAAATGGACCAGAACCTAGCCTTCAAGGAATGAACAAGGCTGAGATTTTGGGCTCACCACGCCAACCAATTTTAGATGAGGGTGATCTTCATAACAACCCACTTGGGCCTGGTGATCCTTCCATGAGAGTCCTTGATCCAGGTCTACTCGATGCTGGTCTGCAGGAAGATGAATCGGACCAGAATTCTTCCAGGGCTGACCCGGCCTATAGGCCTAGTAGTGAAAAAACAATTGGGACAAATGAGACCAGGGAGAGCAGCCCATCTCTGGCTAACTCAATACAATCCAGCTACAAATCTCACGCGATGCACTCTGCAGATCGAAAGAAACGGCTGATTAAACCCAAAAAGAACAATATTGATATTACTCCTAGAGTTACGAGGAGTAAAGCAAAGTTCGAGAATTCTTCCCAAAATGCCTCATGATAAATCTCCTCATATGGAATTGTCGGGGCTTTAGGAACCCTGCTAAAGCTCGTTGCATCAAACGATGGCGAAAGAAGCATAAAATTCATGTCTTGGTTATTTTAGAACCTAAAATTCCTTTAGATCAAGGATATATGTCTCGCAAATTAGGATTCGCTGGGGTTCTTGAAAACCCTTCAAATCATATTTGGTGTTTTTTCACTGAGCAGGTTACGGTGCAGCTGTTACTTAATGAAGATCAATTAATGCATGTTAAGGTCACTTCTCCTCTGCTGCCATCTCCTGTGCTATGTTCCTTTGTTTATGCACGACATACTAGGGCGGCACGGCAGGACTTGTGGAGTTTGATGAAGTCGATTGCCACCCCCGATCCATGGTTGATTGGAGGCGATTTCAACGTGATCAGGTCGGTTGAAGAAAAAAGAGGGGGTGCCCCACCCCGGATTGGTGCGATGGAGGATTTTGATGACTGCATCGACGGCTGTGGTTTGATTGATCCAGGATTTATGGGCGATCGTTTTACCTGGACTAATCGGCGATTATGGGAGAGGTTAGACCGGATTTTAATTTCCTCAGGTTGGTTAGAGTTATTTCCGGAGTTCAAACCAATTCACTTGGTCCGTCATACTTCGGATCATGCTGCGCTCCTTATGAAGCCGACGCCAACATCATCGAAGTCACCATCGGCTTTTAGATTCCAAAAGATGTGGATAAGGCACCCGAACTTTAGTGAAGTGATTGCTCAAAATTGGGGTGCTCCTATTCTCTCCCATGGCATGCAAAAACTTCAAGATAAATTGGTGAGGCTAAAAACATGCTTGAAACACTGGAATTGGACGGTGTTTGGGAATGTTTCGGACAAGGTGGCTGAAGCAGAGCACCGTGTGGCTAATGCGGAGAAGGTGTTAGATAGAATGCCCGATGAACAAAATTTAATGGATATGAATAAAGCAAGTGCCGAATTGGACAGAGCATTGGCAATCGAAGAGGATTTTTGGCAACAAAAATCCACGGCTAAATGGCTTGTGGACGGTGAACGAAATACAAAATTTTTCCATAGTCTTGTGAAGAAAAAAAGGCAAAAGAATCATATTCATCGTATCACCGATGACGGCAAATTGCTGGAGCGGCAGGAGGAAATCAAAGATTCTGCCAAAAAAAATTTCAGCACTTACTTACGGCAGAGGACAGTGAGGACTCGGGGGATTATTTCGATCATATCCCATGTATTTTAGCACCTGAGATTTCTTTACAGCTGTGTGCACAACCTTCTCATGAGGAAATCCAAGCGGTGGTTTTTGGTATTTCTCCCGATTCTGTAGCGGGGCCTGATGGTTTTTCCTCTCTCTTTTATCAAAAGTGCTGGAACATTGTGCAAACTGATGTGTATGAAGCTGTGGCGGAATTTTTTTCCGGGGTGCCAATGCCGAGAGCATTCACATGCACTACCCTGGTCTTGTTGCCCAAAACTGAGGGGGCGACGACTTGGACAGATTTCCGTCCCATAAGCCTATGCAATGTGACGAATAAAATTATGACAAAGCTACTGTATTCGCGCCTTGCTAAGGTTCTGCCCATGGTCATCTCTCAGGCACAATCAGGTTTTGTCGAAGGCCGGGCTATTGCGGATAACATTCTTTTGGCGCAAGAATTGGTCCACTCCTTAAATCAAAAGGTGCATGGTGACCGTCTGATTGTCAAGCTTGATATGGCCAAAGCGTATGACCGCGTTCATTGGCCATTCTTGTTCCGGATGTTGATGAAGCTGGGCTTTAGTGATCAATGGTGCTCTCTCATTCAAAATTGTGTCACTAATTGTTGGTTTTCTGTCTTGGTGAATGGAGCCAATGCGGGTTTCTTTCCCTCATCTCGGGGTCTACGTCAAGGCGACCCAATCTCCCCCGCACTATTTATTTTAGCTGCGGAATGGTTAGCTCGGGGCCTTGATGCTCTGGTTCAGCGGAATAAATCGATGCACTACATTGATAATGCAGAGGTTGTTGTTTCACACCTGGCTTACGCTGATGATTTTATCATCTTTACAAAGGCAGGGATTGCGGGCCTCAAAAAGCTCATGAACTTTCTGAAAAAATATGAACTGGTGTCGGGTCAAAAGATAAACATGGGAAAGAGCTCTTTTGTGGTCTCCAAAAGATGCATTCAAGATAGAATTTGCAGAATCAAACGGGTCACAGGATTTTCCCAGGCTGTTTTGCCTATTCGATATCTTGACGCTCCTCTATATGTTGGTAATAAACGTGCCCATCTTTATGCAGCTATTCTTGCGAGAATGAAAGTCACTTTATTGTCTTGGGAAAACTGTCATTTAACCTTTGGGGGGCGGCTGCAGTTAATTAGGAGTGTGCTTTTGTCTTTGCCCATCTATTTAATGCAAGTCCTTGAGCCCCCCCAACAAATTTTGAATAAGATGACACGACTCTTTAACCGTTTCTTCTGGGGCTCCTATGGGGGAAAAAAGAAATTACACTGTGCTGCATGGGATGCATTGTGCAAACCCATTGGTGAAGGGGGGTTAGGTGTTCGTGATCTTGGTGATATGGTGGAGTGTTTCTCTGGGAAGTTGTGGTAGCGATTTCGATCACAACAGTCCCTTTGGGCTAAATTTTTGAAAGGTAAATATGTGGGGGGAATTCATCCCATGGAAATAGGGATCAAATTCATGACTCTCCTATTTGGAAAAGAATGTATCGTATTCGACATGTGGTTGAGCCCCATATTGCATGGCAGCTTGGCAGCGGCAACATTTTCTTTTGGCATGACCCGTGGTTGCTTGAGGGTTCACTAAAAGATGTTACCGAACAACATAACTTTGGGTCGGAAAAAGTGGCACAATTTTGGAATGCTCATGGCTGGGATATTGACAAGTTGGACACGGTTTTGCCTATGTGCCTTGTCGAACGGGTTGTCTCAGTCCCTATTCATTACAGCGGAGAGGATAGGCCTGTTTGGAAACTGAATTCGAAGGGGGATTTCACAATCAAGTCCATGTGGGAGTTTGTTAGGGAGCGATCACAGCCTTCGGATCTCTGGTCACACATCTGGTCCCCTCTTATTACGCCCAATATTTCTATTTTCATATGGCGTCTTCTCAGAGGTTGGCTGCCGGTGGACAAAAGAATGCAGCGAAAGGGTTTTCAATTCGCGTCTAAATGCCAATGCTATTTTAATGAGGAAACGGAGGCACATCTTTTCTTACACAGCACCAAGGCCCAGCTGATTTGGCATTTTTTCTCCAGCTTATTCGCTGTGCCTTTGGTGGTTTCGGATGATGTCCGAATGGTCTTGAACTTTTGGAGAAATTCGCAGCAACAAGAAGGTGGCATTACTATACGTTTCATTGTGCCCATCCTCATTATTTGGTATATTTGGGATGCACGTAATAATGCTAAATATAGAGGACGCAAAATGGTGGCAAGTCGCATTGTTTTTCGGATCTGGCGCCATATCTATATGCTAAAAGGGGCTGGACTTCTTTCGCCTAAACTGTGGCGCGGCAACGAGGCTGCTGCTCCTTTTTTTTAGGTTAATTTCCAGCAGCAACAGCGGACTGAGGTGTGGCTCGTTCAGTGGTTAAAACCTGATTATTCGTGGATCAAAATTAATACGGATGGGGCGTCTCGTAGTAGCACTAAGGTTGCCGGGACTGGTGGAATTGCTAGACAGCACACGGGAGCTTCGATTTTTGCTTTTTTCAATTATCTTAACACTTGTACAAATACATACGCACAGCTGTTCGCTGTGTATGAAGGATTAAGGCTGGCCAAGGTGCGTGGTTTTTCTCGTATTTGGGTGGAATTGGATGCTCAGGCTGTTTTGACACTAATCAGAAACAAAGAGGGATGCTTGTGGCATTTACAACATCTTTTATGCAAGATTATTTTACTGATGCAGTCCATGGAAGTTAGAATTACGCATGTGTTCCGTGAGGCCAACCAAGCGATGACCTCTTGGCCAACATGGCTTGTAATTTAAAGGAATCAAGGGTGCTGGAGCCGGAACAAATTCAAGGGCAGCTGAGAGGGATTGTGCGTCTTGACGTACTTGGCCTCCAATATTTTAGACACAAAATTAGGAATTGAGTTCGGTTATTTTGAGTTTGTATTTACCTTCTTTGTTTCTTCTTGTAAAGCTTGTTTTGTTCTTTTGAAATTCCCCTCTGTAATGGTTTTTGATTTTTTAATTCAAGGGGGGGGTCCCTGCGAAAATCTCCCGGCGGACACGTGCCGGTTTTTCTAAAAAAAAAAAAACCCTAAATCCTAAACCCTAAACCCTAAACCCTAAACCTTCTTTCGATCTCATCTGTAAAGGGAGTAGTACTCCTTATTTACAATTTGCGAAACACTTAGGGTTTCTTATTTTGCTTATTATGTATTTTGTGGACTTTCCAATGTAATAACTTTTGATTTTCAATAAAGGGTGGGGACCCCACAGAAAACCCTACGGCGGGCACGTGCCGGTTCTTTAAAAAAAAAAAAAAAAAAAAAAAAAACAAACCCTAAACCCTAAACCGCAACTTTTTTCTCTCTCCACCACCCCCCCAAAAAATTCTCTCTCGAGTTTTCCCTTGAATCCGACCCCCTTGGCCGTCAATGGGTGAGGCTTCGGCCACCCATCCACCCCAAAGGCCGCCGGACTTTGCCTTGTCCGGACGGTCATATGCCTGAGTGACTGCTGCTCCGGCGACGGATCCGTTTGCCCCTGACGCTAGAGAAAGGAAAAAGAATTTTGATTTGACGACGTTTACGCCTATTGGAAGTGTGGTGGAGCACAATGGGGAGAAAATTGCGGTCTTCACCCCAACGGAGAAAGAAAAGTTATGTGAGACGTTTAAGTATGCTTTGATCGGAAAATTTTCGCATGGCCGGCCCTCTATGAGTAATTTGCGATTTATGTTTGCAAAAATGAATCTTACACGGCGCTTCAGGTTAGTTTCAATTAATGCAAGTCATGTCTTGATTCACCTTTATGACCATGATGATTATTCAAGATTGTTCATGCGTGAGGTGTGGTATTTTAATGGCTTTCCTATGCGCGTGTTTAAATGGACTCCGGACTTCAATCCAAGATACGAGTCCCCAATTTGCCCAGTGTGGTTCAAGGTACCGGATTTACCTTATCATATTTTGCCCATCCCGGCGCTGTATGTGATTGCCTCTTGTATTGGGAACCCGTTGAGGGTGGATGAGCCCACTGCAGATATCTCTAAGGTGACGGAAGCAAGGATATGTGTAGAGGTGGATATCACTAAACCGATTAAGAAGTCGGTGAAAGTGAAAGATGGTGATCGGTTCTTTGAACAACCCGTGGAGTGTGAGTGGATACCTCCTTACTGCCATATTTGTTGCCGCAGGGATCATAAAGCTAAGGAATGTAAATTGTTGGTGGAAGAGGAAGAGCAGACTGAGGATAACGTACAGTTCCAGGGAGATTTGAGATCAAAGTTGGATGCGTTGAGGAAAGGAAAAGGAGTGGATAGACAGCCTACCACGGGTGTTACTCAAAATACTACTGTTACTGGCCAGCGTACAGATGAAACTGGACAGAACTCAGCAAGACACAGTGAATTTTTGGAATCGGGGTCAAGAGGGTTACAACGTGAGAGAAGAGGTCAGGCGATAAATTCTGAGCAAAATTTCCAATTTCCGGTGACTGTACAGAATCCGGTGTTTAATACCCAGATTCCGGCCGGCAAGGATGATGACGTAGGAGTTTTACAGTGGGTAGAAGTCTCCAAGTCCAAGGTCAACACGAAAACAGACTATACGGTTAAGGATGGACAGCAGGGACGAGAAGCCATAGACGGGAAGTCTGCTGAATTATTCACTATGGCTAACCGTTTTGATTTTTCAAGAGAGTCTGATGGAGATCCGATTGATGGGGAGGGAGAATTACAGGAGGTAGGAATCTCTATGGAACCCAGAAATACGTCTAAATTCACTCAAAATGTGGAAAATTCTGGTGCTGTAAAACAAACTGATAAGAGTTTCAAAAGAGACGGATAGTGCGATACTACGTGATCCAAGAGCTGGTTTGATGCCCAGAAAATCGGTGGTGGAGCAATTTGTGCAGCTCTCAAATTCTGAGCATGTGTTAAGAGTCCGAACATATGGAAAGACCAGGAGAATCACGTGTTGCCAATGAGGTTCATGCAGCTGTGAATTTGGATAAGAGGTTTCTGGAACCTGAAAATAATATTTCAGGTATTAATGGGCTGCAGGAGGCTGACCGGACTGAAAAATTGGATGATCTTGATGCGGCTGAAATGGCAGAGTGGGCTGATGAATCTTACAGGCAGTCCATCTTAGCCCACGAAGAAGTGAACGACCCAATTCAGGAGCAAGTGGAGGAATCCAGGGGTCTGGAAACACCCAGCCCAAAACGAAAATTGCTGTTGGGCAAATCCAGTCCAGAAGTGGGGGAGAGCTACAAGCAGTGGGCTCAAGCACATCAAGGGGTGGACGGACCTCTGGACCCAGACAAACAGGCCCAGGCGACATACCATCCACTGGACGAGAAAGAGGTCTGCATGTGATTTTGAATACAAATGAGCACATGAGCTCGGTTGGACAGCCCATCTCCCCACAAAATCCAGCAGCTGACCCATCTAATGAAGACCACTATGAGGAGGAGGAATCAGAGTCCCAATCTGAATCTGGGCCTCAAGCTTACCGGGATGACCCACCCTACAAGGCCAAGATTAAGAAGCAAACATTTGTTGAACCCACAAAGGAAAATATTTGCCCACAACACTCAATGGAAAGTGAACCCATCAGTCAGTCCTTGTCGACAGCAAACCAGAGTAAACAGCTTAACAGGGAGAAAAGGTGCACTGCTGAAATTCCTCCAAGGATTACCAGGAGTAAAGCTCGGTCTGGGTCTTCCTCTCAAAATGTCTCATGATAAATTGCCTAATATGGAATAGTCGGGGCTTCAGTGACCCCGCTAAAGCTCGGTACGTTAAGAAGCTAAGAAAGAGACACAAGCTGGAAATTTTGGTGATTCTGGAGCCTAAAATCAAGCTGGACGGCCCTTTCATGTCCAGAAATCTAGGATTTGCAGGTGTATTGGCCAATTCATCAAACCACATATGGTGCTTTTATAGTGAAAATGTCACTGTGCAATTATTGCTCAACGAGGCCCAGCTTTTGCACATAAAGGTGAGTTGTCCTTCACACCCTAATTCTATTTTGTACTCTTTCGTTTATGGGAGACACACTCGTTGTGCTCGAAGAGAATTATGGGATCTCATGCAATCGATTGCAACCCCGGAGCCATGGGTAATAGGGGGTGACTTTAACGTGGTTAGAGTGACTTCAGAGAAGAAAGGGGGAGCTCCTCCACGGTTGGGGGCTATGGAAGATTTTGATGAATGTATTGATAGTTGCGGCCTAATCGATCCGGGTTTTGTTGGAGAGCAATTTACCTGGTCCAATCGTAAGTTATGGGAAAGACTTGACCGTGTGCTTGTATCTTCAGGATGGTTAGATATGTTTCCCGAATTCAAACCCTTCCATCTCATTAGACATAGTTCGGACCATGTGGCGATGTTGATGAAGCCCATGCTAGCAGCTTCTAAGACGTCGGCGGCATTTCGATTTCAGAAAATGTGGCTTTGACACTCAAGCTTTCATGATGTAGTTGCTCGCAATTGGGCTACTCCTACAGCCTCTTATGGAATGCAGAAGTTACAAGATAAGTTGGTCCGGTTGAAAGCGTGCCTTAAAAAGTGGAATTGGGATGTGTTTGGGAATCTATTTGACAGAGTGAAAGATGCGGAACAAGCTGTTGCTAATGCCGAAAAGGTCTTCGATAGAACACCTAATGATGAGAATCTTATGATGATGAATAAGGCATCCGCGGAATTAAATCGAGCTTTAGCAATTGAGGAGGATTTTTGGCAACAAAAAGCGGCGACTAAATGGCTAGTGGAGGGTGAGCGAAATACCAAATTTTTCCATAAGCTCGTAAAGAGGAAGCGGCAAAAGAACTATATTCATGCAATCTATGATGGGGGTACACTATTGGATAAACAGGAGGAGATTCGAGACTCGGCCACCAAATTTTTTCATGAATTGCTTTCGACGGATAGTAATCATGATATGGAGGATAAATTTGATCACATCCGGCCCATCCTTGATTACTCCTGAGACTTCTGCACAATTGTGTGCCCAACCCACACATGAGGAGATTTATGATGCAGTGTTTGGAATTAACCCCGATTCAGCAACTGGTCCGGATGGATTCTCATCTATTTTCTACCAAAATTGTTGGGAAACGGTGAGAGAGGACGTCTACGAGGCAGTGAAGGAATTTTTTTCTGGGGTCCCGATGCCAAGGGCGTATACATGCACAACGCTCATTCTCTTACCCAAAAAGGAGGAGGCACAAGCGTGGACGGACTTCCGCCCTATAAGCTTATGCAATGTAACTAATAAAATTATGACGAAGCTTATTTATGGACGGTCAGCAAAGGTGCTGCCCTATGTAATCTCGGATGGCCAATCGGGTTTTGTTGAGGGAAGGGCCATTGCAGATAACATATTGCTTGCACAAGAATTGGTGCATTCTTTGAACGAGAAAGTGCATGGTGATCGCCTAATAGCCAAGTTAGACATGGCTAAGGCATATGATAGAGTGGAGTGGGTGTTCTTATTTAGCATGCTTGAGAAACTGGGTTTTAGCGAACAGTAGCGCAATTTAATACGTAATTGTGTGACTAATTGCTGGTTTTCAGTTTTGATTAATGGTTCGAACTCAGGATTTTTTCAATCTTCTCGGGGATTACGTCAAGGTGATCCCATTTCCCCGGCGCTATTTATTTTAGCGGCGGAATGGTTATCCCGCGGCCTAGATGCATTGTTTCATCGTTATAGATCGATGCAATATATGGAAAATCCAGAGGTTATGGTCTCACACCTTTCATATGCGGATGATATTATCATTTTTACAAAGGCGGGGGTGTCGGGATTGAAGACGCTGATGAAGTTCTTAAACAAATATGAACAGATTTCGGGTCAGAAAATTAATGTTGCCAAGAGTTCATTCGTTATTTCCAAACGTTGCGCGCAAGACCGAGTACGACGAATTAAACGTATTACGGGGTTTTCGCAGGCGGAATTACCAATTAAATACCTTGGTGCTCCTCTTTATGTGGGCAATAAACACTCACTATTATATGCCCCACTTCTGGAAAAAATGAGGGTGATACTCTTATCATGGGAAAATCGTCACCTTACTTTCGGTGGTCGATTATTATTGATAAAGAGAGTGCTCATGTCCATGTCTCTATACTACATGCAAGTTTTGGAACCCCCCAAGCAAATTTTGGTAAAAATGGAAAGACTTTTTAACCTTTTCTTCTGGGGCTCATACGGGGGCAAACGTAAATTACATTGGTCGACTTGGAGTGCAATGTGCAAGCCTTTTGAGGAAGGTGGCATGGCTGTACGGGACCTTTGTGACATGGTCAAATGTTTCTCCGGGAAATTATGGTGGCGATTCAAACAACAACAGTCCTTATGGGCGAAATTCATGCGAGGGAAATATGTGAGGGGTTTTCATCCTATGGAGATTTCTATTAAAGTACATGACTCTCCAACCTGGAAACGAATGTGTAGGGTGCGTCATTTGGTGGAACCTCATATAGCATGGCAATTAGGGAAGGGTCGAATATTTTTTTGGCAAGATCAATGGATGCTTGAGGGGCCACTCAAATCGATCATTGAACAACATAGCTACGGTTCAGTTAGGGTGGAACATTTCTGGGCAGGAGAGGATTGGGATGTTGATAGGTTAGATGAGGTCTTACCTATGAGCATCGTGGAGAAGGTGGTGTCTATCCCTATTGCCCATGGTGATAGAGACAAAATGGTGTGGAAACTGGACTCTGCAGGCAGGTTTACAACTACATCCATGTGGGAGATGTTACGTGTTAAGTCTAGTAACTCAGATTTGCTATCATAGCTGTGGTCCAAGTACATTACTCCTAACATCTCTGTGTTTATTTGGAGATTGCTCAGAGGTTGGATTCCTGTGGATGCGAGAATGAAAAATAAGGGTTTTCACTTAGCGTCGAAGTGTTACTGTTGTTCCAACGAAGAGACGGTGGCACATCTTTTCCTACATAGCCATAAAGCTAAGTTGATATGGAAATTCTTTTCTAATTTATTTCATGTGCCATTGGTTGATTCGGATGACATTGGAATGGTTTTAAAATTCTGGAGAAATTCTAAGCAGTCGGGGAAAGGAAGCACCATGCATTTCATAGTGACGATTCTTATTCTTTGGTATATTTGGGATGGTCGAAACAACGCCAAATATAGAGGGCGAAGAGTAGTGGCTAGTCAAGTTGTCTTTAAGATTTGGCGGCATGTCCAAATGCTTAAAGAGGCCGGGCTGCTCACTACTAATTTGTGGCTTGGAGAGGAGACTGCTGCACAGTTTTTCCAGGTTAATTGTGAACAGCAGCAGCAGCAGCAGACCGAAGTAAAGATGGTGAAGTGGCTGAAACCTGAACCTTCGTGGCTGAAAGTAAATACGCATGGAGCTTCACGTAGTGGAACGCATGTCACCGGAGCAGGAGGCATTGCAAGGATGCACACAGGGGCTGCTGCCTTTGCATATTTTAATTATCTTGGGACATGTACAAATACACATGCTGAATTATTTGCGGTCTATGAAGGGTTAAGGCTTGCAAAGGCGCGCGGATATCAGCGGATTTGGGTAGAATCGGATGCCCAAGCGGTTGTAAACATGATCAAAAAGCAGAAGGGTTGTTCATGGCAATTGCAACATCTCCTGTGCAAGATTTTAATATTGATGCAGCACATGGAGGTTAAAATTACACATGTTTTTAGAGAAGCCAACCAAGCGGCTGATTTGTTGGCTAACATGGCGTGCGACTTAAAGGCGTCAAGGATGTTGGAGCCGGATCACATTCAAGGAAAACTACGTGGATTAGTGCGTCTTGATATTCTTGGACTTCCAAATTTTAGATATAAAGTTAAGAATTAGAGTATGTTTTTTGATCGTTAATGTTAGGACTTAGTATACTCTTGATGTATTTCTTGAACTTTCCTATGTAATTGATATTTTTGTGTATTAATAAAGGGGTGGGGCCCCACAGAAAACCCTACGGCGGACACGTGCCGGTTTTAAAAAAAAAAAAAAACCCTAAACCCTAAATGTTTTCCTCTGCCTTCTCTCTTGCCGACTTCCTTCGTCAGTGGCCCGCCCATGGGGAATC
This sequence comes from Petrea volubilis, assembly GCA_026212405.1. Classification (NCBI taxonomy): domain Eukaryota; kingdom Viridiplantae; phylum Streptophyta; class Magnoliopsida; order Lamiales; family Verbenaceae; genus Petrea; species Petrea volubilis. The sequence continues at coordinate 82,675 of CM047878.1, forward strand.
CGCTGGATAAGCGGCCGGCGCTCCCCCTCCCGCCGCGCCGGACCTTCGCCGAGGTCACCAATCCTTCTGCCGGCCAAATCTCCGAGGTTTCCTTGCGTGAAAAAAAGAAATACTTCCAAGACTGCCAAGGACCGATGGGAACTGCTACTCGAAAAAATGGCATGAAACCTCTGAAATTAACAACTGAGGAGTGCTCATTGCTTATGAATCCTTATCAGTACGCCCTCGTTGGGAAATTTCCTTGTGGAGGACCCTCCTGGAGAAGGGTTCGCACTCTATTCCACAATCTGAAATTGAACGGAGTTTACCAATTTGGGATTTTGGATGAAAAACACTGCTTGATTATCCTCTCAAATCCAGAAGACTACAACCGTTTATGGCGTAAGAAATGTCTTGACTTCCATGGGTTCACTATGCGCATTCTCAAATACACAGCCTCTTTCGACCCACAAGTGGAAGCTTCGATCGTGCCGGTGTGGGTCGAATTCCCCTAAGATTAAGCCCCATCTTTCCAACAAACGACTTATTTGGGGCCTGGCGGAGCTCCTCGGGACACCACTGAGGATCGACGAGCCCACCTCAGATCGTACCCGACAAAGTACAGCTCGGGTTTTGGTCGAGCTCGACGTTTTACAGACTTTGGATGAGGTACTCTTAGTCGATTATGATGGAATAGACATTATTCAAAAAGTTTTATACGACCCTCTCCCCCATTATTGCGTCGTTTGCCATGAATTTCACACCAAGCAAGAATGTCGCCAACTCCAAGAACAACGCACAGCAGGTGCTCGACAAAATGCCCAAGTGACAAACTCTGCAGTTGGTACAGATATCCCACCACATGTTCGTCAAAATGCCCCTGAGAAAGTGACTCAAGAATGGAGGCTCGTATCGAACCCTCGAAGGCAGCGTTTGGATAAAGGTAAAGGTAAAATGGATGAGCTCCCCCATTTAAACGTTTCAAGGCCTTACAAGCCTTCTGTTAATATTACGACCAATCCAAACCACTTTGTTGGAAAATCAATCTGAGGAAGAAGTGTTGGAAATCACGAAAGACCCTGCTTCACTCAATAAAGCAAACAAATCTGCCGCAGCAATTCTTGAGTTAGCCCCTATCACTGCCGTGCAGCCCCAAGATGGAATCTTTACTGAAAATGAAGCAATGCTGGACATTGAGAAACAAATTCCCCCCGCTCCAGATTTTGGTGAACTTCAGCGGCAACAGGCAGTTGGCGCTCCTTGCCCCACGAAGGACGTTAATCCGCCCTCAATTTCAACTTTCACTGCTCAAGAGGACCGCCAACACTTGCTCCCAGCTGCTTTCAGATCAGAATGTGCTTAGCCAAGAGGATCCCATCAACAATCTTAATGCGAGGTCACACTTGAGACAAACGGACAGTGGTAGACCCGTGGATGTGCTTTGTACTTTGGGTGGCTCTTCACCAAGCATGGAGGATGGTACTTCGGCCCCCCCAACTGACTCTTGCCACTCCGGGTGCGCTCGTTTGGTGAGTCATAAAGGGGAAGCCATTGGTCCTCAGGAAGAGCGGCCTTCGCTTCATGAGACCAAGGGTCCATGTTTTTTAAATGTTGCCGGTGATGATGATTCTCTCATACCAGTTAACACCAGTGTTCTTGACCCTTTGCAACAATTACTCTTCGCCGAGGCCAGAACTTCTGCAGTACACAAAAGGGGAGGATCAGTTGATGACGCATCCCTTCATGAATCAGCACACACACAGAGGAAAGATAGAGCCATGAAATCTGAGGTGCCACCTCGAATACAAAGACAAACCAGGAGCAAAAGTAAACCCACTAAAGAAGGTAATTTCCTCATCAATAATCAATGAATTTAAACGTTATGGTGTGGAATATTAGAGGTATCGCTAATTCTAATACCCAAAAGTACTTACATCGATTGAGGAAAAAAAAGAAGTTAAATATTCTTGTGATCATTGAGCCTATGACTGATCTTGATGCTAGCTTTATGACTCGTAGATTTGGTTTTGAGCATGTTGTGGCTAATGTTGCTAATCAAATTTGGGTCTTTTCTGACTCTAGCACCTGTATTTCTATTCTTGAGAATCATGAACAATTTCTTCATATTGAAGTCTCCCATCCATCAGTTGCTAAGCCTTTCTTTTGTTCCTTTGTTTATGCCAAATGCTCGAGATGGGAACGACGTGAGTTATGGGATGGATTGAGAAATGTTTGCACCTCTTCCCCTTAGCTTGTGGCCGGAGACTTTAATACAGTGCTGTCACCCTTAGACATGAAAGGCTATGCTTCTCCGAAGTTGGGGGCTATTGAAGAATTTGCAGAATTTGTTCAAGACTGTGAGCTGCAGGATGCGGGCTGCATTGGGAGTCAGTTTACTTGGACGGATAAGAAGCGGAAATGGAAGCGACTTGACAGGGTTTTGCTTTCCTACGAGTGGGCTGATCTATTCACGACCACCCGTGTTTGCCACTTATCCCTTCATAAATCTGACCATGTCCCATTGATGATTCAGTTGGAGAATAATGACTACAGAGGGCCATCCTCATTTCGTTTTCTGCACATGTGGTGCCACCACCACGGATTTTTGGAGGAAGTCCAGCGGAACTGGAACATGCCGACCTCAGAAACAGGGATGGTGAAACTTCAACGGAAGCTTGGTCGACTCAAACAGCACCTGAAATGGTGGAATATGCAGATTTTTGGCAATGTCTTTGATGCTGTGACGGCTAAGGAGGCTGATGTCCAAGATTGTGAGCGCCGTTTCGAGCAAGATCCATCAGAACAAAACCTGATCGACTTGAACCGATCAAGTGCTGAACTCACTAAATCCTTACTCATGCAAGAGAGCTATTGGAAGCAGAAAGCTGCTTGTAAATGGGCAGCAGAAGGGGAGCGCAACAATAAATTTTTTCACTCACTTGTTAAGAAGAAACGGGCAAGGGCAACCATCCACAATATTTTGGAGGGAGACCAAGCTCTCACGAGTCCAATCCACATTAAACAATCAGCCGTGGCCTTCTTCCAGAAGCTCTTGAGCTCCAGGGATGAGGAGTTGCTTCCGGATGATTTTGCTTGTATTCCAGAGATTATATCGAAGTCAGACTCTGACAAACTCTGCCTCACACCTACTTTTGATGAAGTGAAGGAAGTTGTGTTTGATATCAGTCCCGACAGCGTGGCAGGCCCAGATGGTTTTTCCTCTCTCTTCTTTCAGACCTGTTGGGATATTGTGGGGTTGGACATCTTTGAGGCAGTCCTGGACTTCTTTGATGGGAACCAAATGCCTAGAGGGTTCAAAGCTACTACGTTAGTTCTTATTCCCAAGGCCATCACAGCCTCCTCTTGGGCTGATTATAGACCAATCAGCCTGTGTAACGTGACCAATAAGATCATTTCTAAACTCATATATAAGCGATTGAGCCATGTTTTGCCTGACTTGATCTCTGTGGCACAGAGCGGCTTTGTTGCTGGACGATCCATTCAAGATAACATACTCTTAGCACAAGAGTTGGTTCATTCGCTAAATGTGAAAGGCCACGGTGATAAGCTTATTCTCAAACTGGACATGACCAAAGCTTATGACAGGCTCCAATGGCCGTTTCTCTTCCTTGTTCTTGAAAACATGGGCTTTTCCGAGAAATGAATTTCTATGATTCGAAGATGTATACAGGGCTGTTTCTTCTCGGTGCTTGTGAATGGGTCTAATACGGGTTTCTTTCAGTCCTCCCGGGGTCTTAGACAAGGCGACCCCCTTTCTCCGGCTTTGTTCATTCTCGCAGCTGAATGGCTCTCTAGAAGCTTGGACTCTCTCTTTCAGCGTATCCCCTCTCTTAGGTATGATGGTGATGCCCGACAGGTGATTTCCCATCTGGCATTTGCGGACGACATAATTATCTTTGCTAAGTCCTCGGAGGGAAATATTGTTGCATTGATGGACTTGTTGCGTAAATATGAAGCAGTTTCGGGGCAGCTTATTAGCTGCTCCAAGAGCCTTTGCATGGTGGGCAAACATTGTGACACCGTGCAAAGACATTACATTCAGATGGCCACCAAATTTGCTATGACCTCTCTCCCAATCACCTATCTTGGGGCCCCCTTATATGTTGGCAATAAGAAATCCGCACTTTTCACTGACACTTTGGATAAGATCAGGAATAAGATTGTGGGTTGGGAGAAGACTGCACTTTCTCATGGTGGGAGACTCCTGCTGATTCAAAGTGTCCTGAACTCTATACCATTGTACATCCTCCAAGTGCTGCAGCCTCCTCGGTCTATTCACTACAGAAAAAACGCTAGATTTCGGGGGAATTATTCCGGGGGAAATTTTCCCCCGGATTTTCCCCCGATTTTTAATTAAAAAAATAAAAAAAAAAACCGGGGGAATTTTCCCTCGGACTTTCCCCCGGATTTTTTTTTTGAATTTTTTTAAATAAAAACCGGGGGAAATTTTCCCCCGATTTTTTTTAAAATTTTTTTAATTAAAAACCGGGGGAAATTTCCCCCGGTTTTTTTTTTTAAATTTTTTAAAAAAAACCGGGGGAAAATCCTGGGGAAAATTTCCCCCGGTTTTTTTTTTTGAATTTTTTTTAAAAAAAACCGGGGGAAAATCCTGGGGAAATTTCCCCCGATTTTTTTTTTAAATTTTTTAAATAACAAACCGGGGGAAAATCCGGGGGAAATTTTCCGCCGGTTTTTTTTTTTGAATTTTTTTAAAAAAAACCGGGGGAAAATCCGGGGGAAAATTTGCCCCGGTTTTTTTTTTGAATTTTTTTTAAAAAAAACCGGGGGAAAATCCAGGGGAAAATTTCCCTCGGTTTTTTTTTTTTGAATTTTTTTTAAAAAAAACCGGGGAAAATCCGGGGGAAAATTTCCCCCGGTTTTTTTTTTGAATTTTTTAATTAAAATATTAATATTACTATATATTTTGGCAAGATAAAACACAAGTTTGGAAGTAGCTTAATGGCAAGGTGTTAGCCTTGTATCCAAGAGGTCCCAAGTTTAATTCCATGCAAGAGCAAAATATTTTTTTTTTTAGAGAGCAAACCGGGGGAAACTCCGGGGGAATTTTCCCCCGGTTTTTTTTTTTGAATTTTTTTAAATAAAAACCGGGGGAAAATCCGGGGGAAAATTTCCCCCGGTTTTTTTTTTTATTTTTTTTTAATTTAAAACGTAATATTACTAAATATTTAGGCAAAAAGATACACAACTTTTGAAGTAGCTCAATGGCAAGGTGTTGGACTTGTATCCCAAAGGTCCTAGGTTCAAATCCAACTAACTACACAATTTTTTTTTTAAAAAAAAACACTCTTTGGGAAAATATATATAAGTTCAATATAAATGATGTGTTAATATTACTTCTACTATTTTATTTCCTTAGAAATTGTGATTGTTCATTCAATATTTTTTCTTTTAACAAATTAAAATTTTGATATACATATGTTTATATAGTATATATGTTCATATAGTATATAGAATATATATATATATATTGATATAATATCAATACTATCTTTTAACTATTATTATTTATACTATCTATTAGTTATGTATAATATATTTATAGGTATACATATGTTTAAATTGTATATATATGTTTATATAGTATATATATATATATTTATATAATATCAATACTATCTTTTAACTATTATTATTTATACTATCTATTAGTTATGTATAATATATTTATAGGTATACATATGTTTAAATTGTATATATATGTTTATATAGTATATATAATATATATATTTTTATAGTATCAATACTATCTTTTAACTATTATTATTTATACTATCTATTAGTTATGTATAATATATTTATAGGTATACATATGTTTAAATTGTATATATATGTTTATATAGTATATATCATATATATATTTTTATAGTATCAATACTATCTTTTAACTATTATTATTTATACTATCTATTAGTTATGTATAATATATTTATAGGTATACATATGTTTAAATTGTATATATATGTTTATATAGTATATATAATATATATATTTTTATAGTATCAATACTATCTTTTAACTATTATTATTTATACTATCTATTAGTTATGTATAATATATTTATAGGTATACATATGTTTAAATTGTATATATATGTTTATATAGTATATATAATATATATATTTTTATAGTATCAATGTTAATTTTTAACTATTAATTATTTATAATATATTTATAGGTATACATATGCTTATATGGTACACATATATGTTTCTATAATATATATAATACATATGTTTATATATTATCAATGCTATCTTATAATTATTATTATTTATACTATCTTTTAATTATAATTAAAATAAGAATAATGAAACAAATATATCATATATATAAAACAAAACAAAACTTATCACAACATCAAGAGATAGCCTGGTGGTGGAGTGCTTGTCATTCAACCCCAAGGTCATGAGTTCAAATCCTTGCAGTTGCAAATATTTGAATATTTTGGAGTACTATTCCAGGGGCGGGTCCGGAGCGGCGGCGGCGGGTCCCGGGGGGCGGTGGCGGTGGCGGAGGCGGAGCGGCGGTTCGGGGGCGGTGGCGGAGCGGCGGTGCGCGGCTGTCCGGCAAAATTCCGACGGAATATTCCACCGGATTCCGTCCGGCGGAAAAAACCGGGGAATATTCCCCCGGACGGAATCCGGCGGAATATTCCGCCGGAATTCCCCCGGATAAGATTCCGGCGGAATATTCCGCCGGATTCCGTCCGGGGGAATATTCCCCCGGTTTTTTCCGCCGGACGGAATTTCCGCCGGATTTCCGCCGGAAAATTCCGCCGCGGAATTTTCCGGCGGAAATCCGGCGGAATTCCGGATTCCGGGGCCATTTTTTCCGGCGGAACGATTTCCGCCGGAATTCCCCCGGAATTCGGCTGGAAATTCAAAATTCCGGCGGAAATTCCGCCGGAATTCCGCCGAAATTTTCCGCCGGAAATTGCCGTTTTTCCTGTAGCGATTCTTAATAAGATTGACAAGCTCCTTAACAAATTCTTCTGGGGCGACTATGGCCAGCAAAAGAAGATTCATTGGACTTCGTGGCCGAATGTTTGTTATCCGTACGATGAGGGTGGGCTAAATGTCAGAAAACCTGTCGATCTTATTGAGGCCTTCTCATGGAAACTTTGGTGGAATTTCCGAAAAAATTCATCTTTATGGGCGAAATACATGAGGGAGAAGTATGTCAAGTGGTTCTTCCCCCTTCATGCCCCTTCTCAACCAAAACACTCTTGTATTTGGAAACGTTTGGTGAGTGTCCGCATGGCGGTTGAGGCTCACTTCTTCTGGATTTTAGGCCGGGGAGATTGCTCCTTTTGGTATGACTGTTGGATGGGTGAAGCTCCGCTATATACCGTATTAAACAGGCCAGTATGTCGGTTGGAACCTGTTAACGCTTATTGGACTGATGGCAAGTGGGATGAGCACAAGTTGAGTAATAGCCTCCCCCCTCATTTAGTTCAACAGATTGGTCAAGTCCCGATTGCCCGTGGTAACGATGATATCCTCACTTGGAAAGCCTCTCCCACGGGCAGATTTACCACGAAGTCCGCGTTTGAAGCCATCCGTGATAGTCGGGAACACCATGGTCTCTTAACGCATGCTTGGAATAAACAAATCAGACCTACAGTCTCTGTTTTTACTTGGCGTCTTCTCAATAATTGGATACCAGTCCACACAAGATTGCAAAAAAAGGGAATCAACATGGTCTCTAGATGCTATTGTTGTGGAGACAATATTGAGGATCTTCAGCACCTCTTCCTTAAAAGCCCTAAAGCTAGGGATATCTGGGCATTCTTTTCAGAAATCTTTAATATTCCTGCCATTGACACAGATTGCGTGGCTGCTCAGCTCAATCATTGGAAAAATCGTGCGACTTTCTGCATTAAAGGTAATGTTAGGTTGGTGGTGCCTATTCTGATTTTTTGGCACATTTGGGAGGAGAGAAATGATTGTGTCCATCGACACAGGAAGTTTCGTGCCACAAGAATTGTTTGGCGGGTCCTTCATTCATTGTTTACTCTTTACATTGCCAAAGTCTTCACTTTGAAGCATTGGAAAGGGGACATTCTTGTGGCAGCTCAATTGGGTCTCAAATTTGATCTTTCCGCCCTACAGTCGAGACCAACTCGTATTGTCTATTGGCTGAAACCGGACATTGGATGGATTAAGCTTAATACAGATGGAGCGTCAAGAGGCAACCCGGGAGCCGAGGGCTCAGGAGGTGTCATTCGAGATCATCTCGGTGAGGTGATCAGCTGCTTCTACTCTTTCCTTGGCCATCAATCCAACACTTTCGCTGAATTACATGCTGTCAAGAAAGGACTGCAATTGTGTTGTGACCGTGGACTCCAAAGTGTTTGGGTGGAAGTAGATGCAACTTCTATTCTTCGCCTCATTCAATCCAACACTATCACCATTTGGAAACTGTCACATCTTCTTATGGGGATTCAAGAGCTCAGAAGCAAACTCAATGTGCGATTCTCTCACATTTACCGAGAGGGGAACAAAGTGGCGGACTTTTTGGCTAACTTGGCTTGCGATGTTCAATCATCTGCGATTTTGGAAGGCTATCAAATTTAGGGGCCTATTCGTGGACTGCTTAAGATGGATAAGTGGGGTTTCCCAAACTTTAGATTCAAATGATTGCCCATTTGCTTTTTGGTTTGGCTTGTTGTTTGCCTACTTGGTCCTTCCTCGGTATTTTCCCTCATTTCATCACTTCCTTGTTGATTTGGGATTTGTGGTGGTTTGTTTGCTGTTGTTTTGTCTTTTCTAGGGCTGATCTTGGTGTTGGGGGGGGGGGGGGTTTCTCTGTTTTCCTGCCAGGGGGGTAATTGTAATTTTCGAATCATGCCCCCTTGGCTTTCTGTGATCATTCAGATCTGCTGCTGCTCTTTCATGCTTGAATTTTGGTTTGTTTGGTGTGGCTTTATGGAGTATTGGACTATACTTGACTTCGGGGGGAGTATTTTCCCACTGCATACCTGCCAGGGGGGTTTCTGTTATTTTTCCAAACCTGCCAGCAGTCATTCTGTGCACAAACAGAGCTGCTGCAGTCTCTGTCTTGGCACAAGGAAGTGTGCTTGGGAGCTTTTTGCCTTTGGTCGAAGCAGGTGGGCGTGTTGTCGATATCTTTCTGGGGAAAACGGGTCGGATGCAGTGTTGCGGCTGGTGCAGCCGCTGCTGCTCAACGGATTGACGGTCTGCCGATCTGCTCCCCAGGACCGCAAAAATGGTAACCTTATCAATTGGCATACGAGCTACAAGATTTATCATATGTATGCATACCGTTGTTCCTTGGTTGATAAATACTTTGGATTTGATGCCCGTTTATCTTTGGAGGTCTTTTTGGATTATTTTACCTCTTGTAAAGGGCGTAGTACCCCTTACTTTTGCTTTTATTTTACTTACACTTTTTGTAAAGGGAGTAGTACTCCTATTTTATGCTTTTGCTTTACTCATAATTTTTGTAAAGGGAGTAGTACTCCTAATTTATGCTTTTATGTTTCTCACATTACTTGTAAAGGGAGTAGTACTCCTTATTTACATCTTATTAGATGCTTAGGATTTAATGTTTGGCTACTTATGTATTTTGCGAACTTTCCTCTGTAACTATTTTTCTGATTTTAATAAAGGGGTGGGGACCCCACAGAAAACCCTATAGCGGGCACGTGCCGGTTCGGATTGAAAAAAAGAACCCTAAACCCTAAACCCTAAACCCTAAACCCAAACCCAAACCAAAAAAATTCTCTCTCTATGACTGATTCCCCTTCCACGGTCGTTCAGCCGGCGGCGTTGAAAAAGCCGCCGGACAAGCGGCCGCTTCCTCTTCCTCCGCGTCGGACCTTTGCCGAAGTCACCAATCCCGGAGCTGGACTTTTTTCTTAGACTTCCTCACGTGAGAAGAAGAAATACTTCAATGACGTCCTAGGACCGATGGGTACTGCTACCCGCAAAAATGGATTGAAGGCCCTGAAGTGATCACCGGAGGAATGTGAAACTCTGATGAAACCTTACCAATACGCCCTTGTTGGAAAATTCCCGTATGGAGGTCCCTCATGGCGAACAGTTCGCATCTTATTTCATAACTTAAAACTGATTCTTGATGAAAAGCACTGTCTTATCATTCTCTCCAACCCAGAAGATTACAATCGATTATGGAGGAAGAAATTCCTAGATTTCCATGGCTTTACTATGCGAATATTGAAATACACCGCTGACTTTGATCCGCAAGTTGAGGCGTCGGTTGTGCCGGTATGGATTGAATTTCCCAAGCTCAAACCTCACCTTGCCAACTCACGATGCATTTGGGGCTGGCTGAACTACTCGGTACGCCGTTGAAGATGGATGAGCCCACGTCGGACCGCACAAGACCGAGCATTGGATGCGTTCTGGTGGAAATCGACGTCTTGCAGTCGCTGGATGGAAAATTACTAGTTGACTATGGGGGAATTGACATCATTCAACAAGTTTCTTGTGGTCCGATTCCCCCCTATTGTGAGCGTTGCCAAGAGTTCCATACCAGGCAACAGTGTGGTAAGCTTCAAAATCACCCCACAGGTGTTCGACAAAATGCCACACTTGAAGAAAATGTCGCTGTTACCAATCACCCACCACCTGCTCGACAAAATGTCCCTGAGAAGCCTAAACAAGATGAATGGAGAGTGGTTCAACGTCGAAGAAGTCGGGATGCTGGAGCCGTTCCACAACAAAGACAACAAACAGCAGTTGTGGTCTTCGAACAGAGCAAAGATAAAGGTAAAGGTGTTGTTAAAGCTGCCGTGCTCACCCCTTTCCCATTAGGACACGAGTCGGGACCTAGCACGATTGCACCTGCGATACCTTCGGGGGTGAACGACGCTTTACTTTCGAATGATTTTGCTGCCTTAGCGGATATTGATATGGATACTACTAAGAACTAGGAGAACCTTGATGAAGAGGACATGCAGGCAACCGAAAACGCGCCTATGGACATTATAGCTAATACCGTGAACAAGTTAGCTACTGCCCCTGTTCCAGCGGCTGCCCAAACTGAAGCTGCTACCCCTGTTCTAGTGACTTCCCCTTCACAACCTGCTGTTCCTGGAGAGCAGCCCCCACACTCCGCAGTTGCACATACTCCAGGGAATTCACGTCCTATGAATTAACCTATTCCCGAACATAATTTACTTGGCCAAGAGGTTTCTATGAAGCTCTTAGATGGTACCCCACATGGCAATGTGTCTAATGACCCTATCAACTTGGACAAGGGGAGAATACATGCTACGCCTACAAATGAGGCAATGTCCTCTCCTAAGGGCCTTTGCCAAGTTGGGTGCGCTCGCTTGGCAGGCCCAAAAGAGTGTGTTAGGACCGAGAATGTGCCTCGTGACTTGGGCGGGTTTTCACCAAGCACGGAGGTTGGGAATTTGGCTCCCCCGACTGACTCTCGCCACTCTGCGTGCACTCGTTTGGCGGGTCGAGAAGGGGATGTTGATGGTCTTTGCATCGAGCAACCTTTAACCCAAAGAGAGTCTTCTCCGAGATACATTAACTACACATCCCCTGCCCCCGTGTTGCACGCAGTGGCTAATTCGCCTCAAGCTGAACAGCCTGCCTCTAGCCCCCATGCTAGTCAAATGAGATGTGATCTTAATGCAGCCGCAGCGATCCCCTCCCTTACTCAAGACAAATCAGTTGGGTCTTCTCAAGATATTGACAAATCGTTTGGATTTCAGCAAGATATGGGACAATTTACAGATTCACCGCAAGCAATTTCCTATGACTTCCCCGAGGTCGAAGGCCACTTAGATATTTTTCAAGATGCACGCGACCAGTCCGTGCTGCGTACCAGTCCATCACTTGAAAATGTTACTAATGCTCATCCAACTAAATCTAAGCTAAGGAAAGCGGAATCTCCACTACATCACAAACGCCAGACTCGGAGTATGGTAAAATCTACTGTAGGGGTTACCCCAAAACCATCCTCTTAATTATGAATTTCAACATCTTGGTTTGGAATATCCGCGGTATTGCGGATAACACAACACAAGACCACTTATGTAATCTTAGAAAGAAGAATAAATTGAACATGATGGTGATCCTTGAACCCATGACATCCTTGGATATTTCCTTTATGAAACGAAGGTTCTCTTTTGATTTGGTTCTCTCCAATATCTCCAACCATATTTGGTGCTTTGCAGATTTCGACACGTCGATTGAGTTGCTTGTGAATCACGAACAATATTTGCATGTTCAAGTGTCCAACCCACTTTTTGCTCAGCCATTCCTTTGCTCATTCATCTATGCGAAATGCTCCAGGTGGCAAAGTAGAATTCTTTGGGAAGATTTGAGAAATTTGTGCACCTCAGGTCCATAGCTGATCGCAGGGGATTTTAATACAGTTTTGAACGTCTCAGAGAGAAAAGGATGTAAAGCCCCTACATTAAGGTCAATTGAGGAGTTTAGTGATATGGTTCAAGACTGTGAACTTCAGGACCCGGGATTCATCGGAAGCCAATTTACATGGTCTGATAAAAAAGGCAAATGGCAGCGGCTTGATCGTGTTTTGGTCTCCCATGGTTGGTCTGACTTGTTTCAGGTTACAAAAGTCCACCACCTCACAATGTTCAAATCAGATCACGCACCCCTCCTCATACATTTGGAAAATAATGCATTTAAGGGGGCTGTTGCCTTTCGATTTCAACACATGTGGTGCAAACACCATGGTTTTCTTCACTTTGTTGAATCTAATTGGTCCCGACCTCTTTTTGCAAAAGGAATGCGGAAGCTTCAGCAAAAACTATACCGGCTGAAGATGGCGCTGAAATGGTGGAATAAAAACGTTTTTGGAAACATCCACGATGTGGTGGAAGCTAAGGAGGCTGAAGTGCAACAGTGGGAGGGTGCTTTTGACAACAATCCATCCGAATTTAACCTGATGCAGTGGAATAAAACTAGTGCACAGCTGACTAGAGTTTTATCTATGGAACATGAATTCTGGAAATAGAAAGCTGCGTGTAGATGGGCTTCAGAGGGTGAACGGAACACAAAATTCTTCCAAGCTATTGTTAAGAGGAAACGGAAGAAATCGGCAATTCACCTTATTAATGATGGTGATCATACCCTCGTGGAAGCAGAGGACATTAAAAAGTCTGCAGTTAACTATTTTCATCGGCTTTTAAGTGATGACGATGTGGATTTACTTCCGACAGAGATGCTTTGCATCCCCAAGATGGTCACTAAGGAAGACTTAGAAGCCTTATGCAAAACCCCATCTATTGAGGAAGTTAAAGAGGTGGTCTTTAGTATCAGCTCTGATAGCGTTGCTGGCCCCGACGGGTTCACATCTCTCTTTTATCAACATTGCTGGCATATCATCCAAAATGACGTGTATGAGGCTATATTGGATTTCTTTGCGGGAACAGCTATGCCTAAGGCCTTTAAGGCGACGACACTTGTCTTGATTCCTAAAACCGACTCTCCTACAACTTGGTCGGATTTCAGGCCTATTAGTCTTTGTAATGTGTCTAACAAGATCATTACAAAGCTCATTGCTAACCGTCTTGGGCATGTTCTTCCTAAGCTGATTTCAGAATCACAGAGTGGATTCGTGTCGGGCCGCTCCATCCAAGACAACATCCTTTTGGCGCAGGAACTGGTGCACACCCTCCACTCTAGATGCAAAGGGGATAAACTCATCTTGAAGTTAGATATGGCAAAAGCATATGATCGATTACAGTGGCCTTTCTTGATCCATGTTCTTCAGGCTATGGGGTTTTCTGAACAATGGATTTTTATGGTCCAGAGATGCATTGCTAACTGCCATTTCTCTATTTTGATCAATGGTGTTACTACGGGTTTCTTCACCTCAACAAGAGGATTAAGGCAAGGGGATCCTTTATCTCCCGCACTCTTCGTTCTTGCAGCAGAGTGGTTGTCGAGATCTCTTGATGGTTTATACCATCAAGACCCTACCCTCAGATTTGACGATAAATCGAATTTGGTGGTCTCCCATTTAGCATATGCAGATGATGTTATTATTTTTGCAAAAGCTCAAGGAGAGAATTTTTCCCGATTGATGGATTTGCTTCGCACTTATGAAGCAGTCTCTGGCCAACTCATAAGCAACAGTAAGAGCCATCTTATTGTTAGCAAACACTGTCCCGATCTTCAAAGGAGGTATTTCACACTTGCTACTGGCTTTCAACTCACAAATCTCCCCATCACTTATTTGGGCGCTCCGTTGTACGTGGGTAACAAGAAAGAGACCCTCTATGCCGACCTGATTGATAAAGTTAAAACCAAACTGCTGGGGTGGGAGAAGACAGCGTTAGCTCATGGTGGCCGGCTCACTCTTATTAAGAGTATCCTGAGCTCAATGCCTCTTCACTTGTTCCATGTGTTGAAACCTCCTCAATCGGTTATTCACTTGTTGGACAAGATGTTCAATAAATTTTTCTGGGGAGACTACGGCTCTCAGAGGAAAATTCATTGGGCTAAATGGGTTGATTTGTGCTATCCAGTGGAAGAAGGCGGCTTAGGTGTCCGAAAACTTCAGGATGTGGTGGAGGCCTTCTCTTGGAAACTTTGGTGGAAACTCAGATTGCAAGACTCCCTGTGGGCCAAGTATATGAAGGAAAAGTATGTTAAATGGTTCCACCCGGCACAGTCACCGGTGTCTTCTTCGGACTCACATGTTTGGCGGCGTTTGGTTAAGGTTCAAAACCGAGTTGAACCTTATATCTTCTGGACTCTTGGTGACGGGAAATGCTCTTTTTGGTATGACGCATGGCTTGACGAGCAGCCACTCTCCCAGCTTCTTAATAGACGTGTGTGTCGGCTTGATCCCGTTCATACGTTTTGGACTGAAGGTAGATGGGATACTGATGTTCTCAGCACGCTGCTCCCTGATGCTTGGGTTCAACGGATTCTTCTCGTCCCTATTAACCACGGCAGCCCTGAAAAACTCCACTGGAAGGCCTCCATCACGGGGGATTTCACCACCAGGTCATCATGGCAGCAAATAAGGGTGCCGAGACCTATAAACACAGCGCTGCAGTCTGTTTGGACAAAGCAATTACGGCCAACTATTTCAGTTTTCCTTCTTCGTTTAATGAGAGAATGGCTTGAGGTGGATTGTCGTTTGCAGCGGAAGGGGATTCAAATGGCATCCAAATGCCAATGCTGTGGGAACCAAGAAGACTTTGAACATCTTTTTTTCCGTAGCAACAAAGCCACCATTATATGGCGCACCTTGGCTGACCTTAATGTCCCGTACACAGATACAATTTCTGTTACTCATATGCTGCATTATTGGAGACCTAACAATGTTAGTGATGGACATGTCTGCACACTCGTCCCAATGCTTACCTTTTGGCATAAATGGGAGGCACGAATGACTCGAAGCATAGAAAGAAGAAGTTCCTTTTTTCTCACGTCATCTGGAAAGTTCTTAATTCGCTTTACATCATCTACAACAGTAACACCTTTCAGGCAAAGCATTGGAAAGGCTATTTATCTCTTGCTCATAATTGGGGGTTCACTTTCAAATCTAGCACAACGCCGGCTGCTCGTATCGTTAGATGGCTAAAACCTGACGTCACAACTTTTACATTGAATACGGATGGGGCTGCTAAAGGAAATTCCGGGCCCAGCTGGAGCTGGAGGCGTTCTGCGGGACCATGAAGGTCACGTTTGTTGGGCTTTCTACTCGTACTTGGGCAGCCAAACTAATAATTTTGCTGAGTTAGCGGCTGTCGAACGTGGTCTTCACATTTGTTTGGATAGAGGGGTTCAAAATGTCTGGCTTGAACTTGACTCCCAAGTGGTCATCTCTTAGATTAAGGCACGGAATGGCCCTTGGGATGTGCAGCATCTTCTCATCAAAATCCAGCTCACCATGGCCAAGCTGAACGTGCGAATCTCTCATGTTTTTAGGGAAGGGAACCAAGTTGCCGATTCCCTTGCTAACTATGCTTGCGAGACAGCTAGTTCGAATTTTCTGGCGGCTATCAATATCCAAGGTAAAATCCAAGGCCTTCTCAAGATGGATCAATGGGGGTTTCCCAACTTTAGAAACTCTTAATTTGTTTTTGTTATGATTGTGCTTATTCTCTGGATTATGCTTGGTTGTTTGGCTTGTGTTTGGACTCCCTACTATTGGGGGCTGTGTTGGGATTGGTTTTTTGATAGTGTGTGGTTGGTGACTATTTTCGGGACTCCCTTGTGGTGGTCTTGGCTTTGGGGCAGCCCCTGCTGTTGGGGGAATTCTTTTGGGCAGAAAACCTGCCAGGGGGGTTTCTGTAATTTTTCTAACCTGTATAGAAGGCATTCTATTTACAAACACAGCTGCTGCAGTCTCTTTGTTGACATAAGGAAGTGTGTTTGGGTGATTACAACCTTTGTTGGTCATTTAGTTTTTGAACGGAGCAGGTGTGCGCGTCGTCGCAATCCTTTTGGGGACAACAGGAAGGTTGCTTCCCTGCTGCTGCTGGTGCAAACGCAGCTGTCGCTGCTGTTCCTGTTTGTCTACCAGCTCAGATTTCAACTTGGGCTTGGGGATCATCAAACTCTTTCCGATCAGCATGCAACTTCGGTGATCGCCAACGGTGTTTTTGTGGCCGCTAAAATCTGCCAGGGGGCTTTCTGTAATTTTCAGTAACCTCTTTTTTGCCATTCATTGCTGCTGGATTAATATCCACGCAGGCACCCATTTATTTTTGGAAGTCTTTTTTGTTTTCTTGGCTTCTTGTAAAGGGAGTAGTACCCTTAATTTATGCTTTTATGTTACTTACAACTTTTGTAAAGGGAATGGGACTCCTAATTTATGCTCTTATGTTACTTACATCTTTTGTAAAGGGAGTAGTACTCCTAATTTATGCTTTTATGTTACTCTCACTACTTGTAAAGGGAGTAGTACTCCTTATTTACAGCTTATTAGATACTTAGGTACTTTTATTCATCTTCTTATGTATTTTGCGAACTTTCCTGTGTAACCTTTTTTTTTTCAATTTTAATAAAGGGGTGGGGGCCCAACAGAAAACCCTACGGCGGGCACGTGCCGGTTTTTATTAAAAAAAAACCCTAAACCCTAAACCCTTAAACCCTAAACCCTAAACCATAGCAACCACCTTTTTTTCTCTCTATGACCGACTCTACCACCAACGCCGTTCAACCGCCGGCGAACAAAAAACCGCCGGATAAACGTCCGCCGCTGCCGTTCCCCCCTCGCCGGACATTTGCTGAAGTCACGAACCCAGCGGCTGGTTTATTTTCTGAGGTATCCTCACGCGAAAAGAAAAAATATTTTGACGATCCATTGGGTCCGATGGGTACCGCAACACGGAAGAATGGATTGAAGGCTCTCAAATTATCCCCTGAAGAACGTGACCTCCTGATGTGCCCCTACCAGTACGCTCTTGTGGGTAAATTTCCATGTGGGGGACCTTCCTGGAGGACTGTCCGTATTTTGTTCCATAATCTCAAGTTAAATGGGATCTATCAGTTTGGGATTCTTGATGATAAGCATTGCTTAATTGTGTTATCCAAACCTGAGGATTATAATCGTCTTTGGAAGAAGAAGTTCTTGGATTTCCATGGCTATACCATGTGGCTGCTCAAATATACAGCTGACTTCGACCCTCAAGTTGAGGCGTCAATTGTACCGGTATGGGTTGAGTTCCCCAAACTCAAGCCACATCTAGCAAACGATCGATGCATTGGGGGATTAGCTGAGCTCCTTGGTACGCCGCTGAAGATGGATGAGCCCACGTCGGGTCGCACACGGCCGAGCACCGGCCGCGTTTTGGTCGAACTTGACGTCCTACAGCCTTTGGATGAACTCTTACTCGTTGATTATGGTGACTTTGATGTGATTCAGCGTGTTGCATATGGGCCGATTCCCCCCTATTGTCAACGGTGCCACGAGTTTCACTCTAAGCAAGAGTGTGGTCAGCCCCCAGCAGGTGTTCGACCAACTGCCCCAGTGGGCGAGCTCCAAGCTGACCCACTTTCTGTTCGACAAAATGCCCCAGTCCCAGCTTCTGCAGTTGCTTCTGATAACGCCCCACCTGTTCGTCAAAATGACCCTGAGACAGCTAACGTTATCCCCCCACGTGTTCGACAAAATGCTAATGAGAAAGCTGCTCAAGAATGGCAGGTTGTCTCAAAGTCTAGACGGCAGCGTCTCAATAGAGGTAAAGGGAAGGTCGACGTGCCACATGGCACTGCTCCGGGATCAAGCACACTTCCAGCTGCTATTACGAATCCATTTGAAGCTTTGGAGGACCATATTGAAGAAGACGTGCTGGAAGTTGAGAATGCACCTGATGTTGAGCCAACAAAGTCAGCCGCTGCTCCTGCTGTAGACGTTCATCGCCTCACGAATTCAGCCCGCTCTCCTGTTCCAGTTCCAACTGATAATCAGCCCATGAATTCTCCAATCTCCTTGACCCAAAATGATAACCGAGCTCCCGAACAGAATGTTATCAACCAAGATGTTGTTGTGCAGCCCCCAAGAGGGAGCTTAACTGAAAATGAGGCTGATGAGCGTAATGAACAGCTTCACCATAATGATGGATCATGCGCGAATAATAAACAGGTGGGTTCTACCTCTATTGGTGGCTCCCATGCTAGACTGGCCCGTGGAAATGAGATTTCGCAAATGGATGGGGCAATGGCCTCTCCCGCGGACCTTTGCCATGTCGGGTGCGCTCGTTTGGCAGGCCAAACGGAGAGTGTTAGGCCCGAGTATGTGCCTAGTGTCTTGGGCGGGTTTTCACCAAGCACGGACGTTGGGAACTTGACTTCCACGGCTGCTAATAAACCCGATCAAGCTGCTGCTCCTGCTCAAGCTAACGTTGTTCATCAGCCTCCACACTCAGCGGTTTCACTTCCTCCAGAAGGTTTCCCACCTGAAAACGTGACCAATAATCCTATTATCTCGGACACTGAGCCTCCGCATGCTACTCATAAACATAACTTGCGAGATAATGAACAATCCCCATACATGCAAGCACTTAACTGTACAAAACAGCATGTTGATTCAAGTGCTGCTGCTGTTAAGCCTGTGGATGGGGCAATGGCCTCTTTGACGGGCCTTTACCAAGCCGGGTGCGCTCACTTGACAGGCCGGAAGGAGAGTGTTAGGCCCGAGAATATACCTCATGCTTTGGGCGGGTTTTCACCAAGCATGGAGGTTGGTTTTCACATAGAGCAGCCTTCGATCCAAAATGATTCTTCCATGGGCAACATTGATAATTTTTCTAGGGCGATGTTAGCTCAGGCGGCTAACCCGAGTCCTCCAATTCACGGTGTACGACAAACCACTCTCTCCCAGAGTGAGCTGCCCTCAAACAGTCCCCAGGCTAGCCGGATGAGATGTGTGCTTAATACCACAGCAGTTGTCCCTTCCTTCACTCTAGATGAATCACTTGGGCATTCTCATGACAGTGATCAGACTTTTGATTCATCACGAGCTACTTCCTATGACTCCCCAAGTGTAGATGGCCACGTTGATATTCTCCAGGATGCGCGTGATCAGATTGCGCTTCGACATAGCCCATCATTTGAAAATATCACTAAGGCACATCCAAAGCAATCTAAGCAGAAGGTACCGGAGGCACCACAACCGCACAAACGCCAGACTCGGAGCATGGTTAAATCTACTACAGGTGTTATCCTAAAACCATCTTGTTAATTATGAATTTCAATATTTTGGTTTGGAACATCCGCGGTATTGCGGATACGATCTCCCAAGATTATCTATTCAGCCTTAGAACGAAGAATAAACTGAATATGATGGTGATCCTCGAGCCCACGACAGCCCTGGATGTGACCTTTATGAAACGCAGGTTCTCTTTTGATTTGGTCTTTTCGAATGTCTCCAATCATATTTGGTGTTTTGCTGATTCTAACACATCCGTAGAGCTACTTGTGAACCACGAGCAGTATTTGCATGTCCAAGTTTCCAACCCACTCTTTGCTCAACCTTTCCATTGTTCATTTATTTATGCGAAATGCTCGAGGTGGCATAGGCGAATCTTGTGGGATGACCTAAGGACCTTGTGCACCTCAGGACCATGGCTGCTAGCAGGCGATTTTAATACAGTTTTGAACTTTTCAGAAAGGAAAGGATGTAAAGCCCCAAAATTAAGGTCCATTGAGGAGTTCAGTGATATGGTACCAGACTGCGAACTACAAGACCCGGGTTTCATGGGCAGCCAATTTACGTGGACGGACAAGAAGAAGAAATGGCAACGGCTTGACCGGGTCTTGATTTCTAATGGCTGGTCTGATTTGTTCCATGTTACGAAAGTCCACCATTTAACAATGTTCAAATCAGATCATGCACCCCTCCTTATTCATTTGGAGAATAATGATTTCAAGGGGCCTACAACCTTTCGTTTCCAACATATGTGGTGCAAGCACCATGATTTTCTAAAGTTTGTTGAGTCCACTTGGTCTCAACCCCTTATTGGAAAAGGAATGTGCAAGCTTCAGCAAAAACTCTACCGGCTAAAAATGGTGCTCAAATGGTGGAATAAAAATATATTTGGGAATATTTGTGATGTCGTGGCAGCAAAGGAGGCTGAGGTACAGCAGTGGGAGCGTGCATTTGAGAGCAATCCATCAGATTCTAACCTGTCGCAGTGGAATAAAACAAGTGCAGAGCTGACTAGAGTTTTATCCATGGAGCATGAGTTCTGGAAACAGAAAGCAGCGTGTAGATGGGCTTCAGAAGGTGAACGGAACACAAAATTCTTCCAATCTATTGTGAGGAGGAAGAGAAAGAAGGCAGCAATCCATTATATCAATGATGGTGATCACAATCTAGTGGACGCAGAGGATATTAAAAAATCTGCAGTAAGCTACTTTCATCAGCTTCTTAGTGCAGATGATGTGAACTTGTTACCTACTGAGATGCTTTGCATCCCTAAGCTAGTTAATAAGGAGGAATCAGATGCTCTATGCAAGCTCCCATCTATAGATGAAGTTAAAGAGGTGGTCTTTGGCATCAGTTCCGATAGTGCAGCTGGTCCCGATGGTTTTACCTCTTTGTTTTATCAACATTGTTGGCACATTATTCAGAACGATGTGTATGAGGCTGTCTTGGATTTCTTTGCTGGTGCCGATATGCCTAAGGCTTTCAAAGCGACAACCCTTCTCTTGATTCCTAAAACCGAATCACCTGCAACTTGGTCCGATTACAGGCCTATTAGTCTTTGTAATGTGTCTAATAAGATCATTACAAAGCTCCTATCTAATCGTCTAGGGCATGTTTTACCTAATCTGATCTCAGAATCACAGAGTGGTTTCGTGTCGGGCCGCTCTATCCAGGACAACATACTATTGGCACAGGAAATGGTGCATACTCTCAACTCTAAATGCAAAGGGGATAAGCTGATCTTGAAGCTGGATATGGCGAAAGCCTATGATAGACTGCAGTGGCCTTTCTTGATCCAAGTACTCCAAGCTATGGGATTTTCAGATCGTTGGGTTACTATGATTAAGAGGTGTATTTTTAACTGTCATTTTTCTATTCTGATTAATGGTGTCACAACGGGGTTTTTCACATCCACAAGAGGATTAAGGCAAGGGGACCCATTATCTCCAGCACTCTTCGTCCTTGCAGCGGAGTGGTTGTCAAGATCCCTTGATAATTTATACCATCAAGACCCTTCCCTCAGATATGACGATAAAATGCAGCTGGTTGTCTCCCACTTAGCGTACGCAGATGACATTATTGTTTTTGCTAAATCTCAAGAAGCGAATATTACCCGGTTGATGGACTTGTTACGGACTTATGAAGCGGTCTCGGGGCAACTAATAAGCACTAGTAAGAGTCAACTTATTGTTGGGAAGCATTGTACAGGTCTTCAAATAAGATATTTGACTCTTACTACTGGTTTTCAACTCACAAATCTTCCCATCACATACTTGGGTGCTCCACTGTACGTGGGTAATAAGAAGGAGACTCTCTATGCTGAGCTGATTGATAAGGTTAAAGCCAAACTTTTGGGTTGGGAGAAGACGGCGTTAGCTCATGGTGGCCGGCTAACTCTCATTAAGAGTATTTTGAGCTCAATGCCTCTTTACTTGTTTCAAGTCCTGGAACCCCCCCATTCTGTTATCAATTTGCTGGAGAAGATGTTCAATAAATTTTTCTGGGGAGACTATGGATCTCAAAGGAAAATTCATTGGTCTACGTGGGCTGAATTGTGCTACCCAGTGGATGAAGGCGGTTTGGGTGTTAGAAAGTTGGATGATGTGGTGGAGGCCTTTTCATGGAAACTTTGGTGGAAACTCAGATTGCAGGACTCCTTGTGGGCCAAATATATGAAGGAAAAGTATGTTAAATGGTTCCACCCTGCTCAATCACCTAGTTCTTCGACGGACTCTCATGTTTGGAGGCGTTTGGTAAAGGTTCGAAATAGAGTCGAATCAAATATTTTTTGGATCCTTGGTGAAGGGAAATGCTCTTTTTGGTACGACTCATGGATGGATGAGCAGTCATTTTCTCAGCTCCTTAGTAGACGAGTGTGTCGGTTGGAGCCTGTTTGCACATTTTGGACTGAAGGTAGGTGGAACATTGATGCGCTTAGCATGGTGCTCCCTGATGTTTGGGTCCAACGGATTGTTCAAGTCCCTATCAACTGGGGCAGCCCTGATAAGCTCATTTGGAAGAGATCACTTACGGGCGAGTTCACCACCAGGTCTGCTTGGCAACAAATAAGGGTGTCGAGACCTCTTAATACGGTATTGCAGTCATGCTGGACGAAGCAGTTACGACCAACTATCTCTGTATTCCTACTTCGGTTAACAAGAGAATGGCTAGAGGTGGATAGTCGTTTGCAGCGGAAGGGGATTCAGATTGCATCAAAATGTCAGTGTTGTGGGAGCCAAGAAGCCTTTGAACACCTTTTCTTCCGTAGCGATAAAGCGACTGTTATATGGAGCACACTGGCAGACATTTTTAATGTCCCATATCCAAATACAACTTCTGTTATTCATATGTTACGATATTGGAGGCCAAATAATGTAACTAATGGACATGTTCGAGCATTGATCCCAATGCTAACCTTCTGGCATATATGGGAGGCACGGAATGATGCGAAACATAGGCAGAAGCGGATTCTTTTTTCGCGCATTATCTGGAAGATACTTAATTCGCTGTACATTATGTACAACAGCAACAATTTTGAAGCTAAGCATTGGAAAGGCTACTTATCAATTGCTGCCAATTGGGGATTCAAGTTCAAATCTGGCACAAAGCAGACTGTTCACATGGTGAGATGGCTGAAACCAGATGTCACAACCTTCAAATTAAACACGGATGGGGCTGCAAAAGGGAACCCGGGTACAGCCGGGGCGGGAGGTGTTTTGCGGGATCATAGAGGACAGGTTTGTTGGGCTTTTTACTTGTATTTGGGCATCAAGGCAAATAACTACGTAGAGTTGGCTGCTGTTGAGAGTGGCCTTCGAATTTGTTTGGAAAAAGGGGTTCACAATGTGTGGCTCGAATTGGATTCCCAAGTGGTGATAGCTTGGATCAAGGCACGGCATGGTCCTTGGGATGTGCAGCAGCTTTTGCTCAAAATTCAGCTGCTCATGAGGGAACTTGATGTTCGAATTTCTCATATTTTTAGGGAAGGGAACCAAGTTGCTGATTTCTTGGCCAACTATGCTTGTGAGACACTCTCTTCAGCCGTGTTGGAGGACATCAACATCCAAGGTAAAATTCACGGTCTTCTTAAGCTGGACAGATTGGGGTATCCCAACTTTAGACATTCTTGATTTTGCATTTGCTATGATTGAGGAATATATTATGCAAATTGATCGCTTGGGGTGTATTGGGTTTGATTGCTTGTGGGGCTACGTATGGTTTGTTGTGATTGTGGCTGGTTTGCTGTGGTGGAGTCTTTCCACGGGCAATTTCTGTTGTAGGGGGAGTTCTTTTAATTTTGACACCTGCCAGGGGGGTAACTGTAATTCTAGCACCCCTTGGAAGCAGCCAGAAATCAATGAGGGAACTGATATTAGTGCGTTTGTCCATGTTGTTATAAATGTGGATGTCAGCTACTACTATTTCTCCAGCAGTAAGGGGTTTATGAGAACCCCACTATGGAGGCAGCTGGGTCACGAACAGCGTTGCTGGGACAGCTGTACGAACCTGTTCGTGAACCTGGAAACTGTTTTTCTGCAGCACATTGGTTTGAGCTATAATTCTCTACTGTGGGTGCTATTCCTTTTGACAGCAGCTCATCTTGGTTGCAGCTGTCTTTTGGGCGATACTAAGCTTCATAGCTTAAGTTTTTATTCTTTGGCTTTGATTGTTTGCATCATGTTGAAGTGGGCGAGTGTGGATTATTCTATGCATGATACATTTGCTGGATTTTTTGGTTGGCCTTGTTGCAAGGGGGAGTATGTTGTTCTAGATATCCGCCAGGGGGGTTTCTGTAGTTTTCAAAACCTGTTCAGCGGACAGAGTTTTTGCTTCAGCTGTTCTTGCCTGCTGCTGTTGGTTTTTTCTGCTTTCATACAGGGGGGTCGTTGTAAGTTTCGAACTCTGTTTAGGGGTCAGAGTTCTAACATCTGCCAGGGGGGTCTTTGTAACTTTCAATGCCTAGCCAGAGCTGCTGCTGCATTTCATCTACTGCTGTTGCTCTGTTCTGTTTTAATACAGGGGGGTTATAGTAATTTTCGAACTCTATTGAGGGGCCAAATTTTGAAGAAGCTTGATGGGTTCCCCTTTGTACTTGGGCTGAAAGCATTTTGCATGGAGTTGACAAATAATGGAATTATTATCTTGACCATGATTTGTGGCCAGCTATTTG
Organism: Petrea volubilis; assembly: GCA_026212405.1. NCBI lineage: Eukaryota > Viridiplantae > Streptophyta > Magnoliopsida > Lamiales > Verbenaceae > Petrea > Petrea volubilis. The sequence goes on from CM047878.1 coordinate 107,507, forward strand.
GACCGAGCAGAAGAACTGATTTTGGGTGCCAATCTGGGCCTCAATTTCATGACGCTATGGTTCTCGATGATCACTGGGTCATACTTGCCTACACTTTGCATAGGCCACACGATGGGCCAAGACACCAAGAAGGAATTTTCTTTGGGCTGAAGTTAATGAATGACCTGCTGCTTCTTGGTGCTGAACAGTGGTCGATCTACACTCATGGAGAGGAGAAGTTTATTTGGGATTATGGGCTTGCCAACTATAATTGTTGTGCTATGGCCCTTTATCTTATGGTTTTATTTTTGTGGCCTTATTTTTACTCTAATTATTGTAAGGGAGTAGTACTCCTCATTTATAGTTTTCTTAGACACGTAGATATTGCTATTTGCTTACTTACATCCTTGGGCGGTTTTTGCACATGGGAAGATGAAGCTTCAGTGGGCTTTTGTTTATGCAAGGGTCTGTAACGAGTATATTTGTTTTGATAGGGTATTTTCTTATTTTTGTGGGATCTATTTTTACTTGAATTATTGTAAGGGAGTAGTACTCCTCATTAATGTTTTTCGTAGACATTTAGAATTTTCTATTTGCTTACTTATGTATTTTTCTAATTTCCCTTTGTAATTTTTCTTTCTTATTTAATAAAGGGGTGGGGACTCCACAGAAAACCCTACGGCAGGCACGTGCCGGTTTAAAAAAAAAAAAAAAAAAAAAAACCCCAAACCCCAAACCCCAAACCCTAATCCTAAAAAAACAAAACCCTTTTTTTTTTCTCTCTCTAGATTATCCTCTGCCTTCTCTCTAGACTTTCCTCTTCGGTCTTTGACCGCTCTCTCGGAGATGCCGCCGGCTGGGATGCCGCCGGCTGGGATTCCGCCGCCTGGGATGCCGCCGGATAAGCGGCCGCCGCTCCCTCTTCCACCTCGTCGGACCTTCGCGGAGGTCACCAACCCCACGGCTCGCTCCTTTTCTGAGACGTCTTCACGGGAACAGAAAAAGTATTTCAACAACGCCTTGGGTCCGATGGGTATCGCTACTCGGAAAAATGGTTTGAAGGCCCTTAAACTTTCACCTGAAGATTGTGAAACCTTGATGCGGCCATATCAGTACGCTCTTGTGGGCAAATTCCCGTGCGGAGGCCCCCCTTGGAAGACTGTCCGCATTTTATTTCATAATCTCAAACTTAACGGTGTTTATCAGTTCGGGATTATTGACGATAAACACTGTCTCATCGTGCTCTCCAAACCGAAAGACTACAATAGGCTGTGGAGGAAGAAACTTCTTGATTTCCATGGCTTTACGATGCGTATCCTCAAATATACTGCTCATTTTGACCCTGACGCAGAGTCTTCCATTGTGCCGGTGTGGGTCGAGTTCCCCAAGCTCAAACCACACCTCGCTAATGACCGTTGCGTATGGGGACTTGCTGAACTTCTTGGAACGCCGCTGCGCATGGATGAACCTACTTCGGACCGTACCCGACCGAGTACGGCTCGAGCTTTGGTAGAAATCGACGTTCTTCAACCAATGGACGAGGTTCTTCTTGTTGAATATGATGAGCTTGATATCTTACAGAAGGTAAAGTATGGCCCCATTCCTCACTATTGTCAACCCTGCCGTGAGTTTCATACCAAGAATGAGTGCAAAGTCCCAACTCAAGAGCAAAGACCTGCAAGTGTTCGACAAAATGCCCAAGAGAAGAAAAATGGAAATAATAGCTCCAACCCCCCAAATGTTCGACACAATGCCAATGACACAGCCCCTCATGAATGGCGGGTCGTATCGAAGCCGAAAAGGCAGCGTTTGGACAACGGGAAAGGGAAAGTGGACGTCGTCCAACAAGTCACTGCTCCGGGCCCAAGTACGCGCCCAGCGACCGACGTTGAGAACCCCTTTGCAGCACTGGATAATGCTGACGAGGAGGATTGGCTGGAAGGGGAAAATGGGGATGTCAACATGTCAGCGTCCGCCCCAGCTTGCAACATCCAACCTGCTGCTACCCCATCCCCCGATCCAGTACCCTTTTTAAATGCTCAAGAAGTGCCCATTAAGCCTTCAGAAGGACTTCAGGCTGACGCTGCTAGGAATGACGGAATAAGGGCAGAGCTAATCACAATTAGTGACGGCCTTACTGATGTTAATGTTGCTGGAAAAGTCAGTGGTGTTTGCAAAAACCTGCTGAAAACTAAAGGCCAGAGGGAGAGCACCAGGCCTGAATCCGTACCTCGTGATTTGGGCGGGTTTTCACCAAGCACGGGGGTCGGGATTTTTCTTCCCCCATCCGACTCTTGCCACTCTGGGTGCGCTCGTGTGGCGGGTCAGGAAGGGATTGTCGACATTCTTGGTTTTGAGCAGTCTTTGAACCAAAGAGAGGCTTCTCCGAGAGACAACCTTTTTGTTCCTGCTGCTGCCCCAGTTCACGCTCCAACACCCATTTTGATTGTCCACGCTTTAGAAGGAATTCAGCCCGATGTTGCAAGCAATGCTGAATTAAGGGCAGATACTAATCCTCTTTCTGAGGCCCCTACTATTGGTACCTCCGTTTTCGCGCCTCGTGTCTTGGGCGGGCTTTCACCAAGCACGGAGGCTGGAAACTTGTTTCCCCCGACCGACTCTTGCCACCCTGGGTGCGCTCGTGTGGCGGGTCGGGAAGGGGATGCTGCTAGCCTTTGCGTCGAACAACCTCTGATCCAAAGAGAGTCGCCTCCGAGATGTGCCAATGCCGACGTGACGCACGATTTGGACACTGCACCCCATGATGTGCAGCCTGCCTCTTGCCCCCAGGTTAGCGGGATGAGATGTGACTTTAATGAAACAGCAGCTCTCCCCCTCTTTTCTCAAGATAAATCAGTTGGGTTCTCTCAAGATATTGACAACTCATTTGGATCTTCGCAAGATATGGGACAATTTTCAGATTCCTCACAAGCTATTTCTTCTGATTCCCCCGAGGTTGAAGGCCACATAGACATCCTTCAAGATGCGCGTGATCAGTCCGTGCTCCGCAACAGTCCTTCTCTTGAAAATGTTACTAAGGCACACCCAATCAAGAATAAGCTTCGGAAAGCGGATTTACCATTGCATCACAAACGCCAAACTCGGAGTATGGTAAAATCTACTGCAGAGGTTACTCCGAAACCATCTCGTTAATTATGAATTTCAATATCTTGGTTTGGAATATCCGCGGTATTGCGGATAGCACAACGCAAGATTACTTATATAACCTTAGAAAGAAGAATAAATTGAATTTGATGGTAATTCTTGAACCCATGACAGCCTTGGATATTTCCTTCATGAAACGAAGATTTTCCTTTGATTTGGTCCTCTCTAATACCTCCAACCATATTTGGTGCTTTGCGGATTCCGACACGTCGGTTGAGTTGCTTGTAAATCACGAGCAGTACCTCCATGTTCAAGTGTCTAATCCGCTCTTTGCTCAGCCTTTCCAATGCTCATTCATCTATGCGAAATGCTCCAGGTGGCAAAGGAGAGTTCTTTGGGACGACTTAAGAACTTTGTGTACCTCAGGACCATGGCTGCTCGCAGGGGATTTTAATACAGTTTTGAAAGTCTCGGAAAGGAAAGGATGTAAAGCCCCTAAACTTAGGTCCATTGAGGAGTTCAGTGAGATGGTACAAGATTGTGAACTTCAGGACCCGGGATTCATGGGAAGCCAATTTACATGGACTGACAAAAAAACCAAATGGCAGCGGCTTGATCGTGTTTTGGTCTCCCATGGCTGGTCCGACTTGTTCCAAGTTACAAAAGTCCACCACCTTACTATGTTCAAAACAGACCACGCTCCCCTCCTCGTACATTTGGAGAATAATGCATTCAGGGGGCCCTCTGCCTTTCGATTTCAACACATGTGGTGTAAACACCATAGTTTTCTCCAATTTGTTGAATCTAATTGGTCACGACGTCTTGTTGCAAAAGGGATGCGGAAGCTCCAGCAAAAACTCGTCCGGCTGAAAATGGCGCTGAAATGGTGGAATAAAAACATTTTTGGAAATATCCGCGATGTGGTGGCTGCAAAGGAGGCTGAAATGCAGCAGTGGGAGCGGGCTTTTGAAAGCAATCCTTCGGATTTTAATCTGATTCAGTGGAATAAAACTAGTGCACAACTCACTAGAGTCTTATCCATGGAACATTAGTTCTGGAAACAGAAAGCCGCGTGTAGATGGGCTTCAGAGGGTGAACGGAACACAAAATTCTTCCAAGCTATTGTTAAAAGGAAACGGAAGAAGTCGGCAATCCATTATATTAAGGATGGTGATCAAACTCTCATGGAAGCTGAGGACATTCAAAATTCTGCAGTTGGCTACTTTCATCGTCTTTTAACTGCTGACGGTCAGAATTTGCTTCCGTCGGAGATACTTTGCATCCCCAAAACGGTAAATATGGAAGATTCAGAAGCTTTATGCAAGCTCCCCTCTATTGAAGAAGTTAAGGAGGTGGTCTTTAGTATCAGTTCCGATAGCGTTGCCGGACCGGACGGCTTTACATCTCTCTTTTATCAACATTGCTGGCACATCATCCAAAATGATGTGTATGAGGCTATTTTGGATTTCTTTGCTGGAACAGATATGCCTAAGGCCTTTAAGGCGACGACACTTGTCTTGATTCCTAAAATCGACTCACCTACAACTTGGTCGGATTTCAGACCTATTAGTCTTTGTAATGTATCTAACAAGATCATTACAAAGCTCATTGCTAATCGCCTTGGGCATGTGCTATCTAAATTGATTTCTGAATCTCAAAGTGGTTTCGTGCCGGGCCGCTCCATCGAGGACAACATCCTTTTGGCGCAGGAAATGGTGCACACCCTTCACACTCGAAGCAAAGGGGATAAGGTCATCTTGAAGTTGGATATGGCAAAAGCTTATGATCGATTACAGTGGCCTTTCTTGATCCAGGTACTCCAAGCTATGGGATTTCCTGAACAATGGATTTATATGGTCAAGAGGTGCATTGCTAACTGCCATTTTTCTATTCTGATCAACGGAGTTTCTACGGGTTTCTTCACCTCAACAAGAGGATTAAGGCAAGGGGACCCTTTATCTCCCGCACTCTTCGTTCTTGCAGCAGAGTGGCTATCTAGATCTCTCGATGTTTTATACCTTCAAGACCCTACCCTCAGATTTGACGATAAATCGAAATTGGTGATCTCCCATTTAGCGTATGCTGATGATCTTATTATTTTCGCAAAAGCTCAAGGTGAGAACATTTCTCGATTGATGGATTTGCTTCGCACTTATGAAGCAGTCTCTGGCCAACTCATAAACAACAGTAAGAGTCACCTCATTGTTAGCAAACACTGTACCGGTCTTCCAAAGGAGGTATTTGACTCTCGCCACAGGCTTCCAACTCACAAATCTCCCCATTACTTATTTGGGTGCTCCTTTGTACGTGGGTAATAAGAAAGAGGCCCTCTATGCCGATTTGATTGACAAAGTTAAAACCAAACTTCTGGGGTGGGAGAAGACAGCATTAGCTCATGGTGGCCGGCTCACTCTTATTAAGAGTGTCCTGAGCTCAATGCCTCTTTATTTGTTCCAAGTGCTGAAACCCCCTCAATCGGTTATTCACTTGTTGGAAAAGATGTTTAATAAATTCTTCTGGGGTGATTATGGTTCCCAAAGGAAAATCCATTGGGCTACATGGGCTGATTTGTGCTTTCCAGTGGAAGAAGGCGGATTGGGTGTCCGAAAATTAGATGATGTGGTGGAGGCCTTCTCATGGAAACTTTGGTGGAAATTCAGATTGCAAGACTCCCTGTGGTCCAAATTTATGAAGGAGAAATATGTTAAATGGTTCCACCCGTCCCAGTCACCGGTTTCTTCAACAGACCCACATGTGTGGCGGCGTCTGGTAAAGGTTCGTAACCGCGTTGAATCTTACTTCTTCTGGACCCTTGGTGACGGGAAATGTTCATTTTGGTATGATGCATGGCTTGAGGAGCAACCACTCTCCCGGATACTTAATAAGAGTGTGTGTCGGCTTGAGCCCGTTCACACTTTTTGGACTGAAGGAAGGTGGGATACTGACGCTCTTTGCAAGGTGCTCCCTGATGCTTTAGTCCAACGGATCCTCCTCGTCCCTATCAACCACGGCAGCCCTGAAAAACTCCACTGGAAGGGCTCAATCACGGGGGATTTCACCACCAAGTTTGCATGGCAGCAAATAAGGGTGTCGAGGCCCATCAATACAGCAGTACAGGCTGTTTGGACAAAGCAACTACGGCCAACTATTTCAGTTTTCCTCCTTCGTCTAATGAGAGAATGGCTTGAGGTGGATTGTCGTTTGCAGCGAAAGGGGATTCAAATTGCATCCAAATGCCAATGTTGCGGGAATCAAGAAGACTTTGATCACCTTTTTTTCCGGAGCAACAAAGCCATCACTATATGGCGCACTTTGGCGGACCTCTTTAATGTCCCGTACACAAACACTACTTCTGTTACGCATATGCTTCATTATTGGAGGCCCAATACAGTTAGTACCGGACATGTTTGCACCATCGTCCCAATGCTTACTTTTTGGCATATTTGGGAGGCACGGAACGACTCGAAGCATAGAAAGAAGAAGTTCCTTTTCTCACGTATTATCTGGAAAGTTCTAAATTCGCTCTATATTATCTATAATAGTAATAACTTTGAGGCAAAGCACTGGAAAGGTTATTTATCACTTGCTCATAATTGGGGGTTCACTTTCAAATCAAATACAATGCGGACTGCTCGTATTGTGAGATGGCTTAAACCAGAGGTCACATCCTTCAAATTGAACACGGATGGGGCTGCTAAAGGGAACCCGGGACAGGCTGGAGCTGGAGGTGTGTTGCGGGACCATAAAGGTCACGTTTGTTGGGCCTTCTACTCGTACTTGGGCAGCCAAACTAATAATTATGCTGAATTAGCTGCTGTTGAACGGGGTCTTCACATTTGTTTGAACAGAAGGATACAAAATGTCTGGCTTGAACTTGACTCCCAAGTGGTGATTTCTTGGATCAAGGCACGAAATGGCCCTTGGGATGTGCAACACCTATTAATCAAAATCCAGCTCGCCATGACCAAGCTGAACGTGAGAATTTCTCATATTTTTAGGGAAGGGAACCAAGTGGCCGACTCCCTAGCTAACTATGCTTGCGAGACTGCTAGCTCGAATATTCTGGAGACCATCAATATCCAAGGAAAAATCCAAGGCCTCCTCAAGATGGACCTTTGGGGGTTCCCTAACTTTAGAAATCATTAATTTCTGTTTTTGTTATGTCTGTGTTATTTTTCTGGATTCTGTTGGGCTGTTTGCTTTGTGGTTGGGCTTCCAACGCTTGGGGGCAGTGTTTTTTGTTTGGTTTGTGGTTGGGATATGTATCCGTGGCCGCCTTGGGGTGGCTCGGTTTGTTGGGCAGCCCCTGCTGTAGGGGGATCTTTTTTGATCAAAAACCTGCCAGGGGGGTTTTTGTTATTTTCTCAAACCTGTCTATGAGACATTCTGTGCAAAAACAGAGCTGCTACAGTCGCTGCATTGGCACAAGGAAGTGTGTTTGGGAGTTTATTGTTAATTTCCGGAGCAGGTGTGCGCGCCGTCGTAATCCTTGTCGAGATAACAGAATGTTAGCTGCAACGTTGCTGCTGGAGCAGACGCAGCTGCTCACTGTTTCGCTTATTCCGTTGCTCTGATTCCCGGCCCAGATTTCAACCCGGAACTGGTGTAAAGCTTATTAGGTATTTTTGGGTGGAAAGTGGTCCTTCTTTTTCGGACCATCTTCTTTTTTGGCTGCTGAAAATCCGCGAAGCGCTTATCTTTGGTGTGATCTTGGGCTGCACAAACAGATTTTGCTCCGCCCATTTTCAGGAGTACAAGATTATTTATGACTCAATCTTTTGGAGATTTTGGAATCCATTTCCTTGCCTTAGTTATAGTCACATTTTTTGTAAAAAGAGTAACACTTATTATTCTGATATGATTGCCATCACCCAATATACTGTCGACTGTCATGTCTGCAAAAATGGCAACTCTAACACTTGGCAAACGAGCTACAAGATTGACCAAAAGAATGCATACCCTTGGCTCTTGTTTGATAAATATTTGGGATATGGGCCTTATTTATTTTTGGAAGTCTTTTTTGATCCCTGGGCCTCTTGTAAAGGGAGTTGTACTCCTTATTTTTGCTTTTACTTTACTTACAATCTTTGTAAAGGGAGTAGTACTCCTAATTTATGCTTTTATCCTCATCACACGTTTTGTAAAGGGAGTAGTACTCCTCTTTTACTGCTTACTAGATGGTTAGGGTCTTTTGTTCGGCTTCTTATGTATTTTGTGAATTTCCCAGTGTAACTATTTTTCAGTTATTAATAAAGGGGTGGGGTCCCCACAGAAAACCCTACGGCGGGCACGTGCCGGTTTTATTAAAAAAAAAAACCCCAAACCCTAAACCCTAAAAACCCTAAACCCTAAACCCTAAACCCTAAAACCCTAAAACCCTAAACCCCACCCCAAACCCTAAAACCCTAAACCCTAAAACCCTAAACCCCAAACCCCAAACCCTAAACCCTAAACCCTAAACCCTAAACCCTCAACCCTAAACCTTTTTCGAGGAGATTTACGAGATTTTTTAGAAGGGAAAAGAAAAGGAAAAGAAGTGGCGCAAGGGGATTTGGATGCTCATTCATTACAGGCTGCACAAACAGATTCACTACAGCTGCTGCAACAGGCAACAACATCTGTTTCTGGTGGCTTCCAGTCTCTGAAAACTGCTGCCCAGATTCCAGCCACTGCTGCCCAGGTTCCGGCACCTATTGCCCAGATTCCGATGACTCTTGGGGCAGACTCCAGCAAGGATGGGGGGCTGCACCTAGACGTTTTTACAGCTGCTGTGCCTCCTTCCATTACGCCTTCAAACCAGCCAGAATCGCGGGCTGACCTTGCTCACAGCAGTGGCGTGCGTCTCGGGATGTATTTGGACGTGGACAAGGCCTCCAGTTTGGAGCAACAAAATGGGCATTTCCTCAATTCCAAATCTGGTCCAGCTGCTGTGATCTCGGGTGTGCAAAAAGGGCAGGTCCACCTTGCCGAAAATACTCACTCGGGGTCACCAAATCCTTCCATAACTGCTACAGAATCAGAGAGATCCATGGGCCTGCACCTGGACATGGACAATGACCAATCCAGTGTATACAATCAGGCATATTCTTCTCCGTACACAACTGCACTTTCTGATCCAGCAGCTGCTGTCAAAGGGGCGGATTTTCAGCAGCCTACAGCTTGTTTGGACCAAAATGGGAAAGTCAGACTTTCCATCCTGCTGCAGCTGCATTTAATTCGGGTGTGCAAGGAGGGAAGGTCAGACTTACTGCAGATACAGCTGCTTTAATTCCTTTCCAAAATTCCTCTATTTGCACGCGGATTTGGTGGACCTAGATGGTAAGGCTCCTTCCCAAAACGAGCAGGTCAACCCACCAGATATTTTTCAAGGAAAGAGAACGTACCTGCACATGATCAAGGCTCTCAAAGCAGAATTCTGTCTAGTTTTTCGGCCCTTTAGCCGGCCATGGGTGTGGCTTCAGCCGCACCACCCCCAAAACCGCCGAACTTACCGGCCGATCATATGCCGGCGTAATTGCTGCTCCGACAACCGATCCGTTTGACCCTGATGCCCGCAAACGCAAGCAGAATTCTGATCTCACGACGTTTGCACCGGTGGGCAGTTTTGTGGATCACAACGGAGAGAAGATCGTCGTCTTCAACCCGAAGGAGAAGGAATCCTTATGCGAGGTTTTTCAATATGCGTTGATTGGCAAGTTTTCTCGTGGTCATCCATCTATGCATCATTTACGCTTTATGTTTACGAAAATGAATTTAAAGGGGAGATTCAGGTTAGTGTGGATTAATGATAATCATATTTTAATTCACCTTTATGCTCATGATGATTATTCATGTTTGTTCATGAGAGAAGTGTGGTATTTTCGTGAATTTCCCATGTATGTGCTCAAGTGGACTCCGGATTTTAATCCCAATCAAGAGTCCCCGATTTGTCCCGTGTGGTTCAAAGTTCCGGAGTTGCCCTTTCATCTCTTACCTGTTCCGGCCTCATACGTAGTTGCAGCGTGTATTGGCCACCCTTTGCGTGTTGATGAACCGACCGCTGATCTTACTAAGGTAACTGAGGCACGCGTGTGTGTGGAGATTGACATTACCAAACCCATCAAGAAGTCGGTTAAGGTGAGGGATGGTGATAGATTTTTTGAGCAACCTATTGTGTGTGAAGGGGTTCCTCCGTATTGTCAAAGATGTTGCCGGAGGAATCATAACTCGCGGGAATGCAAGCTGTATGTCACTGATGATATGATGGAGTCGGATAATCTTTTTCGGAGAGATTTGCGTGATTTTTTGCAAGGAAAAAGAAAAGGAAAAGAAGTGGTGCAAGGGGATTTGCATGCTCAATCATTACAGGCTGCACAAACAGATTCACTACAGCTGCTGCAACAGGAAAAAGCAGCAGTTTCTGGTAGCTTCCAGTCTCCGAAAACTGCTACCCAGATTCCGGTCACTGCTGCCCAGTTTCCGGCGGCTGCTGCCCAGAATTCGACGGCTCCTGTCCAGCAACACGGGCTGGCTGATTTTCCGCGTAATGGACAGGTTCATGACGTTAATTTTGGGGGGGTTTCTCGCAAAGATGGCAGGCTGCACCTGGACGCCCATACAGCTGCTGATACTCATAAAAATCAAGACCATTTACGGGCTGATCTTACCGTTTCTCTCTCCAGCAAAGGCATGAACTCAAGGCTGCACCTGGACGTAAATATGGCTCCCTTTTTGGAGCAAAATCAGGAGCAAATTATCAATTCTGCACCCATTCCTGTCAATCAAGTGAATTCCCCATAGGAGGAAATTTCTATTTCCCGCCCAGCTGCTGAGCGAGACGTGATTGGGGGGTTTCCTACTATGGTTATTCAGTGTTGTGCGCCTGGGAATGTACCTGGACATATTGCGGGTGAAGTTTGTGATGTTATAAAAGGTAAGGTTGACCAATCGTGTGACGTAAATGCTGGAGATCTCTCACTCACAGCTGCCGTTTTTCACGGGACTCCAGCTGTTGGGTTGCACTTGGACACTCCTCAGTCCTCATCCGTCGTTCTAGTATCTACCACAAAAGTTTGTTGCCATGTTTTCTGCGCTTCAAGGGGCTGAATCTGCACAATCCTCCCCTAAATCATGCAGCAGCGGGATTTTAGAGGAGCCAATTGGTGTGATTTATCCAAGTCAAACTTTCCATATGCACGATATCCCAGTTAATGATGAAATTAATGATGTTATCTCCTCCAAAAGGCAAGACATTAAGTCGGATTTTTTGGTCTCTCCGGATGGTAAGGTTTATCCCCGTAAATCCTCGCTGCACGTGGACCCAAATTCGGCCTTGGGTGACTGTACTCACGACCACATTGGTGTTGAGGTGGCGGATGGTGATGTGGCAACACGGGTGGGCCTTTCATTGGAAGAAAACATAGCCCAAGACGTCTCTATGGAGCTGGACCAGGCATCCTTGGGCCTGCATGCTGCATATCAAGCTTTTGAGCATGGGCTTGATGTAATTGTGGATACCATAGAGGATCGGGCTTTGGTTCGCACTAAAAAGAAGAAAAACAAAAAGAAGAGAAATCGGGCTAAAGGAAAATATAATCATGTAGTCCACAACATTCAATTATCATTGGAGGGTAGGTCTTTTAATTTCAGTGATCCCCCAGGGGGTTCCTCTGCACACCTACCCCCTGCCCCAGTGTTTGAACTCGCTCCAGAGGGTGTTAGTGTACTCTCCCGACAACTGATAGGGGAGATCCCTGTAATTCCCGAAACTGTCCCAGCATTACCTGCTTTCCAGCAGCAAGGTGAAGCCCAGGGGTGTGTTTCGATGGCTCACAATCGACTAGGGGGTGTCTCGGTTATTTCTGAAATTGCCGCACAAGTTGACAAACTACCAGGGGAGGTCATTGTAATTTCGGAAGTTGCTGGCACACCTACTCCATTGGCTGTTGATCATTCTCCCATTCCACCAGGGGAGGTTTATGTTATTTCATCCACTGAGGAGCCCATTACTACTCCAATTCCAGCCCAAATTTCGACTGAAACTCCTACCATTTGCACGACAAATACTGATCAAATGGAAACTTTTGCATACTCTAGCGCTCAATCAAGTCCTATGGCTGTTTTTCATACGTGTCAAAGGCCATCCAACGATCATCAAGAGTCGGCTCGTTTGCAACAAGATGATCTCTCCCGGCCCAAGCCATCCACCAATCGCTTGCTCGATGCTCTTGTGACATTGCGGCCCAACAGGCATATGCGATCCTTCTCTGGGGGCGTACGCCACCGAGTTGGCATCCACCGCACGATGATCTTCTCTCGGCGTGAGTCCACAACCCGTCTGTGGACTCGGATGACTGGACTTCCTACCATGGTTCTGACGATTTGGATAATCTTGCCGAAGTTTGTTATTATTAATTTTTTTCGTTTTTCCTCATGATGTAAGGGAGTAGTACACCCTAATTTTTTTCGTTCTTCCTACTTAACTTTGTTTTCTTTTTGAATTTTAACTTCATCATTGAATAAAGGGGTGGGGACCCCACAGAAAACCCTACGGTCTCGCACCGATTTCTCAACAAAAAAAAACACCCCAAAACCCCAAACCCCAACCCCTAAACCCCAACCCCCAACCCTAAAACCCTAAACCCCAACCCCCAACCCTAAAACCCTAAACCCTAAACCCCCAAACGCTAAACCCTAAAACCCTAAACCCCAAAACCCCAAACGCTAAACCCTAAACCCTAACCCCCCAATCCCCAAACCCCAAACCCTAACCCCTAAACCCCAAACCCCAAAAACCCAAACCCAAACCCCAAACCCTAAACCCTAAAAAACCCTAAACCCTAAATCCTAAACCCTAAACCCCATCAAAATATTGTCCGATTTTGAGATGGTACCCCTTGCGCTGATGAGCGATATACTCGTGTGCCTGTAGAATCTCGAGTTGATGTTCGTTTGCTCAAATTTTTGTTAATTCACCTCATGATATGTGTCTGAACGTGTGTGCAATGTTTCAATTGTATCTCAAATTGGTCAAAAATTATGCCGGTGAGTGAAATGCTCGGGCCGCCTATAGAACCTTCAATTGATGAGCATTCACTTTATTTTTTTGCATTTCACCTCATGATATGTGTCTAAACGTGTGTGCAAAGTTTCAACCATATCTCAGACGGACCAAAAAACTACCCGATTTCGTGATGGTTCCCTTACATCTGGGAGCAAAATATTCGAGGACCTATGGAACCTTCAATTGATAATCGTTCGCTCTAATTTTTAGCATTTTACCTCATGATCTATTTCTGAGCTTGTGTTCAAAGTCTCTACCATATCTCTGAGGGTCCAAAAAATTACCCGATATGGTGATGGTACCTTTACACCGGCGAATGATATACTCAGGGGCCTGTAAAACCTCGAGTTGATGTCCGTTCGCTCTAATTTTGTGTATTTCGAGTCATGACATATGTCTGAATGAGTGTGCAAAGTTTCAATAATATCTCAGATGGGCTAAAAGGCTACCCGATTTCGTGGTGGTACCCCTTACGCCGGGGAGCAAAACACTCGAGCCCGATTTCATGGTGGTACCCTTCGGTTGATGTCCATTCGCCATAATATTTTGCATTTTGCCTCTTGATATCTTTCTGAACATGTGTGCAAAGTCTCGACCATATCTCAGACAATCCAAAAAATTGCCCGATTTTGTGATAGTATCGCTAACGCTGGCGAGCGATATATTCAAGGGCCTGTAGATCCCCGAGTGGATGTACGTTCACTCTAATTTTTTACAATTCTCCTCATGATTTGTGTCTGACCGTGTGTGTAGAGTTTCAACAATATCTCAAACAGGCCAAAAAACTGCTCGATTTCAAGATGGTACGCCCCTTACGCCGGCAAGTGATTTACTCGAAGAGGTTGCAGAACCTTTTGTAGATGTTTGTTCATTCTAATTTTTTGTGTTTCAACTCATGGTATGAGTCTGACGTGTGCAAAAAGTTTCAACAATATTTTAGATTGACCAAATAATTGCTTGGTTTCGTAATGGTACCCCTTACGCCTACGAGCGATATTCTCGAGGGGCCTGTAGAACCTTCTGCGGATGTCCGTTCGCACTAATTTTTTGTATGCCACCTCCAAGTACGCGTCTAAACATGGGTGCAATGTTTCAAAAATATCTCAGATAGGCTAAAAAATTGTCTAATTTTGTTATGGTACCCCTTACGCCAGGGAGTGAAATACTTAGGCGCCTATAGAACCTTCGATTGATGTCCGTTGGCTCTAATTTTTTTCGTCTCACATCACAATATGTGTCAGAATGTGTGCGCAAAATTACAACAATATCTCAAATGGGCCAAAAGACTATCCGATTTTGTGATAGTACCCCTTACGCTGAGAGCGAAATACTCGGGTGCCTGTAAAACCTTGGGTTGATGTCTGAGCAAAACACTTAGACTGACCAAAAAATTGTCCGATTTCGTGATGGTACCCCTAACGCCGGCGAGCGATATACTCAGAGACCTATAGAACCCCAAGTTTATGTTCGTTCGCTCTAATTTTTTGTAATTTGCCTCACGATATGTGTCTCAACGTGTGTACAAAGTTTAAATAATATCTCAGACGGACCAAAAAATTACCCGATTTCGTGATGGTACCCCTTACGCCGGGGAGCAATATACTCGGAAGGATGTAGAACCTCTTGTGGTTGTTCGTTCGCTCTAATATTTTGCGTTTCACCTCACGTTATGTGTCTGAACATGTGTGCAAAGTTTCAACAATATTTCAAATGGACCAAAAACCTACCCGATTTCGTGATGGGACCCCTTACACCGGCGAGCGATATACTCGAGGGGGCCTGTAGAACATTCTACGAATGTCCGTTCGCTCTAATTATTTTTTGTCACCTCAAAGTATGCATCTAAACATGTGTGTAAAGTTTCAACAATATCTCATGCGGGCCAAAAACCAGCCCGACACCGTGATAGTACCCCTAATGTTGAGGACCAATATACTCTGGGGCTTGTAGACCTTCTATAGATTTCTATTAGCTCTAATTTTTTGCACTTCGCCTCACAATATGTGTCTGAACATATGTGCAAAGTTTCGACCATATCTCAGACGGACCAAAAAACTGTCCGATTTCATAATGGTACTCTTAATGCGGGCGAGCGACATACTCAAGGGCCTATAGAACCCCGAGTTGATAACGTTCACTCTAATTTTTTATGTTTTACCTCACGTTATGTGTCTGAACATGTATGCAATGTTTCAACAATATTTCAGACGGACCAAAAAACTAGCCGATTTCATGATAGTACCCTTTACGCTGGCAAGTGATATACTCGAGTGGCCTATAGAACCTTCTACGGATGTCCGTTCACTTTAATATTTTTTATGTGTCACCCCATAATATGTGTCTAAACATGTGTGCAAAGTTTCAATAATTTCTCGAACAGTCTAAAAAATTGCTCGATTTCATGATGGTACCCCTTATAACCATGAATGATATATCCGAGGGTCCGTACCACCTTCTGTTGATGTTTGTTCGCTTTAATATTTTGTGTCACCCCATGATATGCATCTAAACCTATGTGCAAAGTTTCAATGATTTCTCAAACGATCCAAACAATTGCCCAATTTAATGATACTACCACTTACGCCCACGAGCAATATATCCAGGGATCCGTAGCATCATCTGTAGATGTCCGTTCGCTTTAAGTTTTTATGTTTCACCCCCACGATATGCATTTGAACACATGTGCAATGTTCAACTATTTCTCAGACGATCCAAAAAACTGCTCAATTCTATGATACTACCACTTATGCCCACGAGCGATATATTCGTGGGTTCGTAGCACCTTCTGTTGACATCCATTCGCCCTAATTTTTTATGTGTCACCCCATGATATGCATCTAAATACGTGTGAAAAGTTTCAATCATTTCTCATATGGCCCAAAAAACTGTCTGATTCTGTGATACTGCCCTTTACTCCCATATCAATGAAAAAGAAATGATAAGGTACATATATCCTATCAAGCTAAATCGATAAATCTAGATCAAGTAAACTATAAGTATTACAAGCATGGTCTATGGGATCAACCCTTTCTGTATGTCTAAAATATGAAAGACCTAATTGATCCATTTGTACTAGTCCTTGAACGCATCCCACTAACTGCCTAGGCTGCAAGACTGTAGTGACCTTCATATCGCAAACTAAATTGGCCAAAGCATCAGCAATTTGATCCATTAAGTTTCTAACTTAGCTAAGTAAATGTTGTAGGTTCTAGACTCTATAATACCCTATTTACACCCCCAAGCAATATATTAGAAGGTCTATAGCACTTTCTGTAGATGTCCATTCACTTTAATTTTTTGTGTGCAACTTCACAATATGCAATTGAACAATTGTACAAAGTTTCAACGATTTTTAAGACGGTCAAAAAAATTGCTCAATTTTGTGATACCTTATTCACGCCACCTAGCAATATATTGGGAGGACTGTAGCACCTTCTAGATGTCCATTTGCTCTGATTTTTTGTGTGTCACTTCACGATATGTGGTTATTCAACAATTTTGGGGATGGTCAAAAAACTCATCTAATTTCATGAACCTATATTCGCACAGGTTTTTAATCGCTTTTTTGGCCCTCTCGTGCACCTTTTTCTGGATGTGCATTGCCCAAAATTCTTGTCATATCACATCTTAGTATGTGGGAGATTCTTTATTAAATGATTTCATGGATTTCTAAAGAGTTGGGATGATGCTCGAAACCTTGGGTATTTTATGTTGGCACGATTGTCGAATCATGTAATGGTGGCCTGTAGCAACTTCTGCAGATATCCATTCGCCCAATTTTTTTCATGCCAAATCACAATATGTGGCCAAATATTTGTGCAAAGTTTCAAAGACAAATAGATATTATTTATTTTCATATATATAAGATTACTTCAGTCATCATAGGGGAAAAAAGGGAAAATTGTATATAACAAACCCCCCCCCCCCCCCCGTGGTTTCGAAATAGGGCTGAAAATCCCTTTATAGTTTAAAAATATGCAAAATGCCCCCCGTATTTTCTGAAACCCTTGCACAATCACCCTTGTCATTAATTGAAGGTTGACATCATTAAATTTATAATGAAATATATACCATTTGTGTCCTTATTATTGTGAGCCATTAGATCTTGATTGGAAAAATGAACGGTTCAAATTAATTTATAAATATAAAAAATAATATTGCAATAAAATTATAAATTAAATAATATAATATATGAATAATATATACATTATATATTTATGTATGTTATATATAAATATATATACAAATATAATCTCTCACACACACATACAAATATAATGTATATATATACATAATATATATATCTCTCTATCTCTCACACGCAAATCCACACACAAACACACAACACACACAAATTCATGCACAAACACATGCACAGAACACACACACACACACACAAACACACGCACAACACACACATACACACACACAAATACACACACGCTATGGTGAGGAAGATGCAAATCTAGATTTGCTTAAATTTTTCAGAAATTTGTTTAAATCTCAACCATAATTGACTCAAATAAAGCTTGGGGTGGCAAGATCTAGACATGGTTGACTCAAATAAAGCTTGGGGTGGCAAGATCTAGACATGGTTGTAAAGTCTAAAAATAATAATTATTATTATTACTGATAATTAATAATAATAATAATAATAATATTAATTATTATTATTAGTTAATCAAATTACATATTGTAAAGTATAAAAATAAGAATTATTATTATTACTGATAAGTAATAATAATTATTATTATTATTATTTAATAAAATTACATATTATAAAGTATAAAAATAACTAATTAATTATTATTATTATTTAATAAAATTATATATTATAAAGTATAAAAATAATTAATAATAACAAATTTGTAAAAGTAAGGGTAAAATAAAGGACAAAATGGTCAATTCAAAGTGTTGGAATAGTTAATCTCGGGAAGCCAAAACTCAATCTCACCCCCTCCCCTGAGATTATAATTTTGAGATTAGACCATCACATGGCGGGCTTTGCAAGATTAGATAAAGGCCCACAATTATAATCTTGGCAACTAAACAATAAATTAGCCGAGATTAGCCGAGATATGAAGGCATTTTCTTGGCTAATCTCGGAAAGCAAACGAGGCCAATATATATATCTCTCTATCTCTCACACGCAAATCCACACACAAAACACACACAAACACACACAAATTCATGCACAAACACATGCACAGAACACACACACACACAAACACACGCACAAATACACACACACATCACAAACACACACAATGGTGAGGAAGATGCAAATCTAGATTTGCTTAAATTTTTCAGAAATTTGTTTAAATCTCAACCATAATTGACTCAAATAAAGCTTGGGGTGGCAAGATCTAGACATAGTTGAGGCGAACTCATAATTTTCAGGCGGAGATAGGACTACGATTGGGAGGCGGCAGTGGCAACAACAGCAGCAACAGCGTCTTGGTGGTTGCGTGGATTGGCAGTGCAATGGGGTGGAAGAAATTGGGGGTGTTGGGTTGGGGGTGGAAGGTGAAAGAAATTGGGTGAGATGGTTTTCTGAAGAAGGCGATGAACAAGATTGAGGAGTAAGAGGGGAAAAAAAAAAAGAACAAATAAAGGGAGATAAAAAAAAAAAAAAAGAATAAAAGTTTTATGAAAATTTAAAGAAAATTTTAAATTATTAACAAATTTATAAATAGCAATAATAAATTTTTTTTGTTTAAATAAAAATAATTTTTTCACTATAAAAATTTGGTTGCAAAAGGTAATAATAATATGATATAAAAGGCATTTATTTCAGTTTTATGATATCAAAATAAATAAAAAGGGGCTAATAAACATGATGATAAAATAATGAGAATTAATTTAAGATTTTAATAAATAAAATGGGATTATTTGCAATATTAGATAAGTACATTTAAATTTATAAGTGAAGTGAGTATATTAGTCAATATATATGTATTTGAAGGTGGGAAAGTGCCATTACCCAATTTTGCATAGCAGGCGCGTCCGTTACATGCTCCGTTAATGTCGATGGAAGGGGGGGGGGGAGGTTCGTGCGTTGTATCAGAAAATACAAGAGGCATTTTGCATATTTTTAAACCATAAAGGGGTATTCAGCCCTATTTCAAAACTACAGGGGGTTATATGCAATTTTTCCAAAGAAAAAAGGAAGAAACATAAATTATCCCCACATATTTGTGCTTTTATAAAGAAAAAAAAATAGAGAAAAGTAACGAAAGACATTGATTATACAAAAAGAAATGATATAATACAATATATACATTACATACATAGAGATAGATATAGATAATACCAAAATCATACATACAATACATGTGCGTATATATATATTTCTTATGATTAGGACCATTGATCTCGCCTGATTAAAATTGAATCGTACCATGCATTGGTCTCAGTCAATTAAAATTGAGGACCAATAGATACTATTGAAGAGTAAAAATATCCTTTTACAAGTAAAAGAACAAGGAATATTTATTTTTAAAAAAAAAAGAAAGTGTCGTACAAATAGTATGTGAAGACACATAAAGGCTTTTTCATTGTTTCTAAAAGATAAAGGAGTATTTGTCTTTATTTTCTGACATGGGGGTTCCTGGAACATTTAGGATTTTGCAGGGGGGCAAATTCCAATTCACCCATCTTTTGTTCTAACTTGTGCCTACTATATTGCGGAGGATCCAGAGGGCATTACATTATATTATTCAAGTACAATGGATAAGAATATTTTATTTCTAAAGTAAAAGACATAAATAAAGCAAATCTCAACTACCATCTAATTTGCTCGTTCGTTAAGCAACATCCGACTTGGAAGATATTTGTCAGTTTCACCGGTAATTGCAGCCAACCGATAGGTCTCATTGCTTCAGAGTATGCAAAATATATTCAGCATAAAGGTCTCTGCATGTGACAAATGAGATCAAAAATCCACGTAAGTTAATAATAGATCAATTTGGGTATCTATTTTATATTCATCCAAGCAAAAGAAGATTACTATTGTGACTAACTTACATGGAATGTTGAATGGCCTCGACTGCAGTTTCCGGAGGCAAGAAATCGTTTACGGCCACCTCTTTGTTTTCATTCTTCTTATCTGCAAAATTTGTTAGTACGTCAGCAGTTAAAATATCTTCCAAAACAATTTCAAAACGACTAAAAGATTGTGTTTATATTTTAAATAGAATGTTAATATCTTATAACTTCTTTTTTTCAAAAAAGATACAGGTAAACTCTTCTAGTTTTAAGTAAAAATTGAAATAAAGCGAGACAAAAGTATACAATCTTCAAAGAAGCGTCGGATTTCCATAAGTCGATGAGGGGGAAGCTGTTTGATGTCGGTGTAGTGCCTGTACTCTGGATCATCCGCACATACGGCGATGAGCTTGTCATCTTTTTCGCCCTGTTCGTATTTCGTATAGAGACAAGAGTTAAATGTACATACATATATATATATATAGACATGGGTTTTGTTATTTTCATTTTAATATCAGTATCTACTACGTATGTATATGTGTGTGTGTGTGTTACCTGGTCAATCATTGGCATCAACCCTATAGCCCTCACTCTGAGATAGCTACCTGGAACGACTGGCTCCTATAACAATCAAGACAAAATCCAAATAATATTAAAATGATTGTTATATTTTGCTAAGTATGATAATTTAAAATCACAGATCATAGCTATTAAATAGATAATCGTGTTGTCACTATTGTCATTATGGATGAATCTTGTTAAGACTCATGTCGGTGTTGCGTTGACATATATTTGAAAATAAGAGACTCAAGTTTTAATTAGGTGTGAGATATATATATATATATATATGTACAATTACCTGCATAAGGACCAAAACATCCAAAGGGTCATTGTCTTCACACAATGTACGGGGAATGAAACCATAATTATGGGGGTAAACCACTGATGAGTAAAGAATACGATCAACCTGAATGTTTGCAAGCAAAACGAAAGAAGATGAACAAATAATTTCGGCAAGTCCAATATTTTTTAGAGTAAAATCAAGTAAACATACCTTTATAAGGCCTGTTTTCTTATCCAATTCATATTTGACTTTACTTCCTTTAGTTATCTCGATAACCTATATCAAACATGATATATATATATGCATCGACTTTAATAATTAGTTAGTTTCTCCAAATTTAAAATGACAATTAATTAGAATGAAATTAAGTTAAAAGTAGATTAATTAAGCATTTCGGGTTTATCAAGGCGGGATAGGTGGCTAGAAGACCTACGCAGTTTACAACATTAGGCGCTTCCGATCCTGCAAGAAGATGATGTAAACAATTCAATTGTAATTTTTATTTGTGTGTGTGTGTGTATAATTTTTACTGAGACGCATTTAGGTCTAGGATCCATATTCATATATGTAGGTCTAGTTTATGACAATCACCAATTTCGAGGTCATGCCAAGGATGTGCAACAACTGATCTCTTGGACAAGGATGATAAGATCCTTTCGTTGAGCTTGGGAGCTTTGCTCGGACATTGTTCTTCACTCATGATTCTAACTTAACCTGCATGGACAAACACGAGACATATTATTTCTAACACGACAACTTAAATCTATACTTAACCCGAGCTCATCATGATCATCGATCATATGTGACCAAAAGATATTGAACTAGTTTATACACACACGCACGCACACACAATCACCTGAGATTGCTGAAATAGGGAGAGGACTAGAAAGCAAGGCAAAGAGTCGTCTAGCAATAATGAGTTTGCGATGTTGGGACGTACACGAAGACATCAATATATACCAGAGAACAAGGTCCTGAAATGTGGTCGCTCCCGAACTAAGAGGGTGTTGATTATTTCTAAGTCGCGAGTTTTATTCCTCCTAATGGATGTGAATGAGACAAGGTTGCTACTCAGATCCACCTCATTTGGAAACATTACCAAAAATATTTTTATTTTTCTATTTTTAGAGACATGATACTTTCAGTCTTTTATTCTTGTTAATATGACGTATATCAATTAAATATCAAGTGTAATACACTCGTCATACTATTTACATTGGTTGGCTGAATTGAGCAAAAATTAATCGAAATACTCGATTCACTCCATTTATATATTTGACACGAAGTTATGACTAATAGGAATTCTAATGAATAATAAGATGTCCTCTATATAAGAAATATTATCTTAAAATGTCAGTTGAAATATAGTACTTTTAACTGTTTGAAGAGCTCATTTTAAATGGTCTTTTGAACTTTTATTAAACAATTATGAATAATTTAATTTTAGTTTTAATTAAACCGCGAAAATTGGTGAACCTAAGTACTATTTTGTTGGGTGAACCAAAAAGATCGTACATAAAGTCGGATAAGTCCATTTGATCTTCGCAGGATTTAATTCAAGTATTGATTGATCAATGACGAGTCAAAAGTTGAATTATTACATGAAGACAGTCGTTCTTGATGCTTGGCTGCTTGCTTGTGCAAGACACTCAATCACCCATGCTTAAGCATAATCACGGCATATACATATTTGATGTGTGTTCAATAGTATGAAGGCGCAGCAAACTAGCTCAAGGACTCTGTTCGATGCACAAACTTTGACACGCTCAAATTTACTAATAATCTGTTTTGGGGGTGGGGGGGGGGGGTGGCCATCTCGTGTTGTTAGTTAAGGCAGATGAATAGAATCCGGCGACATTGATATCATTTGAAGGAGGCTTGAATTCGAAAATGTTTCCTCTAATGCAGGCCCCCTCCGGCCACTCCCGTCGACACTGTCTTTAGTGATGTGCACCAACTCCCTCGCCACATCTGCCATACCGAGCTTGCCATCAGCGCCGAAAAGCAAACACCTCATCGCCAGGTCAGCAATTATTTCTATATGCTCCCTGCGAAACGGTGGCTGCTCGTGATAGTACAGGCTCGGGTCCACAATCTCCTCCAGCTTTCCCTTCTTGATCTTTTGCAAAGCTGTGGTCGTAAAATTAACCACCGCGTTGCCCGTTACGATTTCTAGTAGGATTATGCCGAAGCTGTAGACATCATTCTTCCTGCAATTCAAACCGGCATTGCGCTGTAGCTCGAAACCTGCAAGTTTTACGGAGAGATCGGTGTCTAAAAAGATGCAGCCCGAGTGAAGATCGTGATGGAAGATAGGTGGTGAAATTTCATGGTGCAGGAATGCGAGAACGGTAGCGGTTTCAGCAGCAATGTTCAATCTTTTGTACCAATCGAGAGGGATCTGCTCGTCTCTGCCTCTGCGCAAATGCTCCTCAAAAGTTCCATTTTCGGGGTACTCATACACAACCAGGGGAGTGTAGCCCGAGTTGATAGACCAACCGATTATGCGGGCCATGTTTCTGTGTAGGACAGTAGATAATGCCTCCACTCTGAATAAAACTCGCATGAGGTCGCTCTCGCTTTCGCACACAACCTTTTGTACGGCTACATGTGATCCACCAATAAGAACTCCGCCATACAGTGTATTCATGCCCCGGTCGCCTAGTTTCTGCATATCTGCAAACCCTTTGGTCGCTTCCTCGAGCTCAAGGTACGTGAACAAGCGGGACCTACAAGCTTTCTGTGACAATGTGGCACTTTGGCAATGGGCCTGATCGGAGACGTCAAATTTATCTGACCTAATAGTCCATTTAAAGAGACAAAACGCGACCAGCGAGACAGTGAGAGCTGAGGTTATTACCCCTGCATGACAAGATTATTCATATGAAATCCACACCTCCAGGAAAATATGGCACTCATCGTGTTACTGCAAATCATTTATACAAGAAAAGCCAAGCTCAATGTCCTATCCGAATGCTCATAGAAACGTTATTTGCTTGTGCTTTACTCTCATGGATTTACTTAACAATCATGAATTGTAAAGAAGAAAAGTTATCGAGGATTCAACAATGTAACTTAGATGTTAATCTATAGAAAGGCATTTCTCTGCATATGTGAAATTGTTCGCCATCAACTACGTACCGGCTAAAATTATTGTCTTCTTTCTTCCATGGTTGTTCCGATAACAGTCGGTCCCACGAACTTCTTTTCCGTTCTTGAAGCAGGCTATCAAAGATATGCACTTCTTAAGAATGAAGATAGAATACTTGGACAAAAAGCTGATAAAAAAAGAACAAATCATACTCCGTACTATAATTGATACATGATACAAGAGCACTAACTGTAATATTATCAAGTGGATATCATTGACAAACATTACTACGGTATATCCAAGTAAAGAAGCATAGCAACTAAGACTCACATTTGAGGCATCCAACTCCTGTGGGGAATCCATCACCGACGAATCCATCAGGGCATCGGCATCTGACTCCAGATGCAACTGAAGTGGCATTGACGACATCTGCATTCGCAGCACATGAAGTTGAGTTTCTTGGGACAGCCCATTCCAGCTTAACACCACGCTTCCCGGTCATGCCTCCGGGCAAAACAACCCAAGAAGAGAATCCCCTGCACCCAAATTCCGAAAAATCAGGTAAGCTGCTAGCACCCGGGCTCCAAGAACTACGGTCGGACAGTGGATAGCAGCAAAAAGGACGAGCACCGGCACGGGCACCGGCACCAGCTGGCCCATGATCACAACCAGGCATTACAAAATCATTTCTTTCGCAGTCCGGCTTGCACAGAGAAGAGTCCTCGCAATCATACAAATCAACCACATTGTCGGTGGAGATGCCGAAGTAGTCATTCCCAGAGAAGGCGAAAGACTTCAAGTCGTTGAACTGGCGACAAATGGAGGTGTTGGGGAAATCCAGCAATACGCCGTCAGGGAAGAAATGGAGTACGCGGTAGCTCCCGGAAGCAATGTTTAGCAAAAGTGAGGAGGAGTTGACGCAAGAAAGAGAGAAAGCATCTGAAAGTTTGCCACATGAAGAAGAAGAAGTGGCATTGATGAGGTGAAATGGGAATGGTATCTGAAGGCTCCCGCATCTACTTGTGCATTGATTCGGATTCTTGTCAAGCTCTCGCGACCGCGGAACATGGGCGGTCGCGAAATGGCTGAAGAAGAATGAAGTACAAAGAAAGAAATGTAGGACAAAGGACATGGCGGACCTATTATTATTATGTAGAAAGTGCAGGTAAATTAATTAGCAGTCCAGTTCAGACCGGACCACAGAGTTGATGGATGGGAGTTATGCAGATAGATAATGAAGGAGCAGGTGTTGGAGGGCGAGGCATTGAAGTGAGGGAAGGGGAGACGATTGGTCCGTGGAATGGGATGCAGAAGTACCTATGCATTTGTGCAATTTGCTGGCGTGACGGAGTTGGAACTCGGGACACCCGCCATATAGTGTTGTATGTATATACGCGTGTGTGTGTGTGTAGTGCTTACTGCGATCGGGATACGATCAGTTAACTTGAGAATTTCCCCATGTTAAATAAACTGTGTACACAGGCTACAGATGCAAATGAGAAGGGTTCTACTTGTTAGCATTGAGTTTTTAAAAACTTTTGTCAGTCATATTTAATGTTTTATTAATGCAATGTGTGTATTTAATTGGTTATATATTTAAAATTTATGGCCCAAGAAAAAATATATTCATTATCACTACAATAATAAAATATAATAATAGCAATATATTATTAAGTGGAAAGTAGAGCTTACATATTTCCCTGAAGCTGAATAGTAGTGCACCGTTCACCAACACAGTATGCTCAATCTCGTGCTTTTTTCCTAAGGAAATTTTAGTCCAAATCCGATTTAATTGAATCAAATTAATTACGTGATAAATATAAATGCACTTATCATGTAATTGGTCACTCTTTTTGAAATGTACACCAATCACATGATAAACATAAAACATTTGCTACATGATTAATTCCGATATAATCAAACCCGATATGGGCAAGAGCATTAAGTTTTTAAAAACTTTTGTCAGTCGTATTTAATGTTTTATTAATGCAATGTGTGTATTTAATTGGTTATATATTTAAAATTTATGGCCCAAGAAAAAATATATTCATTATCACTACTATAATAAAATATAATAATAGCAATATATTATTAAGTGGAAAGTGGAGCTTACATATTTCCCTGAAGCTGAATAGTAGTGCACCGTTCACCAACACAGTATGCTCAATCTCGTGCTTTTTTCCTAGGGCATTTTTGATTTCAAATAATACAACGTATTATCACTTCCCAATCACCTTCAATATTCGTTTGATTTGGAAGACTGGATTGTGCGGGCCTCCCTCAACTCCTCCCGGCCCGTGGTATTACATGATATTACCAGATCTTGGAATCTCACCCATGGGGGTGAGATTGGGGATGGAAAGTTGGATATTGATGTATATTGGTTATGAAAATACTATTTTATTCCTGAATAGTGAATTTTTATAGGTCCCACATGCCATCCAAATTTTTAAATGAAGGGTACTTTAGTCATTTGGTGCATAGTATCACAATGTATCACAAATCAAATGATGGGAATGATATTGATGATTACTATTTCTCCAATGTACTACTACAAATCAAACTTGAAAAATCAAACTCTCAAACTACCTTAGCAGCTGTATCAACCAAACCTTCTCCAATGTCAAATGCAAAATCAAAAATGCCCTATGGAAATTTTAGTCCAGATCCGATTTGATTGAATCAAACTAATTACGTGATATATATATATGCACTTATCATGTAATTGGTCACTCTTTTTGAAATGTACACCAATCACATGATAAATATAAAACATTTGCTACATGATTAGTTCCGATGTAATCAAACCCGATATGGGCAAGAATTTCCCAAACAGATACTAATCTACTGCTTGTCACTAGATACATCAAGAAAGTTGCCAACTCCCAGGAGTCATCCAAGTTTTGAGGCACTCACCAGTCGGTTATCCTGCCATGTTAAGAACATTTGATTCTGTTTGAGGTGTGAAATCATCCTTCTTCCAAAATACACCCATCAATCTCTCAGCCACACCTAGTGAACCATGGTCCGTAGGAGTTATTTTCTAGTAGTTCCCGCATAACTAACTAAAGATAATTATGTTTCCTTGAAAACGGCATAGACACTGAAACGCTAAATCTTTTTAAGTGACATCCAAGATTGAAATCCTAAATTTGTATATGGAGCAATTAGATTGAAATGATCACACCCACTATGCAATACCCAAATCTAAATTAATCAACCAGTGAGTCGGACACCTGATTTGTAAGACCGAAAAAGGAAATGGCATGGTAAAGAAAAGAGAAAAATAGCGTGTGATCAACAGCATAGCTTCACCATAAATCCACAGAGCACATCTGCTTCGTTCAGGATGTCCTCACTTCGATAATCAGAACTGCTAATAATTTGAAGGCTGAGTTCCTGACCAGAAATTCTACTGCATCAAGATACTCATTCTGACATCCAAGTGTCTGTTGACACCTTGAATCACAGTTAAAATAATTTGGTATGCTGAATGGAAAGAGGCAAAACAACTGTAAGGAACTGTTACTAGACGGGATATTAGAGGGAGTGCTGCCATACGAAGGTCCATTCACTTACAATTATTTATGTCCACCCAAGTAAGTTATTAAATTCCATTTGCATGGTCCTAAATAGTGCACACAACTACTACACGAAAAGTATCGTGATCTTTTAATCAACACAATTAAACTCAAACATAACAGAGAATGAACTGAAAAATGCATGCAACATCAGAGAGATTGGACACCATGATGAACGTTAAGTATAGGCCTCTCCTTCCATGCGCAACCTCTTGGGAACTTTCTCTTCATCCTGACCATTGGCTGACACCCTACTCTCCTTTGCTTCCATTGAGCATCTCTTGTAAGGTTTAAATCCAGTTCGGCGAGCTTTCAGCTTAGCATGTCCGAGCCCCAAGTTTAGGAGTCCCTCTTCCTTCTTTTCACCAATCAAAGAAGCATTATCTTCAACCCCTTGTTCCTGGAAACTGGTACCCCATGTCTTCCCATTAAGGTCTAGCTTTAGTCCAACTTCATCTTTCGCCACGGTAAATTCCTTATCTTTAATAGAATTTTTCTTCTCCTTATTATTTACATCATGTGGAGGTGAGAAACTCTGAGGTAATACTTCTCTGGAGAAGAGCGCCTGAAACGCCAGCCTTCCCTGCATGGCAAATTGATGGGTGAGAGTTAACAAAAACGTAAATGCAAACACAATTTGGTAAGCTCCCAATTCACAAAGATAGAAGTCTCAGTACCTCCTCTGATACTTCCTTCCAAGAATCACTTACATTGCTGGTGCTTCTACAACGTCGATTAATTAGGTCGCCAACAGGATGGATTCCATCAAGTTCTTCTAACTCCTCTTTATCTTTCATATGGTTTTCCTCTATTCCATTTGTATGGTTCTCCAAAGCTTCTGCTTCTACCTCACTGCTGGAAGGAGTGTTTGATCCACATGAAGAACGGTCGACCTGCTTTTTGTTCTTGGATTTGTTTGCATCATGCAGCTCAGCTGTATCCACAACTTTTGCAGTTTCATCAGCAGTTAAGCTAACGTTTGGTTTTGCATCTTCACTTGCTTCAGAATCTGATGATAAAATTGGTGATTTCAAAACTGAATGTTGTTCATGCAAAGCCCCAGAACATTCTGGTTCCAGTTGTTGACCTCCTAAGGCAGGATCAGGACTGTTTTCTCTTCTTTCATTGTTTACTGCTCTACATTGGCTGCTGTCCACTGGAGCTGCAGATGCCGATGCAGGAGAGCAGGTAAAGCCAGGGTGAAATGGAGCACATAAAGGAAGTAAGCCATGGGCAGCCCACCATGCGGTTGCAGCTGCTACCGTAGCTGCAGCAATTGCGGCCATACTAGGAGTTGAACTAATTGGGCTTGATTGAAAAGCCCCAGCTGAGCCTGCAGAGGGTTCTATTGGAGTTTCCATGTTAACACATGGCCATAAAGTTGTGGCAAAGCTAGCTGCAGCATAGGCTGCCGGATTTCGTGACAGAGCAGAGACAATAAGACTGGAAAATGTAGACGATATGTGTAGAAATGACTGGTAATCATCTTGGTTCTGGATTGGATGATAACTAGGAAACGATTGCCTAACGGAAGATCTTGATGCATCACTATAATGCTCAGAAGCAGCTGGATTCACGAACAGATTTTGATGACCATGAACTCCACCCACTTGATGAAGCATAGATTCCGTGTACGACATATCTGGGAGAGTATTTTGTGCTGTCATTCCTAAGCTCCCATCAAGAATGTGTACAGGGACATGGCGAGGATAGTTCTGTGAAGCTTGGGCATCAGCGGTTGGCAATGTGTTAACATTCTCAGACTGCTTAGGCTCATCTGTTCTTTTACAATGCACAGATTTCTTATGTGAAAGGTATGAATTCAAAACATCTGGAATGTTGAGTGCAGGATTATGCTGTAAAAGTTCTTTGTTCCCAGACTTACCTGAGTGAAGTCCTTTGGCTTCAATAGTGACCTGAGATGCAGCAGTTTCTTCCTGATTACTTGTTTCTTTGGAGAGTGGGACATATTGCATAAAATTACATGAATTTCTAGGTGCATTATTCACGGACAAGGAGGTTTTATTTGCTGAAGATGGGGATGAACAAGGAGCTGTCTTGAGCAGAGTGAAAGCCTCAGAGAAATTATCCTTTTCCTGGTAATCAATACTGCTCCCTACCTTCCCATCACCACAATGTTTCTGGCAGAATATGGCATCACAGGACAACAAGATGTTCATTCAAGTAAGCAACCGAGAGAGAGAGAGAGAGAGAGAGAGAGTCGAGATCAGAGTATATTACCTAAGAAAATCAAATTTGTAGAGAACAAATAGGTAAGAAAACACATAGCAGAAAAACATTTACATCCATACACAACATAAAAACTAGGGCAAATTACGTTTACCTCCCCTGAGATATACACTATTTACAAAAAACACCCTGACGTATGGAAAATTACAATTATCCCCCTGAATTGAGGGGATAATTACAATTTATACCTAAAAAAATGAATTTCCAAAATTACCCCTAAATAATTAAACAAAAAAAAAGGAAAAAATAAGTCAAATGAAAACCCCAAAATAACCTTTTTTTATCATTTTTTTCTTTTTTGTCACTTTTTTCTTTTTTCTTTTATTTTCTATTTTCTTTTTCTCTTTATCATCTTTTTTTTTCCCTCTCAAATCAGAATCCCCCTCTCCCTCCCTCTCCCCCCCCAAAACAAAAAACCCCTCCCCCAAGGGTTGGTCTGCTCGAGGATGAGCAGCGCCTGGGCGACCGCGGACAAGCGACAGTCCTCCCTTCTCAACCTCTCTCTCTCTCTCTCTCTCTCCTCCCCCACCCCTCCCTTCTCAATCTCTCTCCCCCTCTCCCCTCTCCCTCTCTATCCTGCGGCGGTGGGCAGCGGAGGATGGTGGTGGGCAGTGGAGGACGGTGGCAGCGGCCCTCTCTCTCTCTCTCCCCCCCTTCGCGATCCCTCCCCTTCTCCTACTCGATCCCATGTCTCTATGTGGGGGGGGGGGGGGGGACCGCGGCGAAGAAGAAAAGAAAAGGAAAAAGGGGGGGGGGGGGGGGGTGGAAAAGGAAAAAAGAATTTATTTAATTATATATAATATTATTATAATTTTTTATATTTATAAAAACAAAATTTATAATAGTATAAGATTTAATTTTTTAAAAAAATATTTAAATATGTATAATATTTTTAAAATTAAATATATATAATATAATAAAAAACCATCTCAAGGGCAAATTAGTCATTTCAATATGGTCAAACCTTATTCTTGCTTCCAGGAGCATATTTTTGAAAGTTCAATACTTTTTAGGTGTAAATTGTAATTGTCTCCTCAATTCAAGGGGGTGATTGTAATATCCCATACGTCGGGGTGTTTTTTGTAAATAGGGTATACCTCAGAGGAGGTAAACATAATTCGCCCTAAAAACTATATAAATAGTTTAAAATAAAAAGTTAAACTATCCAAAAGAAGGGTGGCCCATACCTCAGGTTCTTTGTCCAACGCCATTGACATTTTGCTCTGGCAGGAAGAAGAAACTGGGTTTGATACTTTCCCATCCTTCACTCCATTCTGAGAAAAAGGAGTACCAACACTTGTCTTTCGAGGATAAGGATTACTGGGTTTCCTTTTGGGCCGTGGTGGAGGGATTTCAATGTCAAGAGCATGTCCAATCGGGACTCCTTTAACAATGGCCTCCTTTTCCAACTGGATTATAGAAACCCAATTTCAGAGTCACCAACATAATGTCATGCAAATTGATCTCCATGCACAAACAGCAGCATATATGTATGTCAAGAACTAACAATTGACAGATATTGCCTAAAGTATGGACAAGATTAAGCATGAAAAGATTATCCTGCATGTACTTTTTACAAAGAGTGGACTACATATGTCGTGCTTAGACTGATAGGCTTCTCCATAAAACATCAGATTACAAACTTCTGCAAAACCCATGAAACAAAATCAATTGCACTTTCACCTCTTAGTTATTTAAAGTGGAATGAATATTTGAAATACGACTGCATTTTAAGCACCTTGTTTCCATAGTCTTTCACTGCTATGGATGTCCAGCAATATATCAACCTCAGATGTTAGCTTGTTGAGGTAAGAGTCAAAAACCAAAAAAGGGGGCTGGAATAACCAGACAGAAGGCTTGGTGGAACCAGCGCCTTATCCTCCATGATTGATCAAGTTGCAGCTTATTGCTGATCAAAATCCATGACTTCTATTTTCAGCCAAAAACTACAGCCCCTCCCCAACCCCTTGCCCACCCCCAAGTATATAAACACAAAGAAAAGACAAGAAAAGAAAAGAAAAGATAAGGGAAGTAGCAAATGATTGAAATACAACAGTGGGGGCATTCTCAAGAGGATAAGTCCATGCTTCAAGGGTTTCACGAAGATATTGCTCACATAAGACAAGAAACAAATTGCAAGTACTTCCTTTCCAAAATCATTACGTGCACAAATAGAATCATTTCTAGAGATGGCCCCTACCAAGAAGCAACCAAGGTAGCTTCTCACTGTGTTCAGCTACCTATGACTGCAAATTCTGTGGATGAAGTGGACATTTTCTTACATTCTAACAGAAAGTTCTTGACACCACTTCTTTATGCCATTCTCTAGTAAGGATGGCTAGTTGTGATTAGCCGAATACAGATCCAGTTTTCAAATC
Source organism: Petrea volubilis (assembly GCA_026212405.1). Classification (NCBI taxonomy): domain Eukaryota; kingdom Viridiplantae; phylum Streptophyta; class Magnoliopsida; order Lamiales; family Verbenaceae; genus Petrea; species Petrea volubilis. The sequence continues at coordinate 139,764 of CM047878.1, forward strand.
TTATGTTCTCTTCAATATTTGGTTCTCTTGCTCATCTATTGAATTTGATCTTCTGGACCATCATGGTAAAATATGACAGCTAACATTCATCTATCTGATAGTTCTTTCTGGGCCCTTTCAGGCATCTAGGCCATCTCTTTTGAACACCATCTTCGTTATTTCTTCTCTGCTTCTTATTTATATTCTTACCATCATATCGTCTATATTATGATGGTTAAGAAGCTATAGAAATTATGTAAAAATGGGAAAATCTGCAGAAATATACTAGTATATGCTCTGGAGGAGCAAATACATATTTAAGATCATATATCTGTATGCATGTGTCTTCATCAGCCTTAACCATTATCACCCAGTTGGTTTTAAGATCTCAAAGCACAAAAAATAAGAGATCTATAAAGGCAGACTTCACTGATCAAGGTTGCAATTCAATAATGACTTCACCAGTCTAAATTTCATTTTCCTTTCTCCAATTTAAGATTCGACTTTAAAAAGTGAATGCAACTTAGAATTTTGTTTATTTGTGAATATATGTGATGATTTATGCCGTGCACAAATTACAGAAGAGTTCTCTGTTTCTTGTGATGATTTATTGGACATGAAGATTCACAGGAGACCAAGAAAGACTAATCATTAGTACATCTTAAAAACTTTTACTGCACTATTAACTACTAAAAAAAGAGTTGAAACAAGATTAATGTCAAACTTTATTTGTACTAAAAGGAAGTTGGCAAGTAACTATACCAACCAACACTCGGGGTATGATATTCAAGCATATAGAAAATATAAATAGCAAAGAAAATTATAAAGCCGGACACCTTAAAAAGTGCACACTCCTATATAGAAAGTAGCGATTGATAAATATCCAATTTGAATAATAATATTAAATGATATAGATGATGCAATATGTCACATTCAATATCATACCCGATACATGTATACTCGAAGAACAATAGGTATCATGCAGTTTATTCTGAATGTCACAAGTTGAACTGCATAGCATCCGCCAATATTACAGGGTGTCAGCTGATATTTTGAGCTATATCGTTCAGGGTGGGGACAGCCACAGGGGTGGCATCTCATGGCAGTAGGGAAGTAGGACCTCTCAGCTACAGGGATGTGGTTTCTCTCAATATCAAGGGAAGGGTGTGATGGGTTTATGATAAATAGTGAAGTTGACTGCAAACTACGTTGCACAAACACTAATTACCTGACAGAGACTATACAACGGTTTACACAATGAACGAAATCACCTAAAATTTTTATGACAACACACAATTCTAACATGAGACTATATGTATAAAGATATTTTGATAGTACATAAATCCAAGTATTAGATATACATATATAGACGCATGCATATATGTAATCAGGAAAGGCACTTCGGTATGAATACAAAGAAAATTGAGTACATGTCTGTGATGGTATCAAAATTTTACAAGTTAATGTTTCAACTATGTATTTTAGAGGGGAAAAGGAGATTGACTTTTGAAATAAAAGTAAAGAGAGAGAATTTTCTGGATGACATGACACTCCTTTTTCAAGTTGTTTAAGAACATTTTAGTTACTAGTTAATTATTTTATCACTTTCTAAGATATATGAAAAAAAAGTTTTATGTGCCCAAAACATGTTGGACATGCCAACAATAGTGTATCCAACATGCATCAAATGTATCACAATTTTTTAGTTTATTTTATTTCATTTTTGGTCTATTTAATTTGTGAACACGCCACATAGTGTCCCGAGCACATGTTGAAAGAGTGTAGAAATTTTTGATTGGTAAACAATTTTTTATATATAATATACACTCTTTTAAAATAGGGATAATGATGTTAAGAACTCTTCTGAGCAGATAAAAATTAAATAAATAATCATTAGTATCACAAGTGTGTCTATATCCAGGTTTTCTTTCTTGGCAAGGTTTCTTGACATTCTTCAACACTTTTACTCACTTTTCTTCCATCAAGTGGAATTAGAGTCACATTATACCTTTAGAGGGCATTTGGTTAAGCTTATAAGCTCCTTCAAACATCTTATAAGATGTTTGAGAGTTTATAAGATGAGGTGGAGTGGTTAGCAAAATATTAGGGCAAGCAACTTATAGTGGAACTTATAAGCTTCTAAAATAAAATGTTTAGGAGATTATATATATAAATAAAGCTTATAAGCTCTTTTTAAAAAGTATGGAAATGCCAACTTCATAACAAACTCCATTGTTTTCACCCTAATTAATTACAACAGTGCTATTGCTAACATCTTATAACCTACACACCATCTTATTTATCTGAACACTTTTATAACTTATTTTTAAAATAACATCCAACATCTTTTAAACCCCTAAAACATCTTATATGAGCTTAGAAGATGTTTCAAATAAGCTTGGCCAAACACCCATTTAGTTTTATGGTCAATAGTGGTTATAGAGACAAACATGAGAGGAAATTGACACCAGTTGGCCTCAGTAAATTCCAAGAGAAGCTGACCATTTTGATCAATTCATTGCAGGCACCTAATGTTCCAGTCGACAAGGAGACGAGGAAAAACAAGAGGTTCACAATGGCATTGTTCATCAGATCAATCTTGTCACCAGGTGGTGCGTACTCCATTGATAAAAAGAAACAAGCAAGATTGGAGACCCTAGGATGAAGTTAGGGTGAGCCATCCATTATATCAAAGAGTGCCAAGTAAACCGATCATGACTCAGTTTTTCGAAGATATTAAGAGGTTACTACTCGCTATAACTCTAGAAGATCCATAACCCTTCTATATATACGACTCCTTTACAAATTGAGCATATGATAACAAAGAAGCAACCAAGCTAATCTTATTTACAAGGCATTATTTGAATCTTGCTACTACAATGCCATTAATTAGGTTAACTCTATTGCAAATTGTTTACATAGATTAGGATTAGGATTTCTATGTATATTAGGATTATAATTATTATTTCTAGTTTGTCAAGATCCCTTGTAACTCCTCTATTTATATCTCTATATAAAGGAGATAGAAAATTATTGAATAATACACCCAACTTATTTTTCTATGCCGACATGGCATCACCACGGATTTCTACATAAAACAAAAAGAAAAAAAAAAGGAGGATGAATAAGAAGAAACTCTAATTTGGCTCCTATTCAAATCTATCGCTACCCACTTAGGGATGCAAACGAACTGAGCCGGCTCGCGAGCCTGACAAGCGGGCTCGACAAAGGTTCGAGCTCGAATTCGAATAATTAGAGCCAAACCCGTATAAGTTTCGATCCGAGCTCGAGCCAAGTAATTCTTGCTCGTAGGCTCGCGAGCCAGTTTTTTTAATATTTATTTTTATTTTTATATAATTATATATATAATTATAAATCATATATTTATTTTCGAACCCGAACCCGAACCCGAACCCGAGCCCGAGCCCGAGCCCAGCTCAAACATAATAAAATATTTGAAAATATTTAAACTCGAGCTCGAGCCTATAATTTACTCACAAATTCGAGCCGAGCCGAGCTCGAGCCTATTTTTTCCTGGCTTGTCAGGCTCGAGCTCGAGCCTGGAAAAAAGGCCAAGGCTCGGCTCAGCTCATTTGCATCCCTATACCCACCTACCTAGCCCTTGTGGCCACTGCCGTAAGAACTTATCCAGGTTCGCCAACCTTTGCCACTTCTCTTTAGTTATTGCTTTCTTGGTCCACCCCCATTGCCGGATTTCTTACTTTTTGTCATCCAATGTCTCTTTACGCGTCCACTGGCATGGTTTTCACAACCTTCCAAGAATTCCCTCACACCCAAATTCTCAATTTCGAATTCTTTTTTGATTTTACCCACCCCCTCATGTTTGGAAAACAAAATAAAAGGAGAGGAGAAAAAGTTGTTGTCCATTTTTCAAGTCTGTCACAACTTTATGAAATTGCAGATTTCGTGTTTCTTTTTTTTATTTGCTCCTCTCATAGTAAACTGTGACTTCTATTACAACTAGATGTGGTTTTCTTTCTATTGTGGCTTCACCATGATCTCTGTAACATCTAGTTCCTAATTTCTATTTGTTTGTCATGGTTCACCCATAATTTCTATCCTATTCTATTACGGCTTGGCCATGATTCTACTTCTGTCATAGCTCTCCCGAATTTTCGTCACGTTTTGTTGTCATTCTCTCTAACCTTTTCACGATTTAATCATGATCATTATCCATCTACTAGAAAAGTGCTACTACAATGTCTCCTCAGTATTTCAAGCTTACAGGATTCTCAGCTTGAGGAGGAGGAATGAAATATTTCACTATGTTGAGATATTTTTCAATGTTTTAAGGACTATTTTATATGTTTGGCATTAAGTTTTTCTTCTTAGCCAGTTGTGTATGTTTCTTAAGCATACTACAACTTGAGGGGGAGTGAAAGAATACTTACATCAGGATTAGGATTTCTATGTCTATTAGGATTATAGTTATAATTTCTAGTTTGGTTAGAGCCCTTGTAACTCCTCTATTTCTATCTCTATATAAAGGAGATAGGAACTTATTGAATAGTATACCAACATATTTTTCTCTTCCAACACAAATGATGCCTATCAACCACACTCTATTTGTTTCTTCCGCACAAGCTAGGGTACCTTCTACTGGACGCTTGACAAATCACCAACCAAGAGATGTTGCAAATAGTGTTTCTCGTACTTAACTACCAACTTTGAAACCAAAGGTGCTAAGGTCTCAGGGAAAATTTTCAAGCTCTAGCCTGGACATAGTTACTTTGAGGGAGAAGAAGAAATTGGAAGGCAAGACTCAATCTTGATAGATTAAAGTCCTCTGCTCATGTTGCTCAATTCCAGTATGGAAGTTCATAAAAAGTTCAGCTTCATGTATTTCATTTGAATCCTCAAGCATCTATAGTAGCATAGATTTCATCTTTCATTCACATAGAAATAGAACCAAGTCACGAATCAACACAATAGTATCGGGTTTGGATTGATGGTTATTGGTTTGGGTCAATACTGTCTTAAGACAGTAAGCAATCCAAAAAGTCTTGGTGGTTTGGAGTTGGGTTTTGTGAGTAAACTTTGAAGAATAAGTTGGAATGACAGAAAAATTTCTGTGTCAACCTGTGTTGATACCAAAATTTCTGTGTTTGATTAAGGTCGAATTTATCATGTTATGGGCTTATTATATTGGGTCCCATTTGAGGGTTTGGTGGGTAGACAAGTAAGTCTTTTCGTGAAAACTTTTTGTGTCTAACCGTGTTAATGTGATAACTTGTTTGTTCGGTTAGGATGTAGGATTGGGGCTTATGGTGTTAGGGGCCTGTTGTGTTGGATTCATGTTTACCAAAGTTCTGTAATGCTCCTACTCAACCAACACAAATTCACCTACATGACACGACTGCACCCTGCTTAAAATCAAATGGTAAGAACACTACTTAAAATGGCAGTTCATGTTCGGATTAAATCATGCATCAGTACAAAAAACCCACATATTCATCTAGAAGATGTTTCCATGTTAAAAAAAAAAAAAAAAAGGGTTTCAGGCAACATCCCAGAACTTAGTACTTTTTACAGGCAATATGTCAAATTATGCAGCTCTTAATAAGAAAAGTACAAATATGTATATGAAAATTTCTCTCTCACCTAATTCCAGCATAAGAGCTAAAACCTAGCAAAAGGAAGTGTAATATGTCATGAACAAGATAGAAAGAGAAGGAAATGCCATTGACCTTTGTAAAAAACTTCTGCGCGTGACTTCTGATCTGCACAGCAGTCTTGGTTCCTATATGTTCTGCACCACCACCAGATACAAAACAAAAGGAAGAGGACGGACAGTTCTCTAATCAAAAGAAAATAAATCCAAGAAACTCTATTTCTCATAAAGGCAGATATCAATAATACATCTGAAATGACCAAAATAAATACTTAGTGGTAAATAGTCCAATACAGATGGACTTTTACCATAAGAAAGTGAGCAATCGACCTGAAATGATTTGCAGTTTTAAAGTTAATTCGAGTGTCAGTAGCAGATTAAAATAAGGAATAGATAGCAACCTTCTATACGCTGCCAAGCACGCCCATAGAGCTTGAGGGCTTCTAGAAACCTATTATGCTCCTCCTCAGTCCATCGCTCGCGCTGCTTTGTGATTGTATAAGGTTTCCTTGTCTGCAAATAAAGAATGAATTTCATTGGTCTTATACAGAAGAATTGTTAGATGCACAGAGCACTTTAGAATTCCATTGAAATTTAAATGAAAAGGTTAATGAGACCTTAATAACAAGGTCTTCTCCAGATGAATAAGGGTCCATCTAAACAGAGGACCGGGTTATGCTTCAGATACAGAGGACACTTTCGTTCATTGCTCGCAACAACAATGCCAAATGACTTGGCCGTGGTGACGATATTATTTGACGGGACCTGATAAAGTAACACTAGTACTGCAAAAGAGAAAAACTTGTAACAAAAAGATTTGTCGGAATTCTGCCTCTGTCTCCGGTAATCAATCAATTCTTCATAAGCAGTCTTTTTTCCATTTTAATTTAGAAATTAGAGTAATTTCGCAAGGGTGGATAGGAAACAGAACAAATTAATTAAATATTTTTAATTGCTTTCTTGCTTAGATTTTTATTAATCGGTAACTAAGCCAGCGTAAGAAAAATCACAATTAGAAGTGGAAACAGAGACAGAAAGAGAGAAAAGAGGCGAGTAGACGCATCTCTGAATCCGAAAGAGTACAAGTAGTAGTAGTAGTAGTAAAGCAAGTACAAGTTAATTCCTTATCGAGTATCCTCACCAAAACGAACTGCATGTTGCCTTAACCTTTGCATCCAACCCAGAATAACAGGAAAGGGGGCACAGAAAAAGGAAAAAAAAACAAAAAAAAAAAAGGAAAAACGGTTCAATCAGTGAGCTCAAGTAGACTGGAGACTCAGTGAGCCACCACAGGTGTCAATAACATTACCATTACTAATCAATAATTCAAAAAAAAAAACACTAAAAATGAAAGCTTAAAAGTACCTTCAAAGATAGCCATGGCGCGACAATACTCCATAAACTCCGATCTTTATCGGATTATGCATGAGGCGAAGCTCAAGGGGCCGGAGACTCATCAATGGCGGATCGGCATTTTCAGCACTTCGCCGGCGGCGGAAACTCAAAGCAGAACCAATTGAAGAATCAACGAGAAGCAGCAGTTCACAGCTGAAGAAGTGAATCAACAGAAGAAGTGAAGAGAAAGGAGAGAGAGAGAGAGAGAGACAGAGAAGTGACAGAGGGTAACGGGTTGTTTATTTTTGTTTTTTCAATTTTTGGCAGGGAGGAAAATTGTGAGCCACTAGTAAATACCGTGTGGATTTTAATTTTTGGAAAAATGAAGAAATTGGGGGATTTAATTTGAGGCTGGAGAGCAGCCACCACCGGTGAGAAAAATGGGGTTAGGGCAAGTGGGCGTGCCATGTGGCGCAAAAGTAGTGGCTGATTAGTCTGGGCCTGAAACTTCCCCCGACCCCGCTTTGCACTTTTTTTTGTTTTCTTTTTATTATAAAACACTTTTCCTCCACCACAAACTCGGTGACACGACTCGGACCGAGTCGCCTCGCCTCACCAGCCAACTGGTAGTGGGGCCCTACCGCACCTACGTGGGCTTCCTTTTCTTTTTTCTAGAAACCCCAATCCACTTTCCGGCGACCATGCATCCCGCAAAACCCCGAAATCTTTTTCTCTATTTATTTTGGATTTTTGTCTTCAAACACCCATATATAAAGTCCAATTAAATCAAAAAAATTAGTAAAATAAAAATTAATATAAAAGATTTTCTAAAATATGACAATTATTAATGAAAATTCTAGATTAATAGTGTACTCTACATACATTATTTCTGCATGTACAACAATATTTTAAACTTACAAATTTACCATTTTAATCTTGAGTTAAAATTTATAAAATCTCATGTGTTAATTCTAATTAGTACAAAAATTATGTATTAAAAGAAATTAATCTAAAATTCCTCATGTTTTTAAAGACTAGTACATCGCCCTTCATGTGCCACAACTTTCGTATCTCGTAAATCGATTGTAAATGTGTGTTAAATTTTGAAAGTTATAGTTTGGGATTTTTTTTTCCCTCTTCCATTTTTTGGATTAGGTTTTTCCTTTTTCTAAAAGACAAAATGTATTATTATTTTCAAAATTTCTAAAAATGAGTGAAATTGAAAATTCTCTCGAATTTTCAAAAAAATAATCCAGTGTGCTAGTTTTTAAAAATATGAAAAGTTTTAGATTAATTTTATAAAAAAAAATGAAATTTTTGTGCTAATTCAAATTAATATAGATGATTTTATAAATTTAACTTATTTATTTTAGGCTTATTCAATATGAAGAGGACCAATTTTCATACTTGAATAGCTCTCGGTTCTTAAATAGTTCGATGTGATTGAATAGTTTAATTTATCATTTGGATTAAGTAATATGTTCTTTTTCCATAAATTGCATGTAAGTATTTCTATCATTTAATTGAAGTCATTATTAATCATACTTTATCTTAAGTATTTTTTTTCTATCATTTAATTGAAGTCATTATTAATCATACTTTATCTTAAGTATTTTTTTTCTTTCTTTGGTATAAAAATTTCCAATTTTTATTAATATTTGTGGACACTTTTTACAGACTCATAGCTCTTCAAAAGGAGAAAGTAGATAGAAATCAATTAACATATCAAAGATACCAAAATAGTTAGTATCTTACCCTAATACGCATCCACATTTCCTGTGATTTGCTTAGCATAGTTACTAAATTATGTGGTTTTTTAATCGTAATAAATAAAAACTTATAATTTTAAAAATTTGCTTATCTCCTATCCTATATCAAATTCGTCAATATTTTTGATTGAATGAACGAAATTACCCTTGTCAAATACTCAAATGATTGAAAATGCGTTTTCTCTCACTCTCTCTCTCTCTCTCTCTCTCTCGACTAATGAACATGAGAGAGGTATGTGTAATGCTACAACCCATAGAAAAACTATCAAATGACTCCCAGGAAGAGATATTCAAGCTCAAGATTTAAACGTATTCCACATTTGATCATCATTAAGCAATTACACAGAAAGTCTTCAACATCACCATTGGTGAACACCCAAGAAAACAAAACCTGAAAAATGGTGGCTAAAATTAACTACAAATCCAAAAGGGGTACACATGAACTTACAACCCCTTTAATCAAGATTCCGTTTTATGTGTTGTCCATATTTGTGTTTTCCAAAAGATAATAATAATAATAAATAAAGAATATAATGGACATTAATTATCTATAGCTATAATTTTCTCTATTGAATAACTATAATAGATTCAAATAATTAAGAAAGGAGACCTAAATATTGTGATTTTTGCTAACATCTTCAACTGAACGTTAAGCACCCAATTTTTGTGATATTTTGTACTTTTGCACCGAATTTTTGTAAATATGCACTTTGATACCTAATTTTTTTTTTTTTGTTAGTCAGCCGACTCCAACCCACTGACCGACTAATCCGGATCGGGTATGCTAAGAATATTGAAAAATATTCTACTTAAATAGTGTAAAAAATACCATTGGCAATAATTGAAATATCTAGCAAACAGGGTAGCTAGTAAATCAAGCATGTGTCACATACCGACATACAATTGAAGGATGACGATGAACTATTACGACACAAGTGGGAAAATGGTATCCCACGAACGACTAGCATTAAGGTGCGAAAAGAGGAAAAGCAAAATACACACATCAAATTGGCCAAATTATGTGCCGATAAAACAAGTGGGCCACAAATACCAAGTTTGGACTTCTTATAAGAATTTTCCATTCACTTTGTTGGTTCATGAGTATCCTACGTACATTAGGACTTGCATAAAATAATGTGAATATTACTTTACTTGATTTGTAATTGGTGAATACTTGGGCTCGGACTATTCTTTTTCGGTCATGAGCCTAGTTAGCACAAACCTAGAAGTGCTTGTGCAGCACATAAGCTTTGGGCATCTCTTGCTTCATTTATTATTGTGGGCTGTCACTTTAGGATAATTTCAATAAATGCGCTCCTCTTTGGACACAAAGCTTTTACTATAACTTATTTGATTTTGCTTGATACAAAGAATTATCATTATCATTCAGTTGGTCAACTTAATTACAATTTTTGTTTATGTTTCACAATCAAAAACTAAATTTAACAACCATAAGACAACTAAAATATATCTCTTTAACCATAAAAATACTTCCAATTATGTTGAGTAAACATATGAACGTGAATTGATGTATTCATAAAATTCTTTAAGTTAATAACTGTTGAATTGTTCGATTTTTGTAATTGGTAGGCATTTAGGATTAAATCCAAGAAATTTGATAATAAAACAAATTTGAACACATTTCTTTTTGTTCGACTGGATTTGAAGCTCAAGTAGAACTTGATTTGATTAGTTGAAAATTAAAAAAGTACGTATAAGAATATCGAATTGCACAAACTTGATTCAAATTTGGCTCGATTAGAGCTACTTCAATTTCATAAGTAAATTAAACTTAAACAAAATTTTAAACTCAATGAGAAATTTAAATCAATTTTAAATAATAATTTATTAAACTCAACTCAATTTGTTTACACTCTTATTATTTATGACCCCTTCATATATATATGTAAATTTATAATTTTTCTTCTAGGGCCAACGGAAACAATTACCACATAAAAACAAAGACAGTGATCAAATTCATACACATAATACATGTATATATATATATACACACACACACATATATATTCGTATTCTATTCTCTTTAGTTAAGCGGTGAGTACCCCACCGCAAAGAAAGTTAATTAAAATGTTTATAAACCAGTAATTAATTAATCAGTAGATTCGATGCTATTAAGAGGAGAATATTTTGGTTATAAAGCAAGCCAAGCGTGAAGAATAATACTCAATATATAGCTAGGTAGGAATCAATCCCATTACCACCTCCAAGTAACGTCCTAATTTCTTATCCCATAAGGCACCAATGCAGGCCTTTAATTCATCGAATTCAAGCCATATGTATGTGTGTATAATGTATGCGTTTGACTTTTCATCAATTTCATATATTGCAAACTACTGGATAGGATTGTAAAATGGCTTTTGATCTACTATTGTATAATTCACGTTCATGCAATGTGTGTAAAATTACTTCGTTAATTATACACTAAATTTGAAATCTTTACACTTAGCGTATATTCATGTATTGAAATAAGACATAAAACCAGCTAGTACATATGCTTACATTAAAGTTGCATAATTTTCTCGTTTTACACTGAAAAACCAAAAGTGGGCATGCTCAGCTTTCGCCACCTCTGATCATCAATCATGAGATGTATTTAGCCCTTTGGATTACCCTAATACCCGAGTATTTAAAAGTGAAATTGTAATATCATCATACTAAATTCAAGAATAATTAAAAAAAAAACGAGATTATATTACAAGCAAAATTAAAGCCAAACTCATAGTTCATGCAGAAAGTTCAAATTAATTAAGGCTTACTATAGCTGAATTCACGAATTAATCAATTGATCATACATCCACTTGACAGGGCGGAGATCCAAGCAGAGGCAGCTGTCCCACGAACCCTCTCTTCAAGCCGACCAGCAAATCGCACCTGACATAAACCCCGTAACGCTCACTCCTTATGGCTCCGGCCCTGTACCTGAGCTTCCCCGTGACGACCAACCTCAGGCCCACCACCC
>CM047878.1:151958-176958 GCA_026212405.1 Petrea volubilis
CAGAGTCGTCCTCACCTTCTTCTCCGCCATCACATTCACGTACTCAAACTCAATCAACTCATCATCATGATCATGATCATTTTTCATCTCCATCAATCCTGAGAAATCATGCGCATAAGCTGCGTAAACCAGAGGCTCCTCCTCTTTGTACTCGTCTCCAATCTCTTCTGCTTCCTCCTCTTCCTCCGTCTCGTAATCACTACTTTGGTGGTGGTCTAATTCCATTGAGAATTGTTCTTTCTCCGATTCCATCGAGTAGGAAAACACATCATCGTGTTCTCCATTTTCATCCTTTAACGGATCATATCCGAAGGTCCCAATGGTCAAAATCCCCCCTCTCCAACGCTCAAACACGTTCGTGTTGTTAATGTTTTCGCCCTCAAACTCCTTGTCCTCCCCAATGACGCCATTTTTCTTCGCATTTTCTGTCGCCGCATTAATATATCCCACATAAAATTACCAAAAAAACACAAAAACAAGAAGAATTGGAACATGGGATTACCTTTGTTATTAAACCTGCGGTGAACCCAATTGAAGATCTATACAAAAGCCAAGAAAAGAAACAAAACAAAACAAAATCAAAACATGATTAAGAAACTTTACCAAACTCAATCAAGAAACATATTGTAATAAAACTTGCCTTCATTTTTGTGCAGAGACTTTGTGAAAATTTGATTCAAATTGCAACTACTTTTGCAGAGTGAGTGGCAAAGTAATGGTAGAGAAGAAGGTGGAAGAAGAGGGGGGCCAAATAGAAGGAGAAGGTTCAAATGGGCTGCCACGTGTCAACAAATACAGGGCCCCACCGGCTCAGGTGTTTTTGGGAGGCTCTCATTGGCTGCTCTCCCTGGCTTGTTCGATCCGACCCAATTCACCGGAAACGACCGATGTGCCCCTCCCCTTTCCCTTCATTCACCAATTTTTGTACAATATGTGATCAACGGAAATTTTTTTAATACAATTCACTCGAAACACTATATAGATATCAAGTGAAACAACACAGGCGCACACACACTCACCCCTAAAGGAATGGAAAGGAGAAGAGGGCTTGAACCGAAAATCTTAACAGTGCTAAGTTCAAACCTCCCACCACCACGGCTACAAACGCAATGTCGTAATTGGCTAAACTAATTGTATTGTCTTATTCTGAGACTAACAACACACATGCATGATGAAACTATGAATTACTTCATTTTAATTGAGTCTCAATGAGCTTTGGGGGGTGAGCTTTGGCAATATAAATAAAATCAAACTTGGTTTTGAAAAATGTTAATTATACGCTTTTAAGTCAAAACCGAATTAGCTAGCCTAAACTAAGACTTTTTGAGTTTGACAACTCAATTTTATAGTTTTTTTTTCAAGAATTGAAGGTACAGATCATGAAATATCCAAGTTTGAATTTTGTTGTCAATATTTTTATGATGAGAAAAGTATTAAATGTAACCCGTGACATAGTTATGAGATTTAAAACTTTTGGATTTTGCAGAAACAGATTTGTAATATTATGTAGTAGTTATTGAAATAAGGACCAATGAAGCCTTGTTTCAATCCTCAGCTTATTTTTCTATCACTATTGACTTAATTTAGTTTCATTAATCCGCCTCAAATTAAGGGAATTGGGTTTGAAATCTTGGTACGTCTCACTTAAAAAATCATCTACTCAAAATTTGAAATTTAAGAGCTATCACATTAATTTGAAGATTCTCATTTGAAGCTTAATTATTACCTTCCTCAAAAACACAAATTAAACTTTCAAATTTGTTTTGTGCTACAAAAAGAAGATAGACATAGTTTCGTTTTGTTCCTCAAAAACACAAATTAAACTTTCAAATTTGAAGTACCATACATTTTGAAATATTACGTCAATGATCCAAGTCAAACACAACTATTACATCGCATAATCAATACAAAGAATTAAATTACTATAGAGTAAGATCCACATACGTAGGAATCGAACACATGCCCTCTTTGATCACGAGGCCTCATCCTTGCCATCGGGTTAAGAAATCCTTCGCAACGTAGTTAATATGACTCAACATATGCACATTTCATACATTACAAGATTTTATGTCATCTAAATAAATAACCAAACTATAATATTATCGCTGTTAGACGAGAATATAATAATGTTTTAAAAGGTGAAATACTAGTATCTTGATGCATTATATCAAAATTCACAATCCAATCAGATACATACTCATCTAAGTGGCATGACACGAGCTTATCCATATATATATATATATATATATATATATAGATTATGTATACATATTGAGGCTCTTGTCATGCCTCATATTAGGCATCTACAGTATTTGAATTTAAATAAGTCAGTCAGTGAATCAAAACCAGGTGGCTGGACCTCTTATCTTTGTGTTTTCTTTTTCCTCTAATTTGTCATTGGCCCTTTTTCTTTGAAGTACTTTGATAGATCATATTGAAAAGCATAATGGCTATGTGCATATCATAACCACTTTTATCTTGCTCAAAAGCCGCTAGTCTAATTGAACAGTAAGGGTGATGTGAATGTCTCAGTTAATCAAAAGTTGAGCGTGATTGACACGCGACAATGGGATTCCCATAAGATGGTGGGATGGGGCTTAATTTGACCACTAGTGTGATGTCCAATTGCTAATGAGATGGCGGTGATGTATGTATGCAAAATTAATGTATTGATGGGCCTTCTACAAATCCACCCGACCATTAGGTTGCTTTGGATTCCTGCAAACACCCAACACTTGACATGACATGTTATATTTATACTTATCAAAAGACTGATTATCCATACATATTATACAAAATAATTCATTCAATACGTGATTAATATTTGTGTAGTCAAATCAATTCCATTACTTATAATATATATATATATATATATATATAATTGGAAGTGAATTTCTCGCAAAACTTTTTGATGAAAAACTGATGGAATTTTTTTGTACTTCATGCAGAAAACAAACGAAACTATTACAGAATGATGTGTTCCAAAAACAGTATTATCAGGTAAAGTTGCCTTCAAAATTCCCTAGAGAAATCCGATGGAAAATTATTTTCGTCAGATTATTTAGGAAAAACCAATTAATAAAATGTTTCAGTAGATTTTCCTACGAATTACTAAGGGATAGCCAATAGATTGTGAAACAAAAAAATCTAATGTTATATATATATATATATATATATATATATATAAGTCCAATTGCACAAACTCACCCAGGCCCGTGCCATGGCCCACACGCACCAGCGATGAGCACATATTTTTGCTACACCGGCGAGGTTCAAGCGCACATCTCACGATAAGATAAGTGAAGCCGTGCGACCACGGCAATGTGTTACTTTGCTTTGTGCCTTTTTTTTTTTTTTGTTACTTATCATGTTATTGTGAAATTGCCAGTTTAATAATTTTAATTTTATTAATTATTACCTATCCTACAATTTAACATTCGATTTAACAAATTTGGCATCCCACCGAAAATTTCCTAACAAATTCGAAGGCAAATAATTAAAAAAAAAAGAGTTACCGAGAGAATATTTCTTTTACAAATCCCTCAATGCATTTCTAGTCCCTCAAAAAAATTTAAAAAAGGTAAGTTAAAAGTAAATTGCCAACATAAAATTTCACCACAAATCCCTCAAAAAATTTTAAAAAAAAATTAAAACATTAATTGAGTCAAAATATCCCACCCTAATCCTTGCGTGGATATTTCCCTCATAAGTCCCTATGAAAGTTTTTTGACAAGTAAAAATTATTTCTGAGGAAAATTTCCCTCACATATATCCATAGGAGAAAAAAAAAAAGCGTCAATATTTGAGCCAAGTATGCTTCAAATTCACCTACGAATTAGTGAGGGATTAACCCTAGAACTGGTGTTGACAAGACGAGTTCCACAAGAAATCCGTAGAAATTTATGACGGATATAATCTATAAAAATTCTGTAGGTAATTTCTGTCGGTAATTTTTGTAGGAAATCTCCTGTTTTTTGCGTGTACCCCTTTGCGTGCCTGAAAAAAACCATTAGATGCAATCACGTATTATTAGATTTGTAATATGATTGATCACTGTTTATGAAATATATATTATCTATATATGATAAATGCAATTCATTTTCTACGGCAACTAATATTTGATTTGCACAAAACAGAGGAATCAAAAAGAAAAAGAAAAAACGGAAGGCCGTTACATGATTTGGTTGGTCAAAATTTACAACGCGACCCTGTTCAACTTTATGAACTTTGCTCTAGTCCATATATAGAAATCTCACAACCATAAAAGCAAAATGTTTTTGAACTTGTGGATCAAAATGAAGTTATATAGAAAGCAGTAGGGTTCAATATTTGCTCGGCCATGCAAAAAGAATAAAGTTGATTATGCCTAAAACAAAATAGGCCAGTTGTGTTGGTGAAGTTCTATCGGCTCACACTACAAGAAAAAAGTAATATTACTGACAATATTTAATAGTGACAATATCAAAGTTGTCATTAATTAAGTTTTTATGATAACAATAATTTTTATATTGTCACAAAATCACTCAATGGTAACAAGAATTTATGTTTTTGTTGTTATCATGAACAATTAATTGCACACATATAATGACAATTTGGTGACAACAAAAATTGCCCTTAGAATTTTGTGACAAGATTCTATTATCACTAAGTTGTCACAATAGGTGTGTCACTAATTGTCAATTTTATACTATGTTGTTACCTTTTTTCACTATATTGTCACCATTAATATTGTGCAAACTATGTTTTGTAACAACAAAAATTTATTGTAACTAAATGTATATAATTAATGACAACTTTTTCACTATTACTTATTATATTGTCATAAAATTACTCATTTTCTTGTAGTGTCATTTCATCAGACCTGTTTGAAAAATTCTTATCAAAATTTGATTTGATTGTGTCCGACAAATCACGATAAAGCAACGTCATTTGTTGTGTACAACCAAATTAGGTTCCAATAAGAATTTTTAGTTTAGAGAAATTTCAGTTTGGATTAGGTTTGGTCACAATAGGACTAATCATGTCGGAAGAATAGGTACATGTTCAATTATTATGATAAATATCTTACCTTATTATATCATAATTTTGCTCAATCATTAACTATTTGCATGTCTTAGATTTTATTATTCATGCAAGCTTTCCTATAGACTTTTCTTTCATTTTCGAGAAATGTCCTATAGATAGCAATCGACTAAATAGGCACCATCAATGTGTAAAAGTACTATATAATACCATCAAAGTCCATTTGATTACAAATATTGAAAGTGTCACGCAAAAGTGACTTCAATTTTGCGCCCAATATTAGTAAAAGTCCCACCTTAATTAGGGACTCATTTGAATAAATTCCAAATAATGTACCACTATTTATTATCTTAATTACAAGACAAAACACAATAGGTTTCATGCCACAATTATAGAACAAATGCATATGTACAACAAATAGTTGCCTCTGCAAATGCTTAAAAATATGTCGAGTGTATAATAATATTCCTTAAATACATATTTGGTGTAGATCGCTCGCACTTAGCATGCATCTGTGAAATGAAATATATAATTGAATAAAACATCCTAAATGGTAATATTGCATATGTATGAACAAAAAACATAAACATAAACAAGAAGTAAGTATAGTTTGTGTAATTTCCTAAATATATAGCTGACCTATTTTTCACTTTGTTCCTTAATTTTGTGTTTCTTTGCTTTCTTGGTTGGGTTTGTATACAGAGACGGAGCAAGGGGGCTGGAAACCACCCCCACCCACCCACCCCATCCCTACATAGAGCAAAAATTTATATGTTTTTTTTTCTAAAAAAGAATTGAATTTTGATCCCCCCCTCCCGCCTGCGAAATCATAAAAATATGTTATAGAAATCCAACATCGCCTCAATAAACAAAAAATTCTGACTCCTTCCCTGTTTGTATATTTTAGTTTTTTGCAGTCAATGATAACACAAATGGTTATTGGCATAACCAATCTTTATAAACTGCAATCAAACACTCTTAAGTATGATTGATCGGTTCAATCGACATACTGAAGTTTGAGCGTAACTGACGCACGTTCGGAACGGCAAGTGTAACTGCATACAGACATATTGATTGTAACAAACTCGCGCGCATAGATCGACACATAGCGATATGTCTGATTTGTTAAAAATACTAAAAACCAAATGGAATATGGCTATTTGTTTCTGGCCCTTATATTGCAGTAGTAAAGCAAATTAAAGCAACATATAATGCACAAGGCCCTCTAGCTAGAGGCTACATAGGCTCTAATGAGCAGGGTTGCTTTGGTTTCTTCCAAAAGCAACCTGGAAAAAATGTTGTGTGGCCTTTGGGGTTTTGCATAAGCATTAGTACCTTTAAGAAATTTTATCATCAATAAAAAGTTGAATCTCATGTGACCAATAAGTGGGATCAAACTAAAAATAATTGATCACTTGCAGACCAGAAGTTCTTTTGAAAAGTTGGTGTAGGGTTGTTTATCAGTTTAGCCAAGGGAAAAGAATATATTTGATTCGGTTTTGGTGCCCGTTTGGATACGTATTAAAAAGATATGTTTCTAGAATCATGTTTTTTTTATGGTAGAATTCTTTTTTTTTTTTTTGCTTTAAAGATAAAGAGTTTTGCATTTAGTTACAATAATCGAAAGTGTTATAAAAGGTGTTTCTATCTGAATATACTCTGGATACCTTATAAAAAAAGTTACTTTTGGATTTTTTTTGCTTCTATTTTTTTGAAAAATAAACCCCAACCAACCGTAATTATTTTTTTTCTGTGGAATGCTTTCTTCGAAAGAAAATAAATGTTTCTCTTTTAAAAAAAACCATCATACGAGCTCTAAATAAATGAGCGGAGACTATCTTTATAACTTGGATTAATATATTTGCCTTCGGGCTTTAACAGTCTACTTGAACCTCACTTAATGACGAAAATTAGGAAAGAATGTTGAAAATTTATCACTAGTAACATTTATATTAAGCAACAATACTTTTTAAATTTATCTTGTCCCTAACGATATCTAATAACTTTTATTTTGTAACTTGGGAATAATTACATGTACACCCCCTAAAGTTTGAAGTAAATACATTTAAACCACCTAAAGTTTGTATAATTATAGAAACCACCCTTATGTTCAATTTTTGAAGGGTTCTAACTCTAAGGTAAAGTTTGATAGCCAGGGTGGTTAACTTTGGGGGTCTAATTGTAAGACAAAAATTAGTTGTAGGGGTGTTTTCTATAATTATACAAATCTTGAGGGTCTAAGTGTATTTATGTCAAAGATTAGGGTTGTAGATGTAATCATCCCTAAAAATTAATGATTTAGGTCATTATTATCGACAAAGTAACATGTGGTTAACTTTAGGGGGTCTAATTGCAAGACAAAAATTAATTGTAGGGGCGTTTTCTACAATTATACAAATCTCAAGGGTCTAAGTGTATGTATGTCAAATATTAAGGGTGTAGGTGTAATTATCCCTAAAATTAATGATTTAGGTAGGGTTGATAGCGGTTCAATTTCAATTTTTTTTAATTAATTTAAAACCGAATTGCCATATGCGATTTTTTAAGATATTGATTTTAAATTGCGGTTTTAGAAAATAAAACCAAATATACGGTTTGAAAAAGTTCGATTCGGTTCAATATGATTTGACGGTTTTGAACAACAAAACAAAATAATAAAGCTAAAGCAAAAAGAATTATTATTTTTAAATACTTGCAGACATTCAAATCGACAATAAAAAAAATCAACTATGGATAACAATAAAGCTTTGAAAATAAAAAAAAATGATAAAACTAAGTTTTTAAAAATTAGAAATACATAAACAATGCATAGTTTCAATATGCATTCTAAAAGTCAAACCAAAATAATAAGAATAGTTAAAATCAACTTCATAAATTTTTGAGATGTTAACATAGCAACAAAAAATAAACATTCTACCAAATTTTTCCTAATTTAATTAAAAGAAAGAAACACATCTGATTATGTGTGTATATATATGTTTATCTACCATGATTCTATAGATATTAAGTATATACATATATATATATATATATTTGTCATGATTCTCAAGTTGAGAAACACACGTTTTTTACCGTGATTATGATGGTATTGTCAAGTTCATCTATTATTGCTATGAACATCAAAATCGGATTTTTACAATTAAAAAAATTACATCTTCTATCCAAGTTTCTATTAATTTATAATCAAATTCCACTGCACTATGTGATGCATGAGATAATCAATTATGTATCAAACCAAATCACTAAAAAAAAGAAAAAAAGAACAAAAAAAAAGTATCAAACTTTCATAATTGAATTTGCTTGATTTCTCCTCGGGTAGCAGTAACACGGAACTTTTAAGTTTGAGATGTAGGTACTATATTATATTCTTTATGTCAAAGAGCTAGTAAAAACTTCGTGTGAATAGAAATCTACTTCTTTAATTAAGAAGTAAGATATGGATGGAGCTGTTGAACCTTTGAATGATAAATTAAATTTAATATTTCTAGTCATCTTAGACTTCTTGTAAAATTTGGACACTTAACATAGTTGAATTTATTCTCCTTTTAAGTTTTTTTCCCCTTTTATGTTGTGATGAAAATTTACTTTGCTACATGCATATTGCATAAATTAAAATTTAAAATTAAAAATGGTTATGGAATTGAGTTTTTAAATTATAAATTAACAACTAATGGAACTTTTTCGAGTTTAAACAAAATAAAATAATAAATACAAATATATATATTATATGAGCGGTTCGGTTCGGTATGGTTGATTATCAATATTATAACTGAACTGATTATGAGGTGCGGTTTTGACTTGAACATTTGAACCGCGGTTCTTTAAATAAATTGGCGGAGACGATTCAGTGCGGTTTGGATGGTTCGGACTGTTTTTTTAAAATAATGTCAGCCCTAGATTTAGGTTGTTATTACTGACAAAGTAACACATATATAGGAATCACAAAAAACCAAAACCATGCTCTATGGCAAGATTTTCGTTGCCACTAGATGTATCACCGCCAATAATAACAAGTTAACCACAATTATTCTGATACATATTCATTGTAGCCCCCCTATACCTCTTAGTCGCACTCAAATCTAGAAAATATTTTAGTAAAGTTGAATTTATGATTAAATCATATATAATGATGTTAAAATTTCCCCTTCATAGTATCATTTTATCCTAAAATTCATCTAAGTCTCAACCTACCCGGCAGTACAAACTAGATAGCATGAAATATTACAAAATTCTCGAAGCTGAGAGAAACAACGAGATAATGGCATGTAAATAGGTATTAACAGACACAAGAATGAATCAAAGCCATATCCATTTCATCTTAGAATAGATTCTTAATTTGTGTATTGAGCCCGTTAGCGATTTTGACCATCCTTATCTTTGTTTATATCTCGGGTTGGAACAAATTATTGTACTGCGTCCCCAACCGCCTGCTCATTAGTCGATATTTTTCACAAATTTTATGAACGAAAGCTCTTGTTTAATTTTCATATTTGTCATTACTTATCTTGATTCTGAATCTACTTCCTGGCAGAAAATAAGTTTTAACAAATTTTAGAGGAAATAATGGCAGTGGAAGTCCCTAGGTCTCGCAAAAATTTTAGGCAAATGAGTACCAAACATATGATACATGAAGAGTGGGTCAATGTGCTGTTAAAAGTGTTGAATGTGCATGAGCTGAACAGTTATATCTGTGCCTCTTGCCCGTATCAAAATATCCAATCTCTGAGGTCCATATGGAGAAATAGATTTCGTAAAGAATGATTGGGCGTGACCATATAATTACTTTTATCAATGTACCTAACCTATAAAAAATAATATTGGGCTATGAACTTGATGTCCCCATTGTGTCATCAATTACAACTACAAAAACTCCAACATGCACGTTTGCTTGTGGGTTGTAACAGTTTGGTTAATGTGACTAATCACTAATGTGCATCTTATCAATTGTTTTATCTTACTTATCGAAACACTTAAAAACATTTATGTTTGAAATAATATTTAATAGCTTATAAACACAAGAAAATATCTTATAAAGTTTGAAAGCTTATACACTCTTAAAAATATATCTAACCAGGCAAACTCTAAAGAATTTACCTTCAAATTTCGAGGGAGGACTTAAGGATAACTCTAAATAGTGGTTAAATTTGTCTTTAAATTAAATAATGATAAAAAAAAATGATAGATTACATCTACACTCCTGGAGTAAATTAAAATCCAATAATTAGAAATTTTATAATGCATATGAAGTCAATTTCAGGAAAAAAAAAATATTAGTTGTACTAGATTATAGACTATTATGCCCGGTGGTAGTTGTGGTGGTATTAAGCAAAATTACTTAGCAAAGGTTTTGTGAAATAACAAAATTGATTGAGGGAGTTTGCCAAGATTGACAAAGTGCATCTTTTGGTAGTTGGATTAACTATTATGGCTACAGGAAAGTTATCCTTTGGACAATTCTATTAATTTTTACAAAAAAATTTAAATCTCAAGGTGGAATTTTTAATTTTTAAAATTCAAAAAACTCTTTAACTTCGGACCCAATAAATGTCCTTGCAAATGAACAATTTAAGTGACAGAATATTAATGGAGGAAAAGACAACTAAAGAACAAATAAACAAAAAACAGATAACACAATGGTGACCGTTAATCACTCACATCCAGATCACCTCAGCAATCTTTTCAGATATGTTAAATATTATAGTGATTTTAAATTCCATTGACAAACAAAACAAATTGTCTAAAAGCTCAAGAACACATGATACATCTTTTGTTCATCATCATTATTGTTTCATAAAGATTCACTAGAGAAATCGATCCTGTCCATGTGCTTTAATTGATTCGAATTGTAACCTAACCCGTAAAGCCTACAGTACGATTCGATGTGAACTTTTTTTTGGAGATTACTATTGGTCCATATTTTTCGGCCACTTTAAATATTGTGTCAATCGAGGATAAATAGCGATTGGACGGTTTTCATTGTATTTGAACTTTTTTCTTTGTCATAACAGTAAACCTAGGCATTTCTAGTCGAACCATATTTAATGTTGTGTCATTTATTTTATCGTATGTGATTGTTGCGTGCGCTAATCCTAACTCATCTTTCTCAAACTTATAATATGAAGACTTATAAGGAATGATGTGCAAGAACATCCTTAGAAAAGCAACAATGAATTGGCTAACTTAAGAAAAAAAGCATTAATTAATGCTTTATAAGAAACAACAAACTTACTTAGCTAGCTAAGCACAATCTCTTAGATCATTGATCCTTGAGATATTATTTGATCAATTAAACTCTCTCTGATATGCCTATATATCACCTGGCTAAGCTTGCTCTCGCTAACTTAGAAACAACAAACAAACTTAACTGATCATCACTCACTATATCTGAATACATAGCATATCAATTTTATTATCAAATCCCATATCAGGGACATATTTTCCTCACTTAAAGGAGAAATGAAAGATAGAACATATAAAGAAAAAGACCGATAGCTAACGATCTTCGCAAGTTATTTTATCTATCGCGATTTAATTTTTCGAGAAGCTTGCGTTCCGGGAGAGACTGCCGTTCGCCTTTCTAGCAAGAGAAATGTGGATGCCAGGGTCCTTGTGTTTGAGAGAACTACCACAGATAATGGAGTTGTTTAAGCCCTGGACATTGCTGTTCAAGAATGCTGTCATTGGACTCTGGATAGACTCTTCATCTTCCCCATTCTTTTTTCTTGATTGATGATCGCCATTAGAACCGGCGATATGGTTATCTCTGGTCTTGTGCAGGCTCATCGGGCTGCCCATGGAGTAAATTTTCTTGCGCGACGGGCTCAGCTCCATTACTGCCCCTTTATTTTCGCCCATGAGGGTTATCACCCTCATATCCATCTCTTCGGTATCCGAAAGTTTCTTGCTTAGGCCATTGTCATGTTTCGCGAATTCTTTTTTGCCGTTGGAAGCAATGCCGTTGTGGTGAGCTCGAGGCATTTGCATGGGCTTGTCGATGGTTTTTTGGTCGGCCATCGGGCCCCGCTCCCAGTCCCGGTCGCCGTCTGTTTTGATCTGGGCTGGTGGTAATGCTAGTGGGGATGGAGGGTGAGAGAGAGGCTTAGTTTTAGGGGACTGTGTGGGAGTCTTTTCCAATGGCTTGACTACTTTTGGAGATGAGGGTGGTGTGGTGGGCTTGCCATTGATGGTTTCACTATTCGCGACAGATTTTGGGACGGAAGCAGTCTGTGGCGGAGATTTGGTTGATTGGGGTGGTGGTGGGGTTGGGGAACGCCGTAGGCGCGGGGGCGGCGCTCGGTGGCAACGAGGGCGGAGACCTCCGTGGAAGCGGCTGAGGAGCAGGGGGTGCAACCGGCGAACGTGGTGGAGCGGCGGGTGGAGCAACTGGAGGGCGTGAAGAGCTGGGGCGGGTGCAGGTGCAGGAGGCGGGGCGGGGCGGGGTTGTGGCTCCGGCTCTTGAGTTTGAGTCGGGGGCCGGATAGGAAACCCGGGTCGCGCAACCGGTGCTGCAGGAGCTGGCGGACGAGCAACAGTAGGCGCAGGCGCGGGGGTGGGTGCCGGGGCACGAGCAGGGGGAGGTGCCGGTGCGCGCATCGATGGGAACCGGAAGAACGGGCGCGGCGGCTGCTGGCTGGCCATGACTACAACAATATAGAGGAAGCTGCGCCAAAATCTGTAAATATATATGTTGTGTAGTTTTGATGGTAGTCGAATGAACAAAGGGTGAAACAATGTTATATATATAACAAATTCTTTTAGACAAATGAGAAAACAAAGCATGTAACAGTAGAAGAGAAAAGAATCAGATTCAGCAATAGATGCACTAGAGCAAGAAGAAGGCATCACCTCAGAGAGGGGTCACCCAATGAAAACGTGAAAAGAAAAAAGTGCATAAATATTTAGCATATATCATTAAAAATGGCGTCTCTTTTGATTCACATTTGAACAACTATGTAATCACTTTGAGCCGCTCAAAATCAATATACCTTTTTTTTTTTGTGTTTAGATTGTGCGAATTGTGGCTGTTGATGCTGCTCTAAATGTGGCGCTTCTTTATTATTAATTTAGGGCAAAATGAGGCCGATAATTCGTTCTTTATCAAGGCAGGAATATAATTACAAGTTATATTTCTGTTGTTTGTTCTGAGATGAGATTCACATAATTTTGACAAATTCAAGATATTACAAGCTATATATGAAGTCAAAAGGAAAAAAAGAAATGGTAGTGGTGCTATCAAATTATAAATGGCGATGCCCGATAATAGTTGTAGTAGTATCCTTGAAATCAATTCGCCAATGTTGGTGAAATAACAAAATTGATTGAGAGATTTTATCAAACTCGACAAAGCGTATCTCCTGATGCTTGAGTTTACTAATATATTTGTAGGAAAGTTATCTTTTGAATATCTCGATTAATGTTTACAAAAAAGTCTTGTACTTCAAAGGGGTTATTGTAATTTTTAAAATAATAGGAATTAATTTATAATTATACTATACCTAGAAGCAGTACGGACATAATATGCCCTTATTATTATTTTTTCCCTTTCTTTCGAACATAAAAAATAAGCATAACAAAGACAATTGAAACTCCAAGAGAATTGAGATTCGAGGTTCCAAGGCATTTTTTTCTTTGTGGTACCGCTACTGCTTCTGACTTTGCTTGTTCACTAGTGTTTTCTATTATATGCTGACAACTGTTGTTCCCTTTTACATTTTTCTACGTTCAAGATAATTTAAATTCGAATAATAAATTACTGTTAAAAGCGAAATAAAGATCCATATATGTTTTGTGTAGGAAAATTTAATCTATGAATGACAATAATATTTTAAATTAATGATTGAATTGGCTGTGACTCTTCAAATAATTGTGTCTTTTAGCCGAATCGATGTGATTTTTAATAATCAACGATTATGTCCTTTCATTTAAAAGCAATTTTTAAAAAAGTTGCTACCCTTTGAAGGGGCTTTTCATTTTCTATAAATAAGAGGCATGTAACGGAATTTATTCATTCGTTATTAGCGTGCACACCAACTGAAAATAAAACAGAGAATCATTTTATGGTTTCTCTCAACTTATCTCGTGTCGAAAATTCTAAATACTTTAAGTTTGATAGTTCTTTAGATTTGCAGTATTGCTATCTCAAAAAAATTAGTCAGTGTATTGTGGAAAACGATTGTCATTTAACTGTAAGCACCACGGTGGAGCAAATTTGTCTTAAGAACAAAGAATACAACTCTTGATTTGACCTATCTATTTTGAAATCACACTTTTTATTATTTCCAACATATCAATAAAAAAATCTAACTCAAAACCTTAGAATTTTCGAGCTTCAACTTTGCCAATCGAGCTGAGTCTCGTTGGCAGCATATTGGCCTTTTGATTCATGTAAAGTTGGCCTTAAATTGAACCACCATTACACAGATTGAATTAGTCTAAAATTAGCTTCTTTGTTTGATAATATTTTATTGATATATCTCATGCAAGCTAAGTGGTCAATGAATGTAGCCATTTTTTGCATTATATTTTGTGCTTCACTTCTCGTATTCCATTTTGCATTCTACTATTTAGATTTATGACGCCTAATTCTAAATAAATTTTTATTTTCTATATATAAAAATTAAATAAAGTAGACAAATGTCGTGTATTTAAACCGTGGAATACAAAGTAGAATAGCAAAAATGAAATAAAAAAAAATTGATACCGCAAACACAAATGCTCCACCATCTATGTGGAATCCAGTAATTTGAGAAAACAAATAATATGTTCCCTTTTTTCGAATTACATTATTAATCAAAAAAAACTTATCTAAATCAAAATTTAAATCGATTTCTAACAAAATCATGCCAGGGAATTTTGTTTCAAAATAATTATTGGCGTCACTTGAATTTTGATGGATCCGAATTATAATCCGAACCGAAGTGCCAGCAATGCAATTCGAAATGAACTTTTAATGAAGGTTTGTTTTGGTGGATTCGAATTATTTTCGGACCATATTCTCAGCCAACTTTCGGAGTTATATTAATTGAGAATATCTAGGAATTTGAAATTGTATGCATATACACATATGTTTTTATGATGGTGAATTTTCATTATGGGCTCGTTTGAATTGACTTTAAAAATTGTCTTTCAAGCGTGTTTTTTATAGTAAAGTTTCTTTTTAAGCCAAGCAATTTTGTGTTTAAATATAGTAGCTAATAGCGCTTCGAAATGTACTTTTATTTGAAACTACTCTGAGTAGCTTATAAAATAAGCCTTTTTTGTCTCTTTTTGTTCCTGACTTCTGTTTTTTTTTTTTTTTTTTTTCTCTAAAAGCTCATCTAAACACTATTTTTTTTCTCTAAAGTGGTATTTTTTTTTTTCAAAATACAAGTGCTTCGCCTTTAAAAAAAGTCCATCCAAACGTATTCTATGTCTTGCTCGTGAATATAAATTTCTCTAGTCGAATCACGTTAAATTCTTGTATCGATTTTTTTTTTTCTTGTTTTACATCCTGATTGCCGCGCTAAATTCCCAGCCACAATGTTTTAATTTCCCTATTAAAATGTCCTGCATTGAGAGACTACAGAGTTCACCCTAAACTTGTTAATTGACTATTCTTGAAACTGCCTCTTTTATAATTTCTATAGATAATATTCGAACCCTACACATAACTAATACATATTGAGGGGATTTTATTCTCTTCTTTATATTTGTTTTGTTGTAGTGGCTTACAACTCAACATGCACAAAAATTTTATAAATTTCCTAATTAATTCAAGCCAAATAAAAAAAAGGAAGATTATCAATGAAGTCGAATCGAATTTATTCTTGAATGGTAATGGTTAAAATGCATTCACTTTGTCATTAAAGTTTTTTTACACAAAAAGTTTATTATTCTGTGTTAAAACAAAACAAATCTCTCCCTGCTCTTTTTCATAACAAGATAATCTTTTTTTTTGCTTTTCAAGAACTATTTCCTTTTACTCGAGCTCCCCTTTCTATTTCAGTTGTACTTCCTTTTTTTTTTTTAATAGGTATTTCAGTTGTACTTCTAATTCAATATAATTGCCCCATCTTTGACAGTTCGAATTTTTTGCTGCATAACTGTGATCCATCTTCTAATATATTTATCAATACACGCAATATATATTGATGGATATTTGAAATAAGGAAAGAAAATCTCTAAATTTTTTTCCATATCATATGTTTTGCTTATCTTAATTATTTATCAATACATATGGTGTATATTGATGAATATAGTAGGCAATATAGCACGATTGCATAGCAGAAGATCCAAAGTGTCGTTTCTAGTTCTATTTTAGAGTCCCTTTGGATGGGCTTTTTGGAAAAAAAGGCAATTATTTTTTGAGGAAAAAAAAGGCATTTCAAAGCAAAAAAAATTGTGTGTGGATGAACTTTTTAAAAAAAGCAGAAACTAGGGGGAAAAAAAAGCCAAAAAGATCTTTTTTTAGAAGCTAACCTAAATAGATTCAAATAAAAATACGTTCTAAAGCACTTTTAATTGCTGTATCCAAATACAAAGTTGTTTGGCTTAAAAAAACCGTTTGAGAAACACTTTTTTTTAAGCCCATCCAAATGAGCCCTTAGTCACTGGAGATGGGCGCAAGATTGAATTATTATAAAATATAAAAGACATTTCTTTTATTTCTAGGGACGAATTTAGAATTTTTTTCTTGAAAACGCATAAAATATAGATCCATATGAACATAAATGCGCGACGTGTACCGATGTTTAACAAACTCAGGGCCATTTGGCGAACTCGAATACTTTGAAGACGATGTCGATTCCTGTGGGGATCTGCCAAATGAAGAGGATTACGTTGAGCGTGTTCAGCGTGATGTGAAGACTCCGGGCAGTTTCGCTTCCCTTCTGCATTTGGGGCACCATTGCAGCTGCTGCTGCCCAGAGAACTGCTATGGCTGTTTCATTCATGCAAGTCGAACAAACAAAGTTAACTCTTCGCCGGCAAAACACATCATTGCGATGAAAATACGGGAAATATAGTCTAAATATTAAGTATTTGGTATGCTTTTCCTCGATCTTTGTCTTCACAATTTATCAAGAAAGCGTGCAGTTACGGAGAATTCGTTAAAGACGACACACAATAGTTATTGCTTGAGTCAATATATGACCCAATGTATAAAAGATTAAAAATGAGGGGTGTTACCGCTAAGCTTGGAACATGTTTAGGAGATTAGAGGGGCTACTTTTTGTAATATTGCCAAATATTAGGGGGTGTAAATGTAATTCAACCAATTTTTTTAAGGTAGTAGCTTATGTGCTCCCAAACTCAAAACTCAGATGCTAATAGGTTTTTTTTTTTTTTTGGATATTACGCGCACACACCACCTCACAAACACACATGCCAGGATTCAAACCCTATCAACAAGCTCCCCAACCCGACACCTCTAAAGGCGGGGTACATGTCCATTAGGCCAAAGGGCCACGGATCTACTAATAGGTGGTGTGCTTCTTTAAAAGTTAATACAATCCCGACTTTTTTGGTTTAAAATCTAGCACAAATTACCCTGTTTTAAGCATGCATATTAAGATTGCTTATATTAAACATGTTTAAGCCCTCCTAAGCTGATGTTGTTCTTAGTACAATTCCATCTTATTCTGTTATTCATAAACTAGAAAGATTTTTATACGAAACCTAGAAAGCTTAAAAAAACAATATTTCACGTGGTTTACCTGTCCCGGCAAATAAATGAGGTCCAGGGAACAGCTTCCCTGTCCTGAACCATGTGTTGAGCCCTCCAAACACAGCTTCAAATACTCCAAATCCAAGCAATATCGAGCCAGCATTGTAGTGCTTATCTCTATATGACCCTTTGATTAACTCCTTTCTTTCCTGAGTTAAATTAATGTCAAGATTAAGAATAAGTTCACACCCCACCTAAAATAGCTTTCAAAAGTTCATGAACAAGCAATGGATCTTCACCTTTACTTAAGATGAATTAAAAAAAAGAACCATTTATTAATGAATCCTAACATAGATCTCGAAAACCTTGTACTATCATACGAGCATTGATAGCATCACATTCACATTTCCTAATCTGTGTAAGATATAATGATCTTAATGCTTTAAAGCTTCATTTGTGTCGTGCACCGGGAAAGAACTTTTTTAACGCTATGGAGGTCATTTTTTTTATTTGAATCCTAAAATGAACCTCAAGAAAATGTAAGTATCATTTACCGAAGACACTTCTCTTATCTTTCTTCTATCTGAACTCGAGTCCAACCAATCCCCAAAAGTAGCAAGAAACGCTAGAAATATCCTCCAAATTAATTGGAGCAAATAATCTTGATTCTTGAAACGTGATTCTAATGCAACAGCTAATCTTGTTCCCGAGTGATTAGGGCTTCACCAAAAGAATGGATATAATGCCATCAATCCCATCACACACGCGCACGCACACAAACACACACAATGACATGGCTTAAGCAGATCAAAAGCAGATATTATATGCACTTAATTTGATGTTTTCACCTCAGTGAGCTGCTGAATCTTGGCTTCGACTGGGGTGGGCTTTGGTGGCTCAGCTGGCGGGGTGCCATCAGGAGTGACAGCAACGGGCTTAACTTGCTTCTTTAGCTCGTTAATCTCCTCTTGTATGGTGCGCACTCTCCTCCATTGCCACCCAAGATATCCAGCGTAAAGCGTGTACACAAACAGACAGCCCATAACGATGGGATGAATCAACGCAAATGACCTCCCTTCGAGAATCCCAAATTGCCCTTCAACGGCAAGCGCATCCTATTAATAGCATTCAAATTAATATCAAGAATTGCTGTCATTAATTTTCCGACAAATGGGCTGATATATTCATACTATGTAATCAAGTATACCAGAAAACAGTTCAGAATATATGAAGCATTCAAACTTATTACAAGAATTGCTGTCATTTTAACAAATGGGCTAATACACTAGTATTAGGTAATCAAGCATCCCACAAAGCAGTTCAATATGAAGCATTAAAACTCATAACAAGAATTAAAGTCATTTTGAGAAATAGGCTGATATATTAGAACGAGGGACTAACCGACTAAGCCAGAATTTTTGGTTTGAGGGGACGATGTCAAATTTCTATAAAACATGAAAGGTATTTCTATGATTTTGGCGGGCAAAATTCAATTTCTTTTAAAAAATATAAATAAATGTTAGCACGGCATAAACTTAAAGAGGGGAGGACCGCCCCCTCCAGCCCCCATTCGCTACGTCTCTGAGTAATAAAATGCAATCAAGTATCCCACAAAGCAGTTTAGAAAAATGAATCTTCAACTGAGGTTGAAACTTTCAAAGCTTATAACTTTCACATTACTCCACCAAATCAAGCATATGCATATGGAAAATCGATCAGCTCGAGGAGAGGAATGCAGCGGTGGTGGTGTTTCTGAGTTTCACGGGCCGGAAAAAGAATGCCAACATCACGAGAAGAGCTTAATAAGTTCGGTAGGATCAGCTAGTTAAACTAACAACAAGAACTACTGCCACTTTAACAAATGGGCTAATAATTTAGTAATATCTAACCAAGAATCACATAAAAAAGTTCAGAAATTAAAGAGTTCGAATCAATAGCAAGAATCTTCTATCATTTTCACAAATGAGCTAGGATTTGACCACTAGGTAACCAAGAATCACACAAAGCATTTAAAAAAAATGAATCTTTCAAATTAATAACAACAATTACTATCATTTTCACAAATGGGCTAACATAATAACATTTAATCAAGAACATATGTACCTCTGGTTCTATAAAAGAGGCAATGTGAGTGCTGCGAGAGGGAGAGAAGCTGATTTGAGGTTAATTAATGTCTCGTTGATGAACTTTTGAGGATCATATAAATCTTTGCATTGAGATTTTGAACTATTGGGTGGAATTGAAAGCGATTTGGAGTGGATTTGGGGTAGTTTTGGGGGAAGATTGGGAAGTTTTAGGAGGGTGAGCGTGGCTGCCATGTTTCTTGAGGAG
Organism: Petrea volubilis; assembly: GCA_026212405.1. Classification (NCBI taxonomy): domain Eukaryota; kingdom Viridiplantae; phylum Streptophyta; class Magnoliopsida; order Lamiales; family Verbenaceae; genus Petrea; species Petrea volubilis. The sequence goes on from CM047878.1 coordinate 171,955, forward strand.
TTAGATGAAGTTGAGAGAAAGACACGTAAAGATACACACAGATATGAGAGCAAGTAGAGATCTTGGAAACATCCACGGGGCGCAAGAATGAGAGAGAGAGAGAGAGGGGACGAGTGGTGGGAAAAGATAAGGAAAATGAGGACAAGTTTTATTGTTGCAATCACTCCCCACTTATTTCCCATGTTTTTGGATGGTTTTAAATCCTAGTAAACAATAATAATAATCATATTTTGTCATATTTTATAATTTCTTTTACATCCGAGTAATCAAAGGCGGAATGAAGGGAGCTTCAAGGGGCGATCACTTCCCGTCGAACTCAAATTTACATATATATTTTTAAACATTTTGAATATCGCGCCTATTTTCAAATTATAAAATCTCTTCAATATTTTGTAGAAATCTAACATAATTTCTACAAATAAAAAATTTTGATTCATTTATGCAAGTAATGGTTCGTATGCATTAGAGTAGATATATGAATTTTTTTTTTCGATAGGTCTATAATTTTTTTGGTATTAATCATACAATTTCTGCCAACTGACCGACTATTTCGAATTTGAATATTATAAATGTTAATTATTGGGTGATTCTCTCAAATTAATTATTCTATTTACATTCTCAAATTTAGAACTTTGAACGAATGATCTATCGGCTTACTCCGCTAAATCAATCGATAATTGATTTGATAGAATATATAATTATATGAGTAATTGATAATGTTTGATATAATCCTAAGTCTAAATCAACATTAATTAATAGATTAGAAAAAGAAATAGAAGATTAGGCGAAGCTCATAGAAAAAATGGAGAGAAGTAAAACGTGGCACGTAGTGTCCGACCGTTATCGAAGTTGCTCGATTTTTCGGGTTTTTTTTTTTTTTTTGGTTCTTAACATGGATAAGCCCAATGCATGTGGCTTATATGCAATGCCCAATAGTTTTGTTTTGGATTTATAAATGGGCCCCCAATAAAGAGGGTGAACAACGATTTGGAGGTCAGTCATCTTTTGTGTTTTTATTTTCTAGGAAAAGCAGTTGATTGCATTTTAATCAAATCATTTTATATATATCTATACTATTATAAAAGAAAAAGCTATTTTTGTTTCACAAATAGCGATTATTTATGTGATTTTACGAAATTCACCCTTCAATTTTATGTGGAATAAATAGAGATATATAAAATTATAGCTAAAATTGAAAATTCACATGAAATCGATTCAATTTGGATACCAAATTTTGATGTGTCAATTTTATCCTTTTAATTAGTAAATATATGCAATAAATAAGCAAATAAAAAGGTTAATATTGTAATATTACATCCAATTTAAAAAATCCCATATTCTCAACCCACAAACCACTTTCTCAAATTACAATTACTTGATTTTTTTTTCTTTTTGTGTTTATTCTTTATCATGTAATTTTATTTCATATGATTATTTTATTTTTAAATTATTATAATTTAATAAATAATTTCAAATAATTCTTAAAAAGTATTCTTATAAAAGAAATTTAATAATATATTTATATTTTCATCCTAAAAAAATTAAGCACTAAATTGAAATATATATTTTTTTATATTTTGCTCATACATAGAGTGTGCGGTGCTGCTCGTGTATATATATATATATATATATATATATAGAAATCAATCTAAACTAATTATATCAATAATTCAAATGGAGAACAAACTACTATAGTCATTAATCATCAAATAATAAAGAAATGCAAACTGTGATACAGGATTTGAATCCTGAAGTTGTGAATAGAGCAATTAGATCGGTAGAGTCACCCCCCATATCAGACCTCTACAATACCCAATCTGAATTAGTCGGCCAGTAGATCAGAATCGAATGATTAAGACCAAAAAAAAAATACTACTATATAGTAAGAAACATTCCTATCATACCTATGCCTCCTCAATCTAAGCCGAACTCCCAATCGATCATCTCAACGACGGTTTGTTTGGCATTATCTTCGAGAAGGAAGATTCTTTGACACTCCCAGTACCGAGTAGATTCACGTTCGTACGATTTTCCAGCACACAACAGGTTCAAATTAGGACAAGAGGATCATTCTTCATAGTTCAACTCTATTGGACCTACACATTAATCCTAATCCCCAACGGCATACTCCAATCCTCATTTATAAATATTCTATATTAGTCATATTAGGTATGCATTATTTACTTATCTTACCATACTCTACTCAACTATTATTTCTCCTTGTTCAACACATAGACTCGATTGTTGGAGGAATCTTCAATGATTCTTTTGATTAGACCCATGTGTGTTTGTCTGTTGATAAGTAAAGACCAAAACTCAGTACTTTCGGACCACATCAAACCATCATTGAAACGCATCTCTTACACTAGGTCCAAACTTCATTAACTTCATTAATTACTTAAATCCTAAGATTCTAATATTTTATTTTTGAAGCTCATGAGCTTTTTATATCAAAGTTTCATAAATAAATTTGAAATATATCACAAACTTTCAAGCATCTAATAAAAAAGAGTACGAGTCCATTTGGATGGGTTTTTTTCAGATAAAAAGTACTTTTTTTTGAAAAAAAAGCACTTCAGATAAAAAATATTGTGTTTGAATGTGCATTTTAAAAAAAGCAGAAGCCAGAACAAAAGCCAAAAAGGACTTTTTTTAGAAGTTACCCCGAAGTAGGCTTCAAATAAAAGTAACTTTTAAAGCACTTTTAACTATTGTATCCAAATGCAAAACTATTTGGCTTAAAAAAAGCTCTACCATAAAAAGCATCATTCGATAAGTATTTTTTTAAGCCCATCCAAACGGGCCCTATGTATTAGACTAATTTCAATTCAGATTTTTTATAACATTTTATGTAGCTTTTATAGATACACGCCACGTGTATTGGCGAACAGTTGAAATTAAGGAAGAAAATCTACAGTTTTTTTTTCCTTATTACAACTTTTTCTCGTTATTAATTTCAATCGTTCACCAATACATCAATATTAGTAAGTGTAACAAAAAAAGTTACATGAAAATAATGCAGAACATCAAGATTGTTCAACCGTGGAATGTGTAATTATAATCGTTGGATTGTCTAAATGGGAAATCAACTTTATTACATCACTTTTCGAATCAATATCAAATTTCCTTATCAGAATGGCTGTAAATCCACCGATAACAGGTTGTGTGTACCAAAAGTAGGTCTGAATAAATACAAATACAAACCAAAATCATTGACTTAGAAACAAACAAGAAATTGTAATTGAATTTCCTTACACGGCTTGCACACGTTGGTTAGGCTTTTACCTAGTATTAAAAAGGTTGTCCAAGTTTATGCAACACGTTAATTAAATTTGCATAAATTTAGAAATCATCCAATTCCAAGTTGACGTAGACAATATGCTATTTCTAATATTCCAAATTAATGGCCCCAATATGGGGGAATAAAAGAATCAATCCCAGCAGAATCTTATTCAATATCCAATCACATTTTTATCATATATCTTCCTCATATAATTAACATTTTTCTTTCTCAAGAAACATTAGTTACATCATTATATAAAAATTTCAATTAATAACTACTATTTTTATGATAATTATTTCATTTCACTTAATAAAATAAATACAAACATATGGTACGACTTGATTCAATACAAGAATGTGGATTTATGACGAGTTTTGGTTGGCACAAATTCGTTAGTTAATGTCTTTTTTTTTTTTTTTTTTGTCTCAACCACTCGATTTCTGACCCACTGATCGATTAATCCAAATTCGAGTACTGCAGAAGTCCAACATGACAACCCTCCCAATCCAATGTAAATATCTTGTAACTGATTGATATTTTAGTTATATTTTAATAGATTGCATTACAAATCCATCACAGATGGCTTCTATTTGTCACTGAATCTATTTGTCATGATTTTTTCGTCAACGACTAGTAGTTTCTTGTAGTGATTTCATATTAATCTCATGTTTACAAGATTTTTAGAGCCTCATTAATCAAATTCATTAACCACTTTGTCGAAACCTCATTAACAACTATTTCATATCTTGTTATGACCAAAAAGAGTTGTCATCAAAATTTCTTGTCCTTTCAGAAATTGGTTGGCTGTTTTGAGTGCTAATTATAAGTTAATTAGTTGATATACATCATAATTCATTTGGGCCGCCACCTAATTATACTTGTTTTGACAGATTAAAACATGATTAATTAGTAGTAACCGACTAAATTTTATCAATTTGCATCTGTCATGATTTTAGAGTAATTGTTTGGTCTATGGTAATAATTAATTTTGTGTTTACTCACCCCCATAATTCATTGGTTGATCTGAAAATAAATAAGTTTTAATTGAATTTCCAACAAATATATATATAGATATACATATATATATATATATGCACATAGATATTATATATGCTTTCTTTCTATCCATCATTTTCATTAGAATTTTGCTAATGGTGTCCAACGGCTAACGCGAAAAGCTCTTTTTTCTAACATTTGTTGATCAATAATTAGTCAAAAGTCTAAAGTTTCAGCATATGCAGTAGTATTATTTATATAATTAATTATGTAACTTCGATATCTATGTTTACTTGACTTTAGGAATAAATTGCCTATTCATGGCAAATAGTCTGGTAGTGTATTAGCCTTTAGGTGTGACGAATAAATATATTATAAATTTAGTCTTTTTAATGGATTTTATCTATGCTATTTTTTTTAATAAATATTTTGTTATTGATTATTTATTTAATTAATTTTGTTTACATTGAATTATGTCATTAATACGTTACAAATACTTTAAATTTGTGATACAATCTCTCCATTATAAATTTTTCATTAATAAATAAGGTGATTTGTCATAGTGATTAGCAATATGACAAGCTAGTCAAAAAAATTAGAAATTAAATTTTACTCAATTCCAAAGGTCCAAAGTGAATGGACCAACATATTTATAGAATATTAGAAACCGGAAAACAAATCAAATACTGCACAATGATATAGAAATTAAAACATAAATTTATATT
>CM047878.1:177458-227458 GCA_026212405.1 Petrea volubilis
ATATACAATTTAATCGTTCTTCAGACATATATACCCGTCAAACACTCCAAAAACTGAAAAAACCTTACTATTTGATCATAAGGTTAATTGCATCTAGCCTTCTGAGAGTTTATGGAATTACTAACTGTATTCCTCTTAAATTTTACACAGACAACGCCTTAACAATATTGAAGTTACACATGCATCCCTCTTTGGGAGGGTTTCGATGAAAAAATAATGATGTCAGCCAAATATTTGTGTGATTTGCCTATTTTGCCTCTAATCTAGGGTTTTCGATAATTTATTCCGGAGGTAATTTTGTAAACTTAGAATGAGGTTGCATTTAATTTCTAAACTAGAGAGAGGGTGTATGTATAATTTCTATTTGGCAAATCCGTTAATGAACTTTTTTTTTTCAAAAAAAGGGCCAAATTAGTCGATGGACTTTTTTTTTTCTAGAATCCTACCGGAGAGGGTTTCTTTGTAATTTTAATATTTTTCAAGGGTTGTATGTGTAATTTTTCGCTTAAAAGGATTAAATTTTGACTCGCGGAGATCTAGATCTAATGGATCCTTGATCACACACACACACACACACACACACATATAATAGCTAGACCCCCTTGGTATGAAAAATTACACATACCTCCCTTGAAGTTTGGGTCCGACTAACAAATAGCGCATTCCAATCACTGATACACTATGATTTTCTTATGTAAATAAAATATTATAGCTGAACTCCAATTTTATCATTTTCTCAAAAATTCAAACTTTATGCAGACAATAAATACTCTTATTGTAATTGATAATTGTAATCAAGAAAATGGACAAATTTGTTATTTTATATTGAACCTGAATTGGGGGATTTTTTACTTAACATTCCGACAAAGATAACAAAATTATTTCATTATTTTTTCCTTAAATGTTAGTTGGACCTAAACTTTAAGGGAGGTATGTGTAATTTCTCATAGCTGAGGGAGTCTACTTGTAATTTGACCTAGCTTTAGGGGGTTTAACTGTAATTTTCCCAAAAGAAAAATAAACGTCTCCGCACTGTTTAGGTTTGTGAAAACGGCCTCTCTCGTTAATGCCCTGTTTTCCTAACAACTCTCCTACTGTATGGTTCAATTCACTTGGGCTACCATCGTGTCCATAACATGCCAAAGCCCAAATGAGACGCAATAACAATCCAATATTCATTTACACCAATATTAAAAACCAGTATTCAAGGAAAATAAAATAAGAAAAAACATATTTCAGAAAATAGGTGTTAATCTGAAAACGATAACGTAAAAGATCCCAACTATTTTCCGGAAAAATAAAAATAAAAATCAGTTCCACAATCCCCCTAGCCCAGCAATTATCTTATTTTTTTATTTTTTATTTTGATAAGTCAACCAAACAACATAATGTCTTTCCTATGTATTCAAAGAATAAGTTGGAGAAAATGGCCCAATCAGACTCCTGAAAATTTAAAAACCCAACTGGTAAAATTATTTTCTTTGTATTTATCAAATTCTTTGGGCATAGAGATGCACTTTTTTTAAAAAAAAACACTTCAATAAAAAACAATGTGTTTGAATGGACTTTTTAAAAAAAGTAAAAGTCAGAAAAAAAAAAAAGAACTCAAAAGTGATGTTTTAGAAGTTATTTAGAGCAACATTAAACAAAAGTGCATTTAATTTTAAATATTTTTAATTATTGAGCGTAAATGCAAAAATTGATTAATTTGGAAAAAAAAACTTTACTAAAAAGAGCACAACTCAGGAAATACCTTTTTTGAAGCCCTTGAGAAATATATATATTTTTTTAAACTCATTCAAAACGGACCCAAACAAAGAAACAAACAACCTTGTGGCAAGTGATTTTTTTAAAAAGCGATTGAGAGTTGTTTTAAATAAAAATATATTTAATTATTATATCAAAATGCAAACTACTTAATTTTTTTTTTTTAAAAAATACAATCCAAAAAACACATTTATTTTTTTAAATCCATACAAATGGACCAACCAAAAACAACAAACAAACGGAGCCTTGGAGCAAGTGGTAGGGTAAGACAGAGGAGAAATGGGCCGGGCCTTTGGAGTCGGTGGGCGCACACGTGACTCGAACATCCGACAGGAAAATGATCCGCATTTCGAACTACACTTGTGTCCTTATTATACTCTTTCCACAATCACATAATCATGTCTAAGATCACCTCCACCACTTTACCTGCTTCGAAATCAACCCCTCCCTCTCCCCTCCCTCCCTCTCTCTCTCTCCTCCGGTTAAACTAAAGCCCACGTTCAATTTTAACTTTCTCCGGGCAACAATTGTACGAGTATTTAGTTTATTGGCTACACGAACAAAATACTATTCCAACAAATCATTCCCAATTCAGCAATAAAAACTCATCACTCGCCAACCCTCTTCTGCTTCTTGTAAGACGTGGAAGTTCTCCATTCTTGTCTCCCTCTTCGTTTTATTTCAAATGGGTCGTTTAGTTTTGTCTCTTTCGAGTTTAAATGGGCTAAAGATTGAATTTTTAGTTGATGATCACATGGCTTAGGGTTTTTTCTTTTTTGGTTCCTTTTTTTGGGGGGTACATTATTAATGATGATTTAGCATAATAAATGAAGGTTTCTGGGTTTTAATTACACAGGAAGAGTAGTAAAGATGCAGCAGCCCGGCCCGATGTTTCCTGTCATGCCGTCATTTCCCCCTACTAACATCACCACCGAGCAGATTCAGAAGGTACTTTTTCAAAATCTTATTTTTTGCAATTTTTAGGGCTCTATCAAGTTTGGGAACTTCCAATTTTATGAATTTGTTGAGATTGTATTGGGATTTTTGTTGAATCAGAAGATTGGATTTTGTCCAGTGTGATTTAAGCTCGTAATATGATAGGAATTGATTGAGACTTTTCATTGTTCTTCATTGTACATATATTCATACCATTTTGCAGCTTCTTTGGAGGGGAGAGTGTCTTGTACTGATTCAACATAGATGAGTGCCATTATTTACTAGAGAGTAATACCCTGCACTTCAGCTGCACGCAAATGTGTGGGTTAATATAGTTTTAGGACATGGTTACTCATTTATGATAGAAATAGACTGTAATACATCTTTACTTGCTCATAAAATGACCCGAGTGAAGTGTGATTGGAAGGGCGAATTAGGCAGATGTTGAGTTGATAATGATGGAATGCAGGTTTACGTATTTGACTGAATATTGATTATTGAAGAATCAAGATACTGTCTTTTCTAGTTCAGGAATCAGGATGGACATCGATTTATGGTATTGGATCACTACTTACTGGTTAACATATGACAATTACTGGATATTATTACCTGTATCTATTGTACATTTGTCATGACTGAATGATCTATCATAAATTCTCAATAAAGATTTTGGTCTGCATGTGCTTTAATCTCACCTGATCAGTGTTGCTATGTATGTAAGATGTTTGCTATAAATGATTGTAGTTCATCTTTATATCATCTTCGTCTGGTTCAATGAAATTTGGTCACAGTGATTAATCAAACCCGAAATAGGCCTCTAGTTACTCGCTTCAGTATGAACTTATTCTGACTTTGGACCACTCTTAGCTACTTCATCTTCTGATGTTTGCTTGACTAGGTCAGCTTTTTTGTCTCTGATAACATTTATGCATCGTGTGGTGCCCTGACTAGTTTTTGTAAGTTGTTCCAATTCCAATATTGACTAACTTGAGTTTTTTTAGCAACAAAGATAAGGAAAATGTCATGCAGTTACCTTGGTGAGTCATTGTATCATGAGGAAGGTCATTGCCATGGATTCAGTTACAGTTAATCCTCATTAGTTTGTTGTAAATTAACATCTTTAAAACCCAGTGAAATTTTCTCTGGTTCCACTTTACCAAAAAAAAAATTTACATTTGAAAAACTAGGTATTTGTATTGAAATATATTTACAGTATGATTAGGACAAACCTTTCTAATAGAAAAAACTGCAGTGTGGTCAAGAATCTGAGTACTTAGTCTCAATCTGAACACCGAGACTTTGGACACCTGATGATGAGATAATCAGATGTCCGGGTATTATTTCACTAATGCTTGACAGGGCATTTTGTTGGCCTTAGCTTAATTACAAGAACGTATCTAGAACTTGAACATTAATTAAGCTTCTCTCAAAAAATGTTGATCTCCGAGATGAGTGTTGAATTTTCTGATTGTGGTGATGGTTCACGTGTCATAGCTAGAAGAAACTTCAGGGATGAGAATGGATGAATGCCTAGGAAACTGTCTTCCATATTTATCGGTGAAGATTTCAGTTAAACATGATGAAAATATGCTAAGGACGCAAGTTACTACTTAAACAGATCTGGAGGGTTGTGTCAAATCTAATACTGCTGATCAACATGTATATTTTGAGATGCAAAAGCATATTGGATCAAAAATGTGGCCTCTCTTTCTAAATAATGGAAAGAATTTGCAGACTCTTGTATGATATATTACTAGCAAAACAATTTCCATAGCATAGTTTTAACGGTATCATGCGTGAAATGTGGGCTCTACCCCTTGCGAGTAGGGCATTTGCTAATCCGAAGGAAGCGTTTGGTCAAGTGAAAAAACTGCTAAGTTATTTCGAGTTTGTCTGACAATATAAACACAAATATCCTAGCAATTTCAACGCCGAAGGTGTAATGTCTAGAAGTCTAGAACTGTAGCAATAGCCAACTTGACCTACCGTATCATTACCAGGCACAGTTGACTCACCTCCATCACAACCCATTCTAACCACTAGGTTTGCCATGGCTATTATCCTCGACAAACAGTAAAGCTTTTATTATTCTGCATCCAATCCAAGTCGGACGGAAACTTTACCTTCTGACTCTGCCTTACTCGAGCTTGGGTCAAATCTGGCAACTATAATCAGTCAGAGCTTTATAATATTGCCTCTGATATAATTAATGAGTTTGCTCACTTCCAGAGAGTCGGTAGTTGATCTTTTTGACCCTGCTTTGCTAATCTTTGTTAAGGAGGACAAGAAATGCAGCAATTGGAAATCAATATTCTTTTTCAGTATATTCATTTGCTTTGCCATGCATATAGATACAAACACATATTTTTGTCTATCACAGCACTTCAAAATTTTGTAGCTAATACTTATTTGATCTGATATAGCTTTGACTCCCAGTTGTATTAAATATGAGTGGGATGACTGTACTTCATGAGACGTCGAAAGGTGGTTGTTTGCACTGAATAGCATAACTTTTTATAGGGGCAATATTTTGTAGTTACAGCATTATGTTTTCTGATATATGCCCGGATATGAGTAGTAAATGGAAAAAGTTAAGGTAGCCTTCATTCTCGCTTTCTGCTTCTTTAAGAGAGTGATCAATATCATCTTTCCTCCTCCTTCCGAATTGTTTTGCTACATAATAACCTTTTGTCTCTCTGTCAGCATATGATCATTGGAAGAGCAATTGCAATTATACAACTTCCAACCTTACTTATGCATGCCTTTGCTTCTTTAAGAGAGTGATTGGTATCATCTTTCCTCCTCGTTCAGAGTTTCTGTGCCACATAATGATCTTTTGTCCTTCTGTCAGCATATGCTTGCCTCATTCCAAGAGCAATTGCAACTAAAATAACTTCCAACGTTAGTATATGAATGACCTTATGGCTGTTTTACGACAATTGCTTATGTCTTGTAAGTGGGCATGCCATCGAAATACTCCTGCTATTTCACTTATGTGAACTAACATCTAAAACTTATAGACACTGAAGCTTTACATTTTCTGACTTAGAGATTCAGTGAAAGGGGGCATTTTCTTTAATGGGTATGGTGGTAAGAAGCCATCTAACTTCATTAGGGGAAAGTCACTTTTTTGTAAGTGGCTATCCTGCAAGTTTAAGGTGTCTGTTTTGTTTATGATTTCTGAATTATATCTTTGGACTTTATATGTATTGTTGATGACCTGCATTAAGATTTACAGGAAAGTATTTTATCATATTTCAGTAGTTCTTATAATCAGATTTGAGTTATATTCACATTCTGATATGCACCTCGTTATCAACTCATGATGCAGTACCTCGATGAGAACAAGAAATTGATATTGGCAATTTTGGATAATCAAAATCTTGGCAAACTTGCGGAATGTGCCCAGTAACTCTCTCTCTCTCTCTCTCTCTCTCTCTCTCTCTGTCTCTCTCTCTCTGTGCGCGTGCGTGTGTGTGTGTGTGTGTATGTGTATGTGTATGGGTGGGTGGGTGCATGCAGATGCATGTTTTCTCTTTGTTCATGAGTGTTGGGGGAAGGGCAGGGAAAGGTCATAGCATAATGGTTTTTTGCGTCTGGGATCAAGTCTGCTAAATGAGATTTGTATATACCCTCCCAAACTGTAGCTAAAGAACATCTTTGTTTATCTTAAGACTTCTACTATATATTCTTTCGATTGTGGATGATCAGGTACCAGGCTCAACTTCAGAAGAATTTGATGTACTTGGCCGCAATTGCTGATGCCCAACCGCAAACACCAGCAATGCCTACGCAGGTATGTTTTTTCCGATCCCAAACTAGGTACAAATTTGCTGACGGAATTCTGGAGCTTTTTGTGCTTATCAATTTGCTCGATCAATTGCAGATGAGTCCCCATCCCGCAATGCAACAAGGAGGGTTTTACATGCAGCATCCTCAGGCTGCAGCCATGGCCCAGCAGCCCAGTATATTCCCCCCGAGGGCACCCTTTAGTAGCCCACATCCACTGCAAGATCCGCAGCAGCATCAACCCCAACAACCCCACCCACAAGCTACACAAGGGCAAATGTCCCTGAGGCCCGTGGGACCCAACAATGGTGTGAACCCCCCACATAACGATGCCAATCTGGGTGGGGGCAGCAGCAGCAGCAGCATTCCCACTTCAAATACGGGCCTAAACAAGCAAGATAAACCCGATGGTGGGCCCGCTCCCGCTTCTGATGGCCAGGGGAACTCCGGTGCAGTTCGTGGTGGCGGCGATGGGGAGGAACCGAAGTGAAGGCGTTATAAAAATGTCTGAAGTTGTTGATAATAGGGCTCCTGCTGTAGAAGTTTTCTCGTGTTGTTCTGACTAGAGGAAGAGTCTCGTTGTGAACTCTGAGAGGGCAGACTGGTAGGTGTGCTGTGTTTTATAGTATTAGCGAGGACCGGGATTGAATTAATGATCGTTCGTTTTTTAGGCCTCTATTGTAAGTAGAGGAAGAAAGCTTGTGTGGTAGCTCCAGTGCCTTTGTTTTTATGATATCCTGGGACTAATGCAGGGTGTTGTTTTGAAGGAGTAGTCAGCACAAGGTTTCCCTCTGTGTGTGTGGGTGTATGTGTGTGTGGGGGGGGTAAAAATGTAAACGAGAGAAATGCAGTACGGTGATACCCCCGTCATTGAGACTTGGGGGGTTGCATATGAAAAATGAGACAAGAGAACAACATTTCATGCATAACACGTGCAATTAATTATATGGAGATTGAACAAATACAACTATGTCTACCATTATCAAATTTAAATTCAAAGGTGTAATATTATTTTTCGGACTTTGATTAGGATGTCCCAACATCCTTAACCGGATAAGGACAGCCTGATCAGACATGCCGTAGATTAGATTCAATGTTTTTTTTTTTTGTTTTTTTTTTTTGTTTTGGAATAGTTTAGCAGACATGGAATATGGTCGAAAATCACAGCACAAATCCAATTATTAATATTAAATTATCAGTTGGACTAGCAGAATAAGACGGTAGATTTTTTTAATATTTAGGTTTCGAATTCTAAAATTATAAGTGGAGCAGTTGGATTGGGCCACTATTACATTGAATCTCTGCAATAATAAAAATTGAATTAATTGGATAGTAGGTTGAAAACTTGGTGCAGCAGGATCAAGTGTTACATTGTTTAACTGTTTAATGTTCGAATCCTCAAGTTGTGAATAGAATAGGAATGCAAATCGAGCTTGTATAAGTTTTGAGTCAAATTCGAGTCAAGTAATTCTTGTTTGCAAGCTTGTGAGTTTTTATTTTTTAATATTTATTTTTATTATTATATAATTATAAATAATTTATTGATTTTCAAATTTGAGCTCGAGCTTGGCCTTAAGCCTACAATTATTTATAAACTTGAGCCAAACGAGTTGAGTCGAGTCGATCTCGAGCCCGAGCTCGAGCTTGTTTTTCTTGGCTTGTCGGCCTTGAGCTTGAGCTCGATCCTGAAAAAAAGGTCAAGGCTTGGATTGGTTCGGCTCGTTTATATCCCTAGAATGAAATAATTGGATTGGGTTGCTCCCCATATTAAATCTCTGAAGTATTCAGATTCAAATTAGTTGATTAATAGGTCGAAATTTTGATGGTTTAGAGGGAAAAAAATGACATCACATCACAAATCCAAGGATTAATGCTATTCAACTATGTAATTTCTTTTGATATTTTAAAGCATTTAATTAGTATACTTGTTGGATTAATTTTCAAGTCAAATCAAGTTAACTTTTGGAAAATCCATTTACAGACGTTGATTAATACCCTAAACACATATATCCTTGGAAATCTAATTTTGTTATTAATTCCCTAAACACACTAGTTTTCTGCATTTTATTTAAATTGGTATTCTATTTCTAGATTTAGGCTTGAATTTATAATGAATTTTAATTAAGAACAGGCAAGAATCATATATAGTTTTATGATCTCCATTTTTGGTGTGTGTGCATATATAAATATGTAAATGTAATGGATATATACTAAGACTGTTTACATAATTTAATTAATTTAGGTAGGCATATCACCGACACAATGAAATAATAGTTGTAGAGGCCTGGTGGCTGCTACAAGACTACTAATTAACTTGCTTTCAAAAAAAAAAAAAAAAGAGTACTAATTAACTTTAATAATTAACAAGAGAAAATAGAGACTTCAATTTTTCCGATTAATTAATTTACTAAATGTAACAAAAAGGTAGTTCGTAAAAGCGTAACAAAACTTTTAATTTTTAAAATTAAGAGTACTATTCTTATGTATAATGAGGCCTTATGGACATTTTTTAAGTAATTCGTAATAGGGTAGGTAAGTAGCAAACCAAAATTCTTAATGTTTTTAAGGCTAAATTAATAATTTCTCGTCCTATACCTTGTGCGTGGGTGGGTGCGTGGGTGGGTGGGTTTTAAAAACGGCGATTTGAAATCCAAGAAAATAAATAAGATTTATTGTCTTAACCACTAGATTTTCGATCAATTTATCAATCAATTCGAATTTAGGATACTATAATTCCCACTATAAGAACGATATGTCCAATTCAATTGTTCCATACAAAACAACTTAATTAACTATTACATATTTGTTTCACTTAGATCATATTCTTTGAAGAAGTAGGTAAATAAATGAATAAAGCTAGTAACTAGTTATACGGCACCCTAATTTTCGCCCTCCCTTCATGTACTTGTTGTGACCAAGGGGGCTTAATCTAAAATATTTGTTAATATTGTAAAATCTGCATACCAAATTTAATTTAAAACGTGCATCTTTTCTTTCACATATAGTGCTTGAAAAAGCCAAACATTTTGTATCAAAAATTGATTTTCTTTTTTTCCAAATCCTTACGTCATTCATCGGACCATAAATAAGTTAAGATTCAAAGAATGAAAATTAAACAATTTTTTTCTCTTGTGAATCACGTTAGGGCAACATTAGTTCTAATTTGACAGAATTCGATACGGGCAAGGATTTCCCGTAAGATGTTGACTTTTCACCTTTCACCTTTCACATCGCTCCATTTTACCAGTTGTCGCTAATTTAAGTAGCTCACTTGTGCATTTGTTTTTTTATTCATCTGAAATTATTTTTGAATAAATAAATACATTCTTTGTATTTACTTATGACATAAAATACAAATGTTTAATTTATTTTTATGAAAAATAAATTGAACTTACTCAAAGTAATAACGAAAATTTGGTCAATTACCAACTTTATTAAACCTTTCAACAATTGTTAAGGTTCAAACATCAAACTTAAAATCAAGATATAAAATTGGATGTTTTTTAATTTTTGAAAAAAAAGCCACTTCAGTTAAAAGGAAAAAAAAGTATTTGATTGTATTTTTAAAAACAGAAATCAGAAAAAAGAAAATCTAAAAGTGGCTTTAATTACAACTATAAAAACTTATCGGGAAAAATGCACTGTACTCCCCTGTGGTTTGCGAAATTAGCACGCTAGACCCTGTGTTTTTCTAATTGTTATAGAAAATCCTATGGTTTTAAAAATCAAGTTTAACAAACCTTCCTAGCCATTCGTGTGATGCACGCGCGTTCTATGCAACTGGTCGACATTTTTGAGAATAAAATAACAATTTTACCCTTATTTGGTCAATTTTAGGATAGTTTTATCAAATTATTTCTGATCAAATTATTTTATCATTTTAGAACAATTTTACCCTTATTTTTTTTTATTTTATCATTTTTAAATCTTCTTAATTACTTTAATCCTTATCAAATTATTTCTAACCAAATTATTTTATTATTTTAAGAAAGTTTTACCCTTGTTTTTTATTGTTTTATCATTTTTAAATCTGTTTAATTATTGTTAATCCTTATTGATTTAAACACTTTGGCCCTAAACCTTATTAATCTTCCACCTAATAACCACTGCCGGTGCCGCCCCTCCGCCGTTGCCGTCGCCGCCACCAAAATCCACTACCATGCCCTCCATCGCCGTCGTCCATCGTCCGCCGTCGCCAAACTCAACACCATTATCCAAAAGAAAGTTAAAGAAAGGGAGAGAGACAAATACAGAGAGCGAGAGAGAGACATGAGAGTCGGGGGAGAGAGAGAGAAAATAGATCGGGAGAGAGAGAGAGAGAGAGAGAGAGAGAAAAACAGATCAAGCGAGAGAGAGAGAGAGATAAAAGTATAGATCGATAAGACAGAGATTCGGGGGGGAGAGAGAGAGATCGACAGAGAAAGAGAGTCGGGGAGAGAGATCAAGAGAGCAAGAGAATCGGGGAGAGAGAAATAGCCACTCACGGGCCAGAGAGGGCGGGAGGTGGCGGCAGCAGAGGCGGCGATGGCGCCGGTGAGATAAATCTGAGAGAGAGAGAGTGAGAGAGGACGGGCGGCAGGCGAGATCTATCCAGTGAGTAGCGGCGACGGCGTCGACGAGATCCATCCGATGAGTGCCGGCGGCGACAAGATGATGGAGATGGTGGCTTCGCCGGCGGTGAGAAGACGAGAGGGAGAAGACGAGGCGTGAGAGAGAGAGAGAGAGAAGTGTGAGGCGTGAGAGAGAGAGAGAAGTGAGAGAGATAGACAGACAGAGAAAAAGATTCGATAAAGAAGAAACAAAAATGGGAAAAAAAAGTAAAAAAGGAATTAAAAAGAATAAAGTAATATTGAAATATTGGTAAGGGTAATTTGGTCAATTCAACTTAAAAAATTGACTAATTTTATCAAGGGGGTGGTGAGCAACTTTACAAAATCATAGGGTTTTCTATAACAATTAGAAAAATACAGGGTTTAGCGTGCTCCTTTCCCAAACCACAGGGGAGTACAGTGCATTTTTCCCAAACTTATCATTAAAAAAAATGTTTCTAGAAACTATTCAAACATTTTTTTTAATTCATTTATGACACCACAAACATTATTTTTTTTTAATTTTAAATTTATTCAAACGGACTCTGACAATAATTATAATAATAATAATAATTTTTTTTTGTTGTTGATGGAACAGGGCAAGACCACAAGGAATCCCTTGAAAAACAATCCATATGGGGATGAACAACAAAAATTAAAAAACAAAAGAAAAGAGTTTATCACGTGTTTTATTACATGGTAGAGAGAGCTTGGAAAATATAAATGAGAGAGAAAAGAGAAGCCTGGATGAGAGAGAGAAAAGCTCCTTCGTGGTAGGGTATGCCACATTCAATTATTCCAACACTAAACAATTTCATCCACATGATCATTTTACCACAAACGTAAAACATGTACTGGGGAAACTTTTATTTGCATCAGATTCGATCACAACGAAATTAATTATGTAGTGAGTATTTTATATTTACCATATAATTAGTATACAGTTTAGAAAGAATGACCAATCACATAACAAGTGTATTAATACTTATTACATAATTAATTGAGTGCGACTAAATTGGATCTGAGTAAGAATTTTCCCATGATATTTTTGGCCAAGATATCATCACATCACCTTCCTCCAAAAAGAAATACTCAAGATTTGCACATGCATCTTTATCAATTATATCTAAAGAATCAAAACTCGTAATCAATTGTTCATTAACTTGTCCGATATTATCAATATATTTCTTGAAGCGTGATTATTTCATAAAATTACAAAAAGGGATCATCCATGAATCAAGAAACTTAAAAAGCTAATTAACAAACTCGATATATCTAACAATTTTTTTTTAAAAAAAGGTAAAGATAGAGGACATATGTAAATATATATGTATACATATAATATTTAATTTAGTGCTCCATTAATCTGGCAATAAGAGCTGCTTTCAAGGCGTTCTCACATCTTAATCCCTGAGGAAGCCTTACGACGACGTCTTGGAGCATCAAATCATTCAAGCACGAGAGGCTCGCATGGTGGACTTGCAATTCCAGGGCCCGAATCGCATCCATCAAACGGGCCGCTGGATAGTTCACGTTACCACACTGGACTCTAATCATCCCATCACTCCCGGCAATCCTCACCTCAACTTCTAGCAACGACGACGAGGTCATCACGGGCCTCGTCGTTCGTTCCACCGAAGGGGTGGTCGTGGTCGTGGTGCTCTGGTTAACCAGAGCACAGTTGTCCGCAGTTTCGGTCTTGACTACTCTCTTGTTGGCTTTGATCCGGAGCTGCGACTCCAGCTCCTCGGCCTTCTCTGTGAGCTCCTTGATGTAGGAAACGGCGTCGGATAAGAGGGAGGCTTTGTCCATCCTGGAGACGTTGGGCACCACCGAGCGGAGGGCGTAGAACCGGTGGTTCAGCTTCTCCCTCCGCTGCCTCTCCGCCTCCACATGGTCCAGCGGCGGGTCCCGCCCCACGCCCGGCTTCCTCCCTCTCTTCTTCTTTGCCGACGCCGTCCTGATTATCTTCGTCGTCTCCGCTGTTTCCACAAACAACTGGCAGTCCGAATCCGAATGCTCCTGATCCGTCGACGTCTCCAGGATATCGCAAACATGTCCGCCTTCCTGCGAGGCCGCTACCGCCCCCGCCCCCGTCGGGTCCTCATTCGCACCGGGATTGATGGGTTTTTCGCCATCGCCGGGCGATTCAAAGAGTGATTTCACTTGCTTAACCAAACTCCAGTTCTCGGAGATGACAACATCGGAACCAAGCTCAAGAACACCGCCCGCGGTCGGGATGCAGACCATGGTCTGCATCCCGTGGATTTGAGCTTCCTTCGCCCTTGGGCAGTTATAAAACCTAAGCTGATTCGGCCCGCTCAACCAAACCAACGAACCCGAGTTAAAGGCCTTTCCCACGACGCCGTCGCCGAGGGCAAAGCACTGGGCCAGGGACATCACGTAGAACCACTCGGCATCGGTCACGTCGGCCCCGTCGATGTTCATCATGTCGGGGTTAACATCTCCGATGAGGGCCTGTATACCTTGCATCACTTTCTGCCTTTCGGGCTGGAGCAACGAGCCCGAATTGGGGTGCTTTTCTTTGGTGCCCTGAAAATGGCCGTCGCACCAGCTCAAGAAAATGCGGTCACTATCGTTAGAGGTCTGCCATAGAATAGCGTAGGCCCACCAATCGGGCTGGGTTTGCAGGATGTATTGGAGCTTTCTTTGGAGGGTCGGGGACGAGGGATGGTGTTCTTGACGAGACACAGAGGAAAGTATCGAGGAAGATGAAGACGAAGAGACGAGTAGGTCTTCCATGATAGTAAATCTATGCTTGGCTAAACAAGGGGAGAGAGTGATATGCTTTTGTTTTTTAAGGGAAGAAAAAAACGAGAGTGGAATTGGAGGAGTGAGTGTTACAAGATGGTAAGCTAATAAAAGTGCACCGCAGATTCGAGTTCCTTAAAGTTCGTTGGAGAGATAAAAAGTGAAAAAATAAAATAGAAATAAAAGGTGAGTTTTATAGACTAGGCAATTAGGTGATAAAAAAAATAGTAGGCGGGTGGGGAGGGAGAAGCGACCATCCTTGCTTTAGGGTGAGTCTCATTTTGTACCTTCAAAAATTAAATGTATGTCATACTTTAAGTAGTTTAAAAATACACACACGCGTGCGTGTATATATATATATATATATATATTTATCCTTTTTGATTAGAAAAATCATAAGATATCCTTCAATTTTAACCCCACTTTAATAATGTTTGCAGAAAATTCAGCTGTACGTCGAAATACTTAAAATTCAGATAATTAATATTTTAGAAAAAATTTAAAAGATCTTTAGGGCAAAGAAAATTTAGCAAAATTATCATATATATATATATATAGACACACGCATACGTAGAGCACACATTCATAAAACGAGACAATCCTCTCCAAAAACACACACAGACTATGTTTGGTAGGAGAATTTTAGGAAGAAAAAGGAAAGAAAACATTAATGAACTATTTTTGGTGTTTAGTTACTGAGGAAAATAACAAGGAAAGAAAAATAAGAAAGAAAATGTAATGTCAAGAAGGAAAATTTTATTTTCATCCAAAACTAGTAAGGAAAACGAGAGAAAATATAGAGAGTGCATAACTCAGAGTGGTTAGTAGGACTAATGTCACTAATGGTCCGTAAAATTTAATATTAGAATCACTTTAATCCTTGAAGTTTAAATTGTCACATTTCAATCTTTTACATCATTAAAATGTAATATTTTGGTCCTTTCAATGAATTTTCGGGCCAAATTTCACAAAAAATACTTATTTAAAGGGCACCTCTTTGTACTCTCATTAAAATTCTTTCACGAAAAAATAATTTGATCGGTCAAAATTAATACAATATATATATATATTGATAATACACATACAGAATCACTCACACACGTACACCTATCAAGATTTGAAACTTAGACAAAAAATCGACTATGAATAAATAAAATGTCACTTATTTATAACATAAATGTCATTTATTTATAACATAAAAGACTAAAACACGATAATTTAAAATTTAAATATTAAAGTGATTCTAACAACTAACCCTTACTAGTTAGTATTACAAGTATTTTAGCTGATTTTTTTTTTCTTTTTTACTAGTATTTTAGCTGATGAATTAAGTGACAAGATAGGGAAAGAGGTTGTAGGGGACCTCGAAATTAGGAGATTAATGTTGGGTGTTGGGAAAGAAAAGGTGTCGGTGTTGCTATCGTACTCAAAGTCGCCATGCCAATCACTCAACTCAACTTAAAAGTATAAAAATAATATCTCGCATTCAAATTTTGTACATGTAAGAAATAATTATTGGAAGAGTATCTAAATTTTTAAGATGTTTGATTCGAATTTATTCTAATTTCATTGAAATGTCGAATATTAGAGATTCATAAATTGAAAAACTAGAGAGAGAGAAGCTTCTAATCTGAATATAGTATTTGGCGTTATATATAAATAAAATCTTTGTGTTTAGTGTTTCAATTTTTTCTTAAATGAATTAAAAATACTATGAAACTCATATGGTTTCCTACATACATAAAATCAAATTGAGTGTATATAATAATTTCCCCATTAATCCTAACTCCTATGTCCCATTTCGTTCCCTATGAATTGTGATTGTACACAGTACTGCACTAGAGTATATACCCGACTGTTGGCTGCCTCCACTCCTCACATCTGTCCATGTCTAGTGTTTGTGCTGGTCAGTATTTTAATTAAGATTTTACACCTAGTAGGTGTATTAAATGATTTCTTAAATAATATATATATTTATTTATATGAAAATTTGGAATACTTTATTAATTGTAACATGAAACACTGGATATTTGCCTTTTGTATTAGCCTGTCATTTAAATTTATTTAACTAATATATATCATCGAATTAATTACATCTACACTCCTAAAAAATTATCGAAATTACAGCTTGTACCCCCTTATCTGAAAAATTATAGTTAACTAACTTCACAAAAAATAAAATTACAAGTACACCCTAACCCGTTGGAGCTTCGACCGGAATATCTATGATCTTCCTATTTTACCCTTCTTTTGAATTTTGCCAAATTAATCTTCCAAAGGATGCCCTATGTAATTTATTAAATGTAAAAGGACCATTTTATTATATTTTACTAATCAAATTAAAACAAATATTTTAAATATATTTTCTTTTCCTTTTTTTTTGAAATAATATTTTCTTTTCTGTTACTCAATAAATTAATTTATTAGTAACTTGTATTTTAGAAACTAAATCTAATTGAAGTATTAACATATATATAACCGAAGAAAGAAATTCAATTTTTTTTTTTAATTGAACACTAATTAATTTTAACTCATAATTTACTGATAATTAAATGAAGACTAAACATAATTTAATTATGAGATTTTTACAAAAATCGTCATCTAAGTATGGGCTGTTTGGGATTTTGTCCTTCATGTTAAAGTTTTTCAATTTCATCATTTAGCTTTGGAATGTTTCAATTTTCGTTTGCTTTTGAACTAAAATCATCGCCGGAGCCGACATATCAACAAAAACGGTCGGAATGAGGTTTGTCGGTGTTGACTTGTCAAATTAAATTAAAAATTTCTAATTTTCTCTCTATTTTTGTTGACGTGGAAGCCATGCATTTTAATTGATTTTTTTTTAAAAAAAAAATATGATTTAGCAAGACACATGACACACACATAAATATTCATGTACATAACTGTGTGTATATATATATATATATATATTCACACACACACACACACACACACATATATATATATATATAGAGAGAGAGAGAGAGAGAGAGGTACGTGGGGCAAAAAGGGGTGGGGTTGGGGAGGGGGCAATTTGGAGAAAATTGAGGGTGGGGGCGGGGTGGGCCTAGGGAAGAAAGGGTTGGGGTGGGCGGGATGGGCTGGGAGAGGTGGGAAGAAAGGGGGGGAGAGGGGATTTGGACGGGTAGGTGGGTGGGATGGGGTGGGGTGCGATTGGTTAGTGAAGAAGATGTTGAATATTGATTTGTTTTCTTTTTTAATTAATTAATTTATTTTTGATAAAAAAATAATTTATTTATTAACACATATATATATATATATATATATAATTTAGATTTTTTTTAGAAGAAGGTAGGAATTTTTTCATTTTTGTATTATTTTATATGTAATTTCATATTTCTCAAAAAAAGAATATATACAATTTCATCAAATTTTGTATTTATTTAAATTAATTGAATTTATATAATATTTTTTTATATAAAATAATATATATTTCAATTCTAAATTTATAATCTTTGTATAAATTAAATATTTTGAAATATATTCAGTAAAAATATATAAATAAAAAATGTGATGTGACTTTTTGTTTAAGGTCTATTTTCCCTCCAAAAATAATTTATTTGGACAATTAATGCTTAGGTAGATGGCATATTTGGCCATGTTGTTGAAAAAACACAATCAACATTTACAATCACTACCACGTCGGCTTTATTGGCGAAAAAATTAGAAAATTTTCAATTTAACCTGCCATGTTAGCCCTAACAAGCAGTAGCAGTCCAAAATCAGACTATACTTAAAATTTTGTAAGATAAAAGACGAAAATTAAAAAATTTAAATATAAAAGATAAAAACTCAAACCCCTCAAATTTAGAGGACTGAATTTTGTAAAAATCCCATTCAACTATTATGATATATGTAGTCAAATAAAGTTTGAAACAGAAAAGCATTTCAAACGAACATCCATTTTTGTCATCTTTTCTCTCTCTTTTTTGTAATAAAATAACATCTTCATCTTATAATTAAAAAATAATAAAATATGAAAGAGAACGAAATATAAGACATCGTTGCCCTAGTAATTAACAAAATATAAGACATCTTAGAAAATAAATAAAGAAAGAAATTTAAACACAGTGCCTGGATCGCCACCCGCCAAGTCTCGTGCTCTATCATCTTAATTTCTTGCTTTTTCTCATTCTCCAACTCTTTTTACTTGTTTCCTCTTCTTCTAATCTTCTTTTTTTTTTCCCTCATCTTTCGTCTTCTCGCACTTCTGCTCGCCAGCCACCAATACGGATTGGGCCGGCGCCGCCTCAACCCCAACAGTAGTGCCACCATCACCACGCCATTTATAGTTGTTTTATAGTTTTTTGGGTTGGATCTCAAACGGGTTGGGGTGTATTTGTAATTTTAATTGTCGTGAGGCTAGTTAGTTGTAATTTTTCAAACAAGAAAGGTACAAACTGTAATTTCAACATGTCTTAAGGGTTGTAGATGTAATTAAATCCTGTATTATAAGTACATTACAGTAACAATGGAACAATGGGCCCGAGGAAAATATGCCATAGAATTTGATAGTTCAAAGTAGCCCAACAAATCAGCCCAGCTAGGTTCTTGGACAACAAAATGAAGCCCATTGGACTCTAGTTTTCCAATCAAATTATAATTCACTAACTGCTTTGTTTCTTTATTTTTGATGGTTTAAAAAAATTATAAGAAAGCTAAATTCCGTTGCCGGGACTTGAACCCGGTCTCTCGAGCGAGAGCCGAGTATCCTAACCATCTAAGCTAGGACGGATGACAAATGTGTATATCTATGTGGGTTTTTTTTTCCTACAGCCTTAGAGCTCATGACATAAAAATATATTTTGTTGTGTAATTCTTTTTTTTTTTTTACCTTTTTTGCATTAAAAGAGTAAGTTTTTGCGTATATGTCTGTATATATATTCCTGAATTTGTTATAATTATTTTATAGACGTGATAAAAAAGTAGCTCATAGTTGAGTGGGTAAAACAAAAAAGGAGAAAAAAAAAAGAGACAATAAAAAATAAAAATAAAAAAAAACCCCCACATTTGAAAAATTACAATTATCTCCCTAACTTGAGAGGGTAAATGTTAAGTATAACAGAATCGAGAGAATGTCATTTTTGCTTTTACTCAAATTAAGGCAAATTATAGTTACCACTATGAAGTATGATAAAATTACAAGAAACACCACTACATTTGGGAAATTACAATTAATCCATTGATTTATTTAATGATCATTTTGAGCAATGTATATTATATGTTTTTATAAATAAATAGTAAGTTTTATGGCATGAATTATACTGATCCTTTTGGTGTTCATTTGTTGTATTTTTTAAGGTGTTCATTTGTTGTATTTTTTAAGGTGTTCATATAGTTTTCTAGTTTAATTGCCAAAAATTAAGACTTGTAAAATCGGTAAATAGTATTTTATCAGTAAATCATGCATTATATAAACAAAACCTCGCATTGCTTTAACACATTGGTCAAAAGTTGATAACTTGATAAATATACACACCATCCACCAATGGTTTTAATTAATAAGTTTGAAAAAATAACATGAATATTACATTTAACCACTGTGGTTTCAACGAATTACAACGAAAAACCCCAACCTATGAGACATAATAACAAAAATACCCCTAGGGGTATTGTCAAAAGTTCATATAGATTGACTAACGGTCGTCATTAGTCAAACTAACGACACGAACGAATTGTTACATGTCACATGACATTAAAGGGGTATTGGTAATTTTCCATATATGGGATATTTTTTGTAAATTCACCATACTTCATGGGTGGTATGTGTAATTCACCCTAAAAAAATATTCTCTTGAGAAGTACATAAAATAAATCATTATTGTAATTGAAACCATTGAAAATTTCGAATAAAAGTGTTCTGAAGAAACACAACAAAGTAAATATGCCTCAATCTCAAGAAGAGTCACTACAAAAAAATGCATTTAGCCACGGATTCCGTGGCTATTTTTGGTGTCTAAAATTGGAGCGAAATTTGGCGCCAATTTAGCCATGGATAGTTCGTGAGCAACCATGGAAATTCCATGGCTATTCTTAATAAAAAATATTTTTTTGCAACAAATGTCGGTTGAACTCTTAACCTCTTGGTTGAGCTTGGAGTGCCAAACCACTACACCACTTTAATTTTTTATTTAAGAATTAGTTTTTACTATATTTAATTAATATTTATTCAAAATTCTAAATTTATATTATCTAAATAAATTTTATTAATTTTAATAATTTTTTTAATTTAGTAGTTTTACTCATTTTTGAAAATTTTTAAATCAATTATTTTTTTAAAATTAAAAACATTTACCTTTGACTTTATGAAAATTAATAAATTACAAAATTCGGAAGTTATAAGTGAAATTTAGGTAAAGTTAACATTTACCTTTGACTTTGTCAAATTAATAAATCAATCAAAATTCTAAAATATCTTGTCACTGTCAGATCAACAAATTCGAAATTTGACAATTAATCAATTGACACATTTAAATAACTAATTCAATAAATTAAATTAAAATATTTGATTTATGTATTTAAATTGATTGAGGGTTATAAACATTTTACTCAACAGGAAAATAAACTTAGTATTTGAAATTGTTTAAATAAATATTTTTAGGGTATTAATTTTGATAAAATCAATGGTAAATATTTTTACTTTAAAAAATAATTGGTTAATAAACTACAAAAATTAGTAAAACTAATAAATTACAAAAATTGATAAAATTAATGACATTTATTTACATAATTTACATTTAAAATATCGTATAGTTATATGTTAAATATAAGAAAAATTATTCCATAACCAAAAAAGTTAAGTGGCGCAGTGGTTTGACACCACAATTACAACCGTGATATCACTGACCAAATCCATGGCTTATCCATTTAGCCATGGATTCTGGCCAAATCCATAGCTAATCCTCTTTTTTTTTTATGTAGTGAGTTGGCCAAATAAGAGTTTTTAGCACAGATACCCTTGCGTTAGTTCTAATTAAATTAAAAAAATTCTCTAAAATAAAAATTAGTATAAAAAATCATGTAAAATGTAAAAATTCTAAAAAGAAAGAAAGATGCTCCACCGACATTTTAAATTGCACGCACTAGTTTTGCATCTAGAATAATGGTTGAGACATGCAGAATTATCCTTTTAACCTCTTATAACTTGAACCCTCTATTTTTAAAAATTAGCAATGAACCATCTATTTTCAAAAATTAGCAAAATAAACTCTCTATTTTTAAAAATTAATGAGATATATCTTCTGTTTTGTATTTGTCTATTGTATCAATTTTGAGTCTCCATTACTAGAACACTACCACAAGCACCGCAACTAGCATGTCTTACAAATTGATGGTAAGTATTCAGAAAGTTTTGAAGTTTAGGATTTGGATTCCAAATCGATTTTTCCCTCTTTTATTTTATACTAGAATATTTTGTTAGAGAATGAGACCGAACTTAATGATATTCCCCAGATTACTAATAAGGGGTACAATTGGCAATTCATGTTCAAATTTTTAGAAAATGGCTCCAGGAGGTGGTCTACTAAGTTTAAAAAAACCTAAAGATTTTAAAACAAATTTTTATAACACATGAGTTTTTATGGTAATTCGGGTTAACACAAGGGCTTTATGAATTTAACTTGCCAAATAAAGCAATGATCTAGTAATTTTAAATGCTTCTATCCCATTATAGAAAACATTAGATAACCACAATCTACCAGAACTAATCCACAAACTCAATTTAAACTCCAATCTCCCCATCTTCCATAATTAATCCTAGATTTGATTCACACTACTCAAAATCTCCTCACTTTATAACATTTCTCCAAAAGCCATATCTCAACTTGGAAAAAAAATTTTCCCAAAAAGATACATAATGTCAAAAACTAAAATCAATCCCTTCAATCTCCTCTTTTATGATATGATTATAAATACCAACATAGCTACAATGGATTTCCCCAAAACGTTTGTTTAATTTCAAAAATTATACAAAAACAAAATGGGTGTTTGCATATTGGTTATTTTTCTCATTGTATACAACCTCGTCACCATCTTGCACGTATCGTGTGTCGTGAATCCATCACTAGTGTCATTCAGTCAAGGGTTCAACTCGTTGTACGGGGAGCTCAACATCGTACCCTACGAGTCCAACAACTCTGTCCAAATCTCGATGGACGAGAAAACGAGCTCTGGCTTCCACTCGAAGCTCGAGTACGTGCACGGGTACTTCGAGACATCCTTAAAGCTGCCCGAGAGCTACACCGCCGGCGTGGTCGTCACCTTCTACACATCAAACAGCCACAAGTACCCGTATCGCCACGACGAGATCGACTTCGAGTTCTTGGGGCACATTCACGGACAGAACTGGTCCCTTCAGACAAACTTTTATGGGGATGGGAACACGAACAGGGGGAGAGAGGAGAGGTACGGGCTGTGGTTCGACCCGTCCGAGGATTTTCATCGTTACGCGATTTGTTGGACTCGTAATCGAATAACGTACTATGTCGATGATGTCCCGATCAGGCACGTGATGAGACTGGATGCCATGGGAGGTGATTATCCGGCTAAGGAGATGAGTTTGATCGGGACGATTTGGAACGGATCGGATTGGGCCACAGGTGGTGGGCAGTACAAACTTGATTTGAGTCACGGGCCTTTCGTGGCTAAGTATTCGGGCTTCGTGTTGGATGGGTGCCCATTTGGTGCTATGCGCGGGACGGCCCGTTGCAATGCCAGGCTTTCCGATGATTTGAGTCGGGCCGAGAGGGCCCGGATGAAGGGTTTCAGGAGGGAGTGGGTGACTTATTCGTATTGTTATGATAGAAAGCGTTATGCGATTCCTCTGCCAGAGTGCGATTTCGATTCCCAGGAGTTGGAGCGTCTTCAAAAGTTTGATCCTTGGGTATTCGGGCCGGGCAAGTGAATCGGGCTTCTAAGGTTGTAATGAATTTGGTTGCGTGTTAAGATACGTGAATTTGTTATGTTGTTCATGGTAATATATATATATATATATATTCCTTTAATGCAATGGTGAACAAAATTATATATTTTGTGAAGATTTTCTAGTATGTAAGTTAATTTCTCTCAATATCATTGTTGAAGAAGTAGGAAAAAAAAAATTAACTTTTACCAATACTTCATGTTAGGAGAATTTAATGTAACAATCACACATATATAAACGACAAGGGAAAAATAATCGATATAAAAATTTAGCATCATTCGACCAAAGACATAGACTATGGTTTTTGTACAAAGGTACGAATTATCTCAATAAGGTATTCAAATCAAATTTTGCTTGAAAATAATATGAAAATTAAGTATAAGTCACCACAAAAAATAAAAAAAAAAACAAAGAATTATAGAAGATAGCTAGGGGACAAAGAAGATCAAAACAGTATTTCTTGAGATTCTGTGCTCCCTGAATTTATAATAAAGTTGACAGCAAATTGTTAATAAGCTTCAAAAAGTAGGCATCGCGAATTGTACCCAACAGCTGCAGTGGCCCCAAACCATCCTCATATACAAATCAAATATCACAGTGACATTGATATATATATATATATATATATATATATTATACAATCAATTTTGAACAAAATATAATACTTTATGGATACCAATTGAAATACTACAAACACACACATTCACTCAACAAAGAAGAGGAAAAAACAAGAGAAGTCGAATTCAGAACTTCAATAGTACGGGATTCAAATTAACCCCAACCAATGAAGTATAACCTCAATGGCGCATATCATCACTTATTTTTTGATTTTGGTTAATTTCATACGTTAGGTAGGAAGTAGTTTTATTGGATTGCAATGAGTTGGAAATCTGCGATAGTTATAAAATGTTGCGAAAACTATATAGCTAATTAATTTTAGATATTCCCGTAAAAGAAGAGCTACACTAGCTAGATATATTCATATAACCATATGCATGTCTGCATTGTTTATTGACGTGTTTGCCGATAAATTATTTGAATGTGAACTGAAACCGAGTGCATATACATACACTATAACAATTAATACATTCCTTTCACTTACAAAATAATTTATAAAGAAAAATATGAATCTAGAACGAATTTTGGCTAGCGCTAATATATTAGTAAGCAATTCATCACTAGATATTACTTTAATTAAATTTTAATAAAATTCCATCACAGATTCATCGTAAGCTTTTTGTTAGTAAACTAGGCAATTTCTTGTAGTGATCCACAATCAACCCCGAGTTTATCTTTCGTGTGTGTGATTAAATGCAACAGTTAAACAAGGTGGCTTCAGACAAAGTGTGACTCAAAATAAAATTTAAAGAAAAAAATAAATGTAAAACACTCATTACATGATTAATTTTAGTGCGATCAAATTCGATGCATGCAAGAATTTCGCCTTATTTTACTGCTACTATATACTACTTATCTTTTCTAATTTGTATAAACTGTACATATTTTCAAGCGTTAGCTGAGTAGTAACTATCACAAGACACCAGGGCTCGGATTCTAATGCAACACTACAACAAGACACATCATACCTTGTTAATCAACAATCTCCCTACAATTACCTACTTCCCCCACACACAGACACACACACATATATATATATATATATATGAGCCACTAATGATTCACCTTATAGTTAATGTGGAAAAATATTATAACATCCTTAAAAATATGAAATAGCCAATAATGGATTAATTATGACGCCGATAGCCAAAAAAAATTACTAGGGTTTTTGAATGCAAATATACATATACAGTGACAAAAACTGCTGATGATGAACTAGATTTGTAGATGTTAAAAACGCCTCAATTTTCAGAGCAAACCCTAAAGTGACAATAAAATTTAAAAAGCAGATCTGAGAATCGGATCAGATCTGATACTAAAAGCCATCATGACAAAAAACAAACACACACGAATGTTAAAATCCCAGAAAAAGAGAGAATCAATAACCTGACACAAATGAAACAACATAATCATCATCATCATCATAACCTGTAAGAAAAAAAAAAAAAACAGACACAACTAAAAGTTTGCAATCATTAAACCCCAAAGTCAACACGATCCTTAATCATTATACCAATCTTATGCTACCTGCACATTAATTATAACCAACAAATTTCGAAGGAAAAAAAACCTAGTCAACTAAATAATTCAAAATAAAGTCCTCACCTTTAGATCGAGATGAATATGTGTAAGTAATAATCGAAATTGAGTATAAGTGGAGCAATAATTGGGGGGAATGAAGCCTGGTCCGACGACGCTAGCTATAGATCTATAAAATTTGTGTATATATATTCTTGAAATTGTTAGAAAAAGTAGTAGATCGAGCAAAAGTCCTCGAGCCAGACAACATTCCCCTCAAAAAATAAGCTCCTCATCATTTTGTTGATCATGTGCTTCATCAGCTTGTACTACAGCAGACTTGTATGTGTGTGTGTATATGTGTGCGTGTGAGAAAGTGTATATCTCACTTTCTGGCCTCTCATCCCTTAATCCCCCAAAACTTTCGCCTTGTTTCAAGGGAGAGGGGAGAGAGAGAGAGAGAGAGAGAGAGAGAGAGGAGAGGAGAGAGAGAGGGAGAGGGGGATAGGAGAATGTGATTTGCGAGAGGCGCTTATATGGAGGGCGAAAAGGGTTGAAAGGCAATGGGAAAAAGACAAAAGGGCCGACCCTACCAGCTGGAGTTCCAGAAATGGCCACCACCCCCACTCCCATGCGCTCTCTTGTGTTGTACCTCTCGCATTAACTGTGCTGCATATCATACATGTATGTATAAATGTATATATACATCAACCCTATACCGTCTCCACTTCCCCACAAATTTTCAAACCCTTTTTTATGTCAACCGTTGCATAAATGTTAACGTGTAACCTTTCTAAAATAAAAATTGGCCTAGTACGACTTTGCTACAAAGTTCTTGTGGATTTTTCATTCTAATTTGATGTTTTCATTGTTTATGTTGTATGTTATATATAAAAGTCTTTGTATATACGATTTTTTTTTAAGGAAAGCAACTGTTTCATATTATTAAGAGAAGTCCGTAATTACAAAATTAACTGCACAAGTAGGAATATTCGCTAAGCCCTTAGAATTAGGATCAACATTTCTAGCTTAGAAGTATGTGCTACTCTATTGCCTAACCGACCTACGTGGCTAAGAACAAGTCAATGAAAAGTAGATAACGAAATGCTAATATTAGAGACAATGTTTCCCACCATAGATAGATCCTCATCTTCATGTTTCAACCGAGATGT
The DNA here is from genome assembly GCA_026212405.1 of Petrea volubilis. NCBI lineage: Eukaryota > Viridiplantae > Streptophyta > Magnoliopsida > Lamiales > Verbenaceae > Petrea > Petrea volubilis. The sequence goes on from CM047878.1 coordinate 203,561, forward strand.
CAAAAAACTAGGTTTAACTCTTTGTATATGCGAATTTTTAGAGTAAGTGAAATGTTTAATTCTTTTGAACATGCATTTAAGCATTTGGCGTTATCAGGTCAAGTGCTTACTATAAGTTCAAAAGTTATAACTAATAGTAAAAGTTTAACTTTATTTTCTTATGCATTTGGCAGCACAAAAACACTATCTAAGGCAATGATCGGCATAGGGTAGGTGTGCCCTCATAAGCGTCACAGGTGGGATTGTTAGTTTTCATCAATTTACATCCTTCTGAATTAAATGATAGTGCTGACATAAATATCAACAGACATATTTATAATATTTTTTTTGAGTGATAGAAAAAAAGAAGCGAGCGAGAGGGACAAGCAACATAATAATTAACCTTGGCACAATATTTCATATCATCCTTAATCATATGAAGTAAGAAAAAGAAAAGAAAAAGGGGGAAAGAAAATTCCAAAACACTACTGCTATGAGATGTTATTATCATTGTTTTGGTTTAATGATATGAATGATTATGTCATCAATTGCTGTTTTGTGTTGATATAAAAGTTCACACAGAGACACACCGAAAGAGGGGGTAGCAATTATAGCATTATTAATGTGACATGCTTGTTTAATGTGGGAGACACATTATGAGATAGATGATGAGACTGTACGATGATCAAAGTCGTGTTTTAACATTAATAGATTTGATGAATGTGTAATGATCAATAAATAATTTACGACCAAAACATATTATAATATTATGGGGGTATCGAGAGTGCTTTAATGATGCCATACAAATCAGTCAGGGGAGTAGTTGAGATTTGGAGCTGCCCCATGCTATAAAATAACATTAATTTATTAATCACACACAAAACCTCTTATATTTGTCCCTTTTTGTATTTATTTAATTTCAACGAAAAAACAGGCATTAAATTGTTGTAAGAAAAGTGAGAGCGACCCTCGTTTTGCGCGTACTTTTTGCAGTGGCGAAAAATTCGAGAGCACCAGCTAGGGTTATTTATTGTATAAAAATAATTAGGTCATTATTATAGAGCTCTCTCTCTCTCTCTCTATCTCTCTCTATGTATGTGTGTATGTATATATATATATATATATATATTTGGATTCAAATTTTAGTTTGAATTTGGTTTGTGTATTTTTGTAAGTATATTGTGTTTAATCGATGCTTGATAGTATTTTTAATTGTAATTTTTTCTTGTAAATCCCCGCAATATATATTAGTAACATGATATAAAAATAATAATATAAAAATTATGATGAATGATCATACTAAATGAAAATATCTTCTATCTTATCGTTAATTAAATTTTTTTAGCGGCAATAACTAATATATTATCATAATATACTTAATAATAAGAAGAATTAATTTTTTAATTATCATCATTAAAAATTAATGACAATTTTGTAGAAAAAAAATATCACTATAAGTTATTGACAAGATTTAATTGTTATTAAATTGTCAATATATGTGTGCTACAAATCATCAATGTTATCAATTAAGGTATTGTGCTGTCGCTATATATTAACATTGTGTAAATTATTTTTCTAATAAAATATATTCTATTGATACTATTTATGTATAATTAGTAATTAATTTTTGTTTATTATTATTTTATTTATTTTCTTATAATGAATGGCAAAATGTAATCGAAAATATATATATATAGTAGCATATGAGTTAAATTGTGTGAATTGGTGAGATGTGACTCGTCAGTAGAAACTTGGGATTGAGGTGCAAATTCAATGCCCCATGCCCTAGGGTTGAAGCCAATTAATTGTATTTTGAGGGCCACTAGTCAACCTGATGTGTACAACTCAAATTGCTAACAGTCGTACGTACGTAGGCTGTTCATAACTTTGGAATAAATTATGGGTGATTTGATATAAATGCAAACTGTTTTATTTATTTATTTATTTATTCTTATTCTTGTTGTTTGTTTCTTTTCTTTCTTTTTCTTTTTCTTTTTCTTTTTAATAAAGATAAATTTTTAAAAGTCAAGTTCAGTAAATAATGTGGACTGGGTGTGATATCAATTAGTTGAGGAAAACAATGTGGTCAATGTAGGTTGAGTTGATGTCTCCGCTAGGGAACTGTGGTTTGTGTGTGATTGTTCTACTAATTAAATTCTTGCCTTAATTATAGAAACTCGTGACTCACGAGAACCTTTCATCCAAGTACCGTTGACTTTTCACACCCGACCCATCCCTTCCCCCCTCCCCATTTTTTTTTTCCGTTGTTAATCACCCTATTTCGATGTCATTGGCCATTAATCTGAATCGAATATTCAACAAAAGAAAAAGTAATAGTAGCAATAAAATATAAAAACAGTAATATAAAAATTATTATCAATAATTATAAAAAAATTCTATCATTAGTCATAATTAGTAGGTGACTAATTTTAGTCATCCTTAATTTTAATGTTGGATGTTCGATATTTAATCTAAATCATTAATTAGAAGGGTCACTTACTATACAGATTATTATGAAATTTTTTATAAAATGATTATTGTAGTAGATCATTTATGGTCCACTAAATATTAACTAATTAAAATTTTATTTTTAATGTAAAAAAAGAAACTAAAAATTTTAATGATGTTAGATCCATTAGATCATTATTACTCATTCATTTCAATTTATTGAAAAAATATAATATTATTTTTTAAACAAATTACCATGGTATTCATTATAATTTTTTATTTTTTAATACCATGGTACCATGATAATCTGTTAATTTTTTATATTTTAATATCATGGTACCATTATTTTTTTATTCTTTAATTATAAATACCATGGTACCATTATTCAAATATATGTTAATAGTTGATAAAAATTTACATTTAATTTAATTTTTTAATCTGTTTCAAAAAATGTATCACATTCATTATGAATAATTTTAAGAATATTCATAGAATATGAACATCTACTTTTTAAATAAGAAAAACAAATTTTATAAAATATGGATATCATTATTAAGTAAACTATTTATATTATCCATAAATTTATTCCAAAATGATTGATCTGTAGTGATATTGAATAATATATTTTTAAAAACTAATTTGTATATATAAAATACAAAGAGAGGAGTATAAGCATTAGTTGGTAAAAGAAATTGTGTTTTGATTATTAATTGATATATGCTATGAAACACAACAACAACAACAACAATAATAATATAAAAATTATTTATTGATTTGAATAGTTATGGAGTTATGGTTAATATGGATAATGAAATATTATTTGACATTGCTCAATTCACAATTCTAAAATTCAAAACTTGAATCTTGTTTAAGGAATTTAATGTCTCGTTCTATTAGACCCATCGCTAGTCGGTTTCAATACCTTTCAATCAAACCAACCATTAATTAACCCTATTCCTAACATGTTTTTATTTCTGACATGCAATCTACGTTATTTACTGATCTAAAATTGTATTTAATGCAGTTTTTGTAGAGTAATATTTTCTTCACCGAGGAACATGATAATTAGTTTCAGAGCTACAACTTGTGAATTATATATATATATATGTGTGTGTGTGTGTGTGTGTGTGTGCATGTGTGTACTGATGATATCATATTTTTATCCCATATTGGAATAAGTTTAGGAACTTGATAAATTTATAAGCTACAATCTTTCCCTCACACATTGCGATGTGCATTTTTATCAAATGACAAAACCTCACGGTCTCAAAATGCAGGATAATATCTCACAGGGTTGAGCCTCCATATTCGATGACAGATTTCGGCATCACATATACATATATATATATATATATATATTCGATGATAGATTTCGGCATCACATATATATATATATATATATATATACATGTATACATATAATATTGTCGTTTTCTTTAGGCATTTCCATTTAATATATTCATGCATTTTGTGAATTATATAATATACGTTATTTTTGATTGTTAATCTGATCGATGTATTTTGTCAAAATTCTTAATAAATTAAATAATAGTCTACGAACATTTTATTTGTACCCGTACATGTACGACTAACACCTGCAGGCTGCAGCTCTTAATAGTCCAATTGGACGGTCACTTGTGAAGTCCAACAGGCCCATATATTTGTACCCGTTATTAATGGGCCCAAAATATCAGCCCAACCACACGCAACCCAGAGATGGCATCACATATATACCCACATGATATAGGCAACAACTGTTTTATTTTTGACAAAATACATGACACGTGTAAGGAAATTGTTATTTGAAGTTTATTTTTATTTTTTATATTAAAAAATTGACCAAATTATCAATTCATTTTTAAAATACTATTTTTATTAATTTTACTGGCATAATCTTATCTTTATTGTTAATCATTTTTATATTTTGGTCATAAAAAACACACGAGATTACAACTTTAATGTAAACTATCTTTAATTTTTTTGTTTTATCTTTCTTTTTTGTCCCACTTAATAAGAAATATATATTACTAATAAAAATTTTCAAGTCATACATGAAACTTTCGGGATATATACAAAGCTATGAAATAAAAGAAAATAAGATAAATATATAAAAAAATTGGGTGATAAAAAAAACAAAAGATATTATTTAATTCCACTGATATTCAAATATACAAAATATTAGATAAAAAGAAATAAATTGTATATCCCCACTAATTCTATTTCTCCTCAACATTATTTAACTTCAAATAAACAAAAAGTCTTGCATAATATATAATAATAATAATAATAATAATAATAATAATAATAATAAAACAAATAAATAAATAAAAAGAAAAGAAAGAATTCATGATAACTACAATCGTTAAGGCATGATATCACATTCAAGGTTTGTATCAACTTGTTTGCTTTATATATTATTCCTACAAAAAAACTATATATCAATATTAGTAGAACAAGTTGCACATCAAGGGAAAATTATATTACATAAATGTATGTATGTTGAAATTAAAGTGTGAGTAAGAAACTTAATAAAATAATATAAAAAGTATGAAAAAGGAATAAATATATTTGTTGCTATTAGATTGGTTATAAGAGGGTAGATATCTTAAATTTGCTTGGTAATCTTGGTATTCACAAGCTTTATTTTCTTCCCAAACTCAAAAATCATTGTTAAATTTTCTAAATTAATATTAGTCGCTTTTATTTTCATATGACAAAAAAAGTAGATGGCAAATAATAGTATTCTTGAATGCATAAAAGTGAATAATAGACTATTAGAGCTTTTGTCCAATAAATCAAATTAAATTAATATTTAAAAATTAAAAGAATATATTGACCAATTAATAAAAATTATAAAATGAAAGGGAGTGACAATAACAACTCCCCACATATAATACATATTCTATATATATATATATATATATATATATATAACTTGAAAAGGCCTCTGACTTGGTAACAACTAATAATTGGTACATTTTTATGACTCGAACTAGACATTTTGAGCTGATTAATCATATTTTGGCATATATTAAATAATATATCTATACTATTATATATTTGAATAAGGTGTTTTGACTACAATATTCAATTTTGATCAAATTCTCAATTCTTAGAATTTTGAAAATGAATTATTTAATTGATTGGTATTAATTGTGAATTTAAAACCCACCAACTATCTATAATGATATTTTAAATAATTTTTGTACTCTTTCTCCCCATCTCTAATAAAAATTTAATAGTAGCTTTCAATAAAAACATATACATAAAAAAAATTCTAATTAAAATATTACGTAACGCCATCGAATTAGTTATGATTTAAGAAATGTTAGGAATGTAAATATTAACATAATGTCATTTATGGTAATTATTTCTCCTAAAAAAAACATTCAATTAAAACTGATGTCACTCAAACTTGAAAAAATGTCTTTTAATATGATATGACATATTCCAAATTAAATTATAATTTTAAAAAGATTATAAAAATTAAAAAATGGACATAATATTATCAACGATATATTATTTTTTTTTTATCTCTATCATTTATTTGTATACAATTTAACACTATATGAATGTTTTATTATCTAATCTTTTTTTAAATTGTCGTATGTTATATCTTTAATTTTTTTAGGTATTAAATTGTTGACATATTCAAAGTTTATTTATTTATTGTTCTTTACTTCCTAATGAACTTACTTTATTTATTTATTTTTATTTATATAGTTTGATACTATATGTACAATATGAAAGTTTACATCTAATATATCGTTGTTTGACTGTAATTTGGTTAATTTTGATCTCTCAAATTTTTGAATTTCTAAATTAATTTTTTTTTATTAGATAGGTCTTTTGAAATAATAATAATAACAATTAAAAATTTTCTTATCTCACTCATCCACTTATTTACCCACTAACTTATCCAATTACGTATTTCCACTTTTCTATGATTTTTTATTTCCACTAAATAAGATATTTTATAATTAAAATATTCATTAGAAAATGAATTGAGATATGAAATGAGATTATTTATCCGGAGAGAGAGAGAGAAAGATGAAAGGAGACTCAAAATGTTCACAACATTTAAGATTCATCTTACGCAAGTTTAGGGCGAAAGGTTACTTAGTGTTCATTTTATTTATATTTTTATAATTATTCATTTTTTTTTTGTAAAATAAATTTTAATTTTAATTTATTTTATGATGATTCACATTCATATATATTTAGGTGCTTAAAAAAAATTATATTGTCACATCTTTCAATATGGATAATAATCAATTATTTTGTAATTTATTAACTTAGAGTAGCTCATAGTTTAACATTCATTACTTTAATATATCTAAAAATTTTATTTATAACTTTAGTTCGGATCATATATTTAGATTTTAATTCTTTTAAATTGTTTTGATATGATTTTTTTGACACGACAGTACTTTTCTTTTTTCCTTTTTAAATTAAAAAGCTTTAAATATGAGTAAATATTATTATTTATTTAATTATTGAACAACTTTAATTAAAAATTATTTAGAGAAATTGTTATTTCATATAAATAGTATATTTTGTTTTTATCTTTTTATACAGTATAATAAATTATAATATCCGTACATAACATGGGGTACATAATAGTATACATATATATATATATATTTATCTTAACCACTTAATTACGATTTATTGGCCGATTAATCCGAATTGAGTACTGTAGAGGTTCATTATGAAGACATCCTTCCAACCCAGTTGTTTTACTCACAATGCTAAAATTTGAATCCTAAATATTATTTAAAAGATCTAATACATCATCCAACTAGATTAAATGATGATTGGTATAAAACAATAATATCACTATCTCCAGCTCCCTGTATATATATATATATATATATTTCGTAATTTGCCAAAACAGAACTCTCTGAATAAGACTTGAATTCTATCCCAAATTAAGAGACTGCTCTTTTGTCGCTTTGTCCACCATGCCCCCTAAATCCATCAATCACATTAAATTAACTATGACCTTCTAATAATTCACAAGACCTTACTAGTTTTCAACGAATCAGCTTAATTATAGCTTCGTATCGAACTAAAATATCATAAACTATTAAGATTAGGCTTCGTTAATTAATCCATAATAAATTAAGGGAATTAAATGCTATAGAATAGCACTTGAGATTCTATATATCAAATCGTATTTTATTTTTTTTATTTTTTAATTTAAATATATATCAAGTGTAAAGATTATCACATGAACAATAGTATAGCAATTTAAATAATTAATCAACTCAATAGGCAATTTTTCTGAGCAACAATTTAGATTATGTCAGTAAGTATTTTGATTACCATTTCTTAATTTTCTTGCGGGTATCTTAGTGTGCTTACAGCCATTTAAAATAGTTAATGCATTTCATATTAATCTATAATTACTAAATTTAGATATGACATGTATGAGTTTGTAGAAGTCAACATATATAAGTTGGGTTATACTGGATCAATTTAGTGAAAAAAGAAAAAAAAAACAAAAACAAAAACGGAAACGGAAGGAAAAACCCTCTAGTACTTGCCCCACTATTTTTTAAATATTATAGCAATTGGGAATTTCAAGCTTGAGTTGAGTTCAAGTCGAGTCGGCTCATTATAATCATGAGCCAGTTCGAGTGTTAGACTTGCAAGTTTTTGAACACTCATAGCTAAGTTCAAATTCGAAAAATTTGAGCTTGAGCTCAACTCAAGTCTAGACGATTCATTATGTCGATAAGGTTGTTCGGTTGTCCAATTCATGAGCTCTCAAACGCTAATACTTCAGTTCAAAATCAAAAAATTCGAGCTAGAATTGAACTCAAGCCTAGTTGACTTATTATGTTTACGAGCCAGCTCGGGTATCCGGCTCGCAAACTTTCGAATACTCATAATCGAGTTTGAGCAGAGCGTAAATCGGATTGACTTATTATGTTTACTATGAGCTAGTTCGACTCAACTTATAGGCCCCAAACTAAATTTGATGACCAACACAACAAAATAAAAAGGAGCACCTGAAGATTGTCCCGCCAGCACCCGTCCACTTGTTCCATACATGTTGGATATCAACGTCTCAATTTTCTTGCTAGACAAAAACAGATGAAAGAGAAAGCACATGATGATTATAAACACGTTCCTTGTTGTTCAACGTCAACAACATATATATATATATATATATATATATATAGTGCTAAATCAACATAGTAAATAGTAAAAATCATAATATACACAAACCTTGGAATGACAACTGCAACTCTAATCTCGGATCATAGACTTGGCTTATTGATAACATGTTATTTTTATTAAGTTTTAGGTCACAATTTCACTTGTTTTGATTAAGTTTAGGTTTTAAATGAGTTAGGATTTCACCAAATTTATTTTTTATTTGTCATAGGTGAAAATTTGTGAAAAGGAGCTCAAAAAGGCCTATAAGATGGTAAAAAATACATAGAATTGTCATACAAGGAAGTCAGATGGCTAAACATAAAATTAATCATGCTTGTGACTCAAGGCGTGATCAGGCCTAGTGGCTAGCAATTCCTACATGGGAATATAAGAGAAGAACCTCGTTATGGCAAGAGTTTGACTTAAAAACAAATTCCCGTCTTACTTATGATTCCTAGAACTTTCCAAAGAAATGTGCTAGTCCTGTTTGGAATTTGATCAAGGGTTAGAGCCCTATATATACATAATTGTATAGTATTGTCTAGACACCTTAAATTCTAGTTAGTCTTTAATTTCAGCTTTTATATTATTATTATGATCATTCGTGGCTAAACTTCTTTATTCAGTCAATGGTTAATTCAAGCCAGCGTTTAAGCATGGATTGTGAGATCTAATTGACTTTGTTTGTTTCTTTATTTTTATACATTATTTTTGTGTTTTGTTGTGCTCTTTTGAAAAAATTTCATCCCTTAATGTTATTTTATTATTTGTGCAATACATGCCTGTTGTTCAATTGATAGAATGACATATGTTCAGCTGGTAAGATTAAATCCATAATTGTTTAATTACACCGACCGTAGTGGAAAGTAGCACAATTTGATTGGGTAGAAGGTTTTGGATTATGTTATGGAAAATATACAATCTAGCTTAAAGGATCACGTGTTATAGGTTCTTGATTATGATTGGGTCCTTCTAATTCATAATGCTGTTATAACTGATATTCCATCGCATGTATAGGATTGTCCATTAATTAGGGGTTATTTATAGCCCGTTGCATGTTTAGCCTAATATTAAGGAATGATTGATTGGAGGAGTGTTACCAAAGGCTATAACCAATGTAGTGTATGAATTTAAAACTATATTTGAATCAATAATCAATCCCTTAAAACGTTGTACGAAGAATTACCTTTGGTTGAGCTTTTCCTTATATTGACTTATTTTCTATTTAATTTTCTGTTTTTATTTTATTATTTTCCATTAAAACCCCCAAGTCTTTATTTTTAGTTTTTATTCACCTAATTATCTTTGGAATTTATCAAGTGGTTATTCTTTGTGGGATCGATTCTGTTCATCCTATTTACAAATTATTTTGTGTTTAGAGTAGTAATATTTATTTTTGGTGGATTCGACATCCATCACTTATATACATATTTACATCATGATTCGCAACCCCTTACCAACTTCTTCTTCTTCTTCTCCTGTCTCACTGTCTCTCTCTTTCTCTGTCTCTCTCTCTCTCTGTCTCTCTCTTCTTTTCGAAGCAATGCAAATTAAAAGGATTGGAATTTTCCTTTCTCGATATATATTTTTTTCATAATCAGTGCGAGTTGAAAAAGAAAAAGAGTATTAAATAGTTAAATAATTACATATATATGAAGGGTTTGTCTATTATTGGGTAGGTTGGAAAAAATTTAATATTAGGTTCTCTTAACTTATTAGAGTACTTGTTACCTAATCTATAGGTTATATTTACTTGTAATCCACAATGCAGGTTGCCATGATTTGCTACTTATTGTTTATCTACAAACTTAAATTTTAATTTAAAATAAACTAAGTCTATCCTATCCTATCCATCCATCATTTAACTTTTTCTTTAGTAATTATTATTACTTATATTTTAACATCTGAACGATCAACAAACATAATAATATGTAATAGCATTTTAACATGGAAATTTTAATAACAAATATTATAATATATATTAATTTCGGCACATTTCTTATTGTAATGTGTTATTAATTTTTATGAAATATATTTTTTTATTATATATATCAACAAAAGTTTGATTGCTTCTTAAAATTTTAAATTGATGCTTAAACTGATCTATCACATCACTATTCATCATTATATAATTTATATCAATTCGATAAAATTATAATTAAAACTTCATAACTCTCATAAATCAATAATTTGTATACTTTTTGACTTATATTGCTAATCACACATAGAAAATATATGTATTAATTCTATTTTCTTTATTTTATCCTTGTCAAAAAAACTTTTTGAAATATTTATCACCGTATGATTAATGATAACATTTTTAGGAAAAATAACCTATGGGACTTTTTCTTTTAATAAATAATTATGTACATAAATATGTTATCTTATTAATTGACAGTAATTTGTTTAATATGATAATAATATAGAAAATCAACCTGTGCCTAATTAAGTAGTTGAATCATAGTTTAATTATACATAGTTAATTTTTTTTTTAATATTGTCCATTGTGTAAATATCATTCTTCATGTCATCTTAATCACATTAAGTTGTCGCATGATTATGATTTATAGTTCATCAACTGATAATTATGTCAATTTATCCAAAAAAAAAAAAAAAACAATAACTGTGTCATGTCTTCAAATAAATAAATCACTTAGCAAAAAATATTTTAATTTTATGTGCAAATTTGTTACTAAATATTGAAAATATATTTATTTTTTTTCTTAAATAGAGGCATTGTTATGCTGAACTATGAAATCAAGCATCAATATATGATAGAATGATATTAACAAAAAACCATTAGTAAAACTATTTTTTCAGAAAATCCTAAGAGAACTGGTAGTTGTATTTTTAATTTTTTTTGTATTTTAAATAATTAAACAAAGATTGTATAATAAATGCTTAATTTATTTAAATGAGTAAAGAAATATTTAATAATGATAACTCTAAATTTATACTATAAAAGACCATCTTTCAATTTTTGATTTAGAAAGTAAAAATTATTAACATAAAAATTTGGTACTCAATTTATTAACAAATTTTATTATAATTTAATCTATATACGTACCTATTTTTATGATCTAACTACTCTTCATGTATTAGACAAGATCTCTAATCAAAAATGAGGAGAGAGAGAGAGAGAGAACAACGGAAACAAATTGATTAACTTTTCTACATATTAGGATTCTCCCCTCATTAGCCACTTAAATTGTAATTCGGATCCTCTGCTACAAACGATGCTACATCTCTTCCTACACTCATCAAAACACGCCACGTGTATTGATGTACGGTTGAGATAAATAAGAAAATTTTTGAAGATTCTCTTTCTTTATCTCAACTGCTCACCAATACACGTGGCGTGTATTGATAAGTGTATGAGAAGATGTAACGTCGTTTTATAGCAGAAGATCCAGATTGCTTAAATTGAGGAAGTTTAAAAAAGATAAGTACCATATTTTTGTTTTAAGGTAAATAATTTTAAATTACAAAGCATGTAACAGGTTAAAATAAAATATATAAACTTATTGAAATTAAATTTAAATACATATAGCAATTAATTAAGAATATAATTAATATTAGGTAGTACAAAGTTACCCTTAATCAGAAACTTCCACATATGAAACCAATAAGAAATGCAGTAACATCTATACCGAGAACGCAATCAATTTGCTAATTCTTTCATTCTGCTAATTTTCTTTAATTTTTTTTTCTCAAATTATTTTAAATGATGAATTAAAAAAATTCAAATGCCATTCATCGCCTCAACACGTTGTAATAGTAGTCACCATTCAAGTCATCCATTTAAATACGTATGATATCGTAAGTCATTAATAATGATGATTGTAACAGTCCTAATGAATTTAATGCTTGTCACAATGATTTTTGATTTTCTTAGGTATTAATCCTTAATTACTCCCATTAATCTTATTTTGCAATGACTTATGCGGAATATTAAGTTGACATTTATAACAAAACAAAATGAAAATCAAACATCTTCCCATATCCCCGCTATATATCATTCAGGACTTTTCTTGAACATGCTTTCGTCAATATTGAATATCATAGTTTAAAACATAGAATATTATACAAGGCTCGTACGAATCAGGCATGATGTAATTTTGTGCCACATAATTCGAGAAAATAGTAAATCCATTTATGAACTAACAATATTTTTAAAAAGATTACATTTATATGACATGAATATAAATAATTATCAAGTATATTATCAAATATTAATTATTATCAACAACTATTATAATTGTCGGCAAATAACATATTATGCAATAGAGTAAGAATTATTATCACATGAGTTGTAGGTCGGTGGTGGGAATTCGAACCGATACTATTAAAATTCTGAATTCGAACTCTCTTATCCCTTTTCCCTTCTCTTTAAGTGAGTAAGGGTGTGTATGTATTGTGTTTCGATTGACATCTATAAAGTGACTCGAATAGATTGTATTTTCTATAAATTATTATGACAGTAGAAACCCACACCAGTCGATGAAAATCAAACCAAAAATCTCATAATTTTTAGTTTTAATTTTATTAATTGAATTAAATCCCATCAACGAGAATCAAATTCAAAATCTTATAGTCTTCAACTTCGACTTTGGCAATTAAATTAAATTCTATCATTGAAAATCAAATTCCAAAACTTTATAATCTCGAACTTTAATCCTCATTCTTTTTTTTTTTTTTTTGGTAAGGACTTTAATCCTCATTCACGAACCAACATAATTATTTTTCTAGAAAAATATAAAAGGGAGTGGAATTAAAGGGAGATGAATGGAATAGCCCAACAACTTTGAAAATAACGAGGGGCGTTATCAAGTGGCGACGTAGAGAGAAACAAAAAAATTACGAGTGACAAGTGTACCACTGCTTATATTAGTGGGCCCCAATTAGATAATGACAAGGCACGTGTCCAGTTCACTAGGCACAAGCTTCCAAAGCTGCACCACAAGTTTACTGCCACCTCACCATGAAATGAGGGTTGTTCGGACAGGTGTCTTTGTATTATTCGCTGATGTTGACTTATGGTGCAATAATCACTGATTTCTTGAGCTTAAATTACGCACCATGTATATATAATAATAATAATAATAAAGATATATTAATATATTAATGTTTTCAATGTATTATTCTAACATGATCAAGTACGACTTAGTAATGTCGGTGTCATCTCAAAACATAAGATCAATCGTAAATTACCACGTCTCAGGAAAGTCACACACGTGATTGATTCCCCACTTGCCATGTGCATAATTCCTCCTTGGAGGCAGAGTACAGCTTAGCAGTGCGCCTCGACTTTCGATCCGACTGTAGCTCCCCAGTGCGCCACAGCTCTCAAGTGTCTCTACGAATTCCAACAACGGACTCTTTGATAAGTGTCTCCACCCTCCTCGGGTTATCCCCACAATCTTCGAAGTGGTTCCGAAAATAACCGTATCTAACAATAGTTGTACCCGACATATTAACAATACATACTGAGGAATATTCTCTGTACGAACTGTAGGGTTGGGCCGGTCCAACCCTAGTCCGGCCCACCTGTTTCCAATTTTTATAAATATTATATTATTACTGTTCACAAGAAGTAAGCTTTTCAAATTCACTTTACGCATAATATTACATTCTGAATACTTTTTCGAGTTCTGACTTAAGCGTCGGAGGGTCTTTGCCAAAGACACTTCCAACTAGGTTCACGTGTGTTCATGCCTTGCAGAATAAGACCTGACCAGCCCTCATATACCCTTTATTCGGACCATTGGACGGACATTGATCAATCTTATTCGAACCATATCTTTGCTCGGAGTGAAGTATCTTTCGTACGAAATCCGACCACATCATATTCCTATTATTATTATAATATAAATATATGAAGCAATGCTCGAAGAGAACACAAAGTTGACTCGGGTACTTGGAGGTAGCTTCACCGAACCACCTTCTGTACAAAGTCATCAAAAATTACAATTGTCATGTATATTTAAAAAGAAAGAAAACTATCAATTATCAATTGATCGAACCAGATAATGCGTTCGAATTTTTAATCAATATTCAGGATTTAAATTTTAAAATTATATATGGAACAAATTTAATTAGAAACATCATTTTTTTAGCCTTTTATAATACTCGAATACGAGGCCGATGAGGCCTAACTCAACTGGCAAAGCTGAGGCCCCAAGATTCTAAAGGTCTTGGGTTCGATTCCCACCGATGAATGTGTGGACTTTATTTCTACCTTTATGGTAGTTTATTATCCTACTTTAATAGTAGTTTATTGTAATAGTTTATCTATAGTTTGTGAATGATATTGTTTGAAATATGATGTAATAGTTTGATTTGTACTCGAAGAGTCATTGATGTAATCCGATGATATGTATTCAAAAAATAATACTCGAATACGAATTAATCGATCAATGGATCGAAAATCGGATAGTCAAGAAAAAAACAAAAAAGGCTACTACATAAATAACCTTAATTTTATTTGTTAATCTTTTTATTTTCCTGTCTTAGCTATCTGATTTCGATTCATTTGTCGATTAATTCAGATCGGATACTGCATAAGTCCATTATATGAGCGATTCTCCCAATCCAATTGTTCTATCAACAATATTAGAATTCAAACTCTGAATGTTATTTAAGAAATCTAACGTTTCATCCCATTAAATCAATTGATAATTGATCATTTCATTTGTTAATCGCAACATAATATTTGAAATGAATTATTTTTAAAAGAAATTGATATTTAATTGCAGGTCGCTATTTAAGTTCACAGTTCTAAGTGCGAATAAAGACAAAAAAAGTTGCATTGCATGTTTTACTATCACAACACATATGTTGTACATACCAGAATCGAGATTTTTATTTCAAATTAAATTCGACCACATGTGGATAGCAGCATACAATCAATTCATGGCATCTATAAATATTAACCGACATAACACACGCATACACACACTCACTCGCCTAGAAGGAAAAAAAAGAAAAAATTCAAATCTTGAACTTAATAATATCAAATTTAAGCATTCACTATTGAGTTACAGATCCAATAACGAATAACCAACATATTAAGATTTTGAAAATTTTTGGAGAAATAATAGTCAAACAATTGAATCATCATATGAGCGAAAAATTTGTTTATGATCATGTATATGTAACTGCAATTTGGCTAAGTGTGTGAGAAGGCACGATCATGAAAGCAAGACATGTCCTTGAAAAGGCTGGGAAAATGGGTAAAGATAAGAAAGCAGTCTGCCAAAACGTGATTCACGCAATCACGATATATTATATATTATGGTTCTAGATAAAATACAAATTAAATAATCCCCCTATCTTAAAAAAGAATATTATGTCGGCCCATTGTGTTTGTATCTCACATGTGTCCAATTATGAATTGATCCCTCTTCTACCCGATAGAGAGAGAGAGAGAGAGAGAGAGAGAGAGAGATGTATGTGCATGATATAACATAACCTAATCCACGGCTAATTTTCACAAGGAAAAAAAATTGATGCGAATAAATTAAATTATTATATTAAAAACACCATTAATTAAATACACACACACAAGAAAATGAATATATTGATGATAATACAATAACTAATAATGAAAAAGTTGAAATAGAAATTCATTTTGCTATAATAATAATTTGTATAATGTCAACGGTATCTAAATTATCACAGTCTATAATCAGTGACTCCGATGATGATAATTTAGTCACAATAAAAATTTTGCGACAATTTCACTACAACAATTCTCTTGTCTCTGCAAAATAAAAGTTATTGCCACTGTATGATTATTTTAGTTAGTGATAAAATTGAATGTATTGTCAATTAATATTATTATTAATAATAATTATTGAGACTATGTGCAATTGTATAGTACAAAATTAATTATTATTTAATATTAATTAATGATAATCTTTTGATTTTCATTCTATTCTTTCTTTTGTGGGGGATATAGTAGTGCATTAAATTACCTACGTGCTTTGTTTAAACAAGAAAAAAGAGTTTTAACCAAAATGAGCAAAAGACTAAACAATGGGCAATGTTTTCAAGTCACGAGAAGAAAAGCTCTGCACGATACTAAACCACCCACACACGCACACACACACAGAGTACACACAGAGACTAAGCTTGTATATAAGCCACAAACTATGAATCCCACCCCAGCCCCAAACCCACCCTCTTAAGATTCTGCCAAAACCAAAATAATCAAAAATTCCGTGGAAAAATAAATAAATAAACGTCAATATGTTCGAGGCCGCGATCGAGTACTCATCATCGACAGCGAACAGCACGAGTACAATGATGATGGGGACGACCAAGAAGAAGAAATCGAAGAACAAGCGACGATTCAGCGACGAGCAAATCAGGTCTCTGGAGGTAATGTTCGAGTCCGAGACCAAATTGGAGCCGAAGAAGAAGCTCCAGCTCGCCAGGGATCTGGGGCTTCAGCCCCGGCAGGTGGCCATCTGGTTCCAGAACAAGCGAGCCCGTTGGAAATCCAAGCACATTGAGAAGGAATACAGTGTCCTGCTGTCCGACTACAACGCCCTGACCTCCCAGTTCGACTCCCTGAGGAGGGAGAACCAGTCCCTCCTCAATCAGGTGATATAGATAATTGATTTCCCGTTTCTTTCTATCAGTTCAAATTTTTGTATTATTAACACGAGCACGACCGCCAGCTGCAGAAGTTGAAGAGCACCGAGAAGATGCTGGGGAACTGCGACGCCGAGACGGGGAGAAATGGGAAATCAGTTATCCGCGATTTCGAGCAGAAGAATTACGATGTGAATCCGGTCCTGGAGCTGGATCAAGATAATGAGTTTCTGAAAATGGTGGATCCGACGGATAGTTCGCTGACGTCGGTTGATCAGGACTGGGGGAGCCTTGATTCTGATGATCTGATAATTGATCAGCCAAGTGATCAGACATATGAGTGGTGGGATTTTTGGTCTTGAATCGACAAAATTTAAAGTTGGGTTCATGGGATTAATCAACCTTGATGAGTTAATATGAGTCAAAGCAGAGCACTCAGCCTGGGAGTATAATATGTATGTGGGCTTAATTTGAGACGACAACTGAGACGGAGCTAGCTACGAGATTGTGGCTGAGCCAGGGCAATTCAGGGGACAATCGTCACGAAAATAATTTGGTGTTGCCACCTCACAAGGGAGCTGATAAATATTTGAGTAGTATTTTCCTATTAAGTCTTTTGCTTTTATTTTATGGTTTTTGAAAATTTTTTAGGATGTTGATATGATGTTGTACATAGAAATAAGAGCTTTTGGTGGATTATACACTATGGTAGATTTTGCTAATATTTTCGAGGTGTGATGATACTAATCACTAAATAAATCTCGTCCCAGGTCTAATTTCGATGCATTTTTTTTTTCGATCTTATGATGTGCACTTTCATGAAGAGACGTACATGTATTTCTTGAAATTAGATCTTCTAAGCATCATTGGATGGCACCTTACACCCAGACAATGGCCGTGCCTTGTTCTTCTTTAGTAAGAAAATTTTATGGCGATATGAACAGTCCTACTGAGCGGTTTGAATCTTTTGTTACATAATCATATTACATTTTATGTTGCACTCATTAATATGCCTCACATTTATTGGTGAACAGTCGAGATAAAGAAAGAAAATTTTTATATTTTTTTTAATATCATCAATTTTTTTTTCCTTATTTCGATCGTTCACTAATACACGTATCGTATATTAATGAATGTAATAAAAATGTAACATAATTATGTAATAGAAGAACCGAACTGCCTATCTAAAAGGGCATTGGTTTCTTCTCTTTCTCATCTTATGAGGTGCGTTTCTGTAGAATAACATCCATATTTATTTATTTATTTATTTGTATTAAACATTGATTAATTATTTTTAACTATTATATTTTATCTACAACTATTATTGCGTTATGTTTATATTTCTCGAATAAATCGTCCTCGTTAGTGAAATTCAAAAACATCATTCCGTTAAAAAAGAAGCTTTAGTATGTCTAATCATGTATGCCCAAATCTAAACAACATTGAGAGGACATTTAACAATAACATGAACAAGACATATTATCACTATATCGAATCGACAACCAAAAGCTTTTATATATATTCACAAAAGAACATTATATATATATATATATATATATATATATATTTAAGTTTCTGTTTTTAGGCCCTGCTGAGTTTTTTTACAGGACATGTAGAAACAAGTGTCCCCAAAACATTGAATTTTATGAAATCCCATCTTTTCATTTGTCTTAGTCACACCAATAAAACGTTAATCTTATCTTTATGCAATGTCAAAAGCGTTCTGATAGATTAATCTCCCTTCACTAACTCTTATCTTCTCGACTGATGTTATTAGTAGGTAAATTAGTTGTCGTGCATATGCCCTTTCACCAAGAAAGAGAAACTATATATATTTTTTTTTAAAAATAAATCTATTCCAATCAATCTATTACACCAAATTAATCATCAATAGTATATCACAATTATTGTATTAATATTCTAAATAAAAAATAAATTATTTCAATCGAACATAATTAAATAACAACAAATTAAATACAAACCATTTTTTTTAGTAGAAAGAAATTAGTATGAAACTAGAAAAGTATCTGCATTTACTGCACTCGACAAGATCTCATTGGCTTGTTATTAGACATTCAATATAGGGTTGTCGATTGAGTGTATTTTAATCGTAGTCCAATCCAAATTTTATCATATTCGACCGAATAAAATATCCGATGGATCAGATCTAATTATAAATATTCGTAATCTGAAATAAATGAATAGGATATAGAATCAAGCAGTCCGATCCTTTAAAGATTCGAATCTGAATTTTACTTATACTTTTTTATTAAATTAATAACCTTATATATATAATATTAGTAAAGAAGATAGAATGCAATATATAAACCTATAATAATTAATAACCCAATTTTTCAAAATATGTTCTTAACAAAATAATGTATAATTTTTGTACATATTCTAAAATAAATTTCTAATTATTTAAAATTTTAATTTTGACATAAAAAATATTTTTTTTTATGTCTTTCTTGTTTTTAAAGTTTCAATTTTTTTAATTGTTAGTAGGATCAATTTTCTTATCGAGTTTGGACATTTTATTGAATTCGGACTTCAGTAGTATTATGTGTAAATTCTATAGAATTCAAATACTGAAAAAAACAATTATTGGATTCGCATTCAAATTTTCCAAATTCGGTCTGAATCCGAGCCATTGACAGCCCGAATTCAATATGTAATGTACTATTGGACTCTCAAAAAGTCGGCTTTGGGCTGTCGATATGTAATTTCCGTGGGTTATGCGTTATATTTGTCCTTATATACATCTGAAACACAATTACTTTATATTTTTAAAATATGTTGATTAAAAAAGTCCTAAAAAATGAAAATTAAAAAAGTGTGTAATTAATATAATGATGTCATGACATATATGTATTTTATTAAGAGTTTTTAGTAACATTATTTACATAAAATTATTATTAACGGATTTTGAAAGTCATATGATCTAATTCCATGTTCGATTCCACTTATTTTAAATTATAAATACTTAAAAAAGGATATGACCGGTCGGATATTTTAATCGATTGAAAATACCTAATTAGTCCAAATTGAAATCAACTCAAACTCGATTCAAATTTGGCCCCTTGACCGCACTAAGTTATAGCCCATTGGTTTGGGCTAGAGGTTTGAATGGATAGCCCATAACAGATACAAGAAATCTAAATGTTCTTGGTCTCTGACTGAATTTTTTGAGTGGGCTAGACTCGCAGGCCCAAGTTCCATTTTAAATTAAAATGGCCCAATTTCCATGCAATAACTAGCATTATTTATTGATGTAATGTAAAGTTAAGGTAACAACACACACACACACACACAGATATATATATATATATATATATAATATCATTATTAGATATTGAAATCTACAAAAGATGATCCATCTTTAGGAGTGGGCAGTGAAGGATAGAGATTTGTATTCCCCTTATCACCATAAATATTTGTGCCACGTTTTTATTTTCTTGCTTTTAAGTTTTATTGGACGACAGGGAATAAAATACATGCCCAAAGTGCAACAAGTGGAATTAACTTGCGTCAAAATCTTTATCAGACAATAAAGCTGTAATGCTAAAATAGCAAATGGATGTTTATTATCGACATAAATAATGGAAAATTTTGACATATATTGTATATCTTCTTAATAGATTTATTCTCATTCTCTTCATATATATATATATATATTTATATATGAAGAGAGAGAGAGAGAGAGAGAGAGAGAGAGAGAGAGAGAGAGAGTCGAAAAGATGCCACTACCCATGAGACTTAACCGGCAAACAAACACTTTCCATTAATTATGCTACAAAGTTGACCTAAATTGTTTTATTCGTTTACTTCGGAGTCAAACAAGGTATCCAACCTGTACTATGCTATGTATTTTGGTTATCAACACATAATTAAGAATATTAATTATAAAAAAGTAGACACTAAAAATACTTAGTAACCAAGTCCTGGCCACAATAATATGATGAAGACTTCATGGGCCTAGAGTTCATTAGTATTAATTTACCGTAGTAATAATTAACAATTAATTATGTTAATTTAAATGGACTTAACTGGCCGCTTCCCCCTGTTACACACACACACACTAACTATCATTTCTCCTCGAACAATTACAATTAAGTTTCTTGCATAAATTCTTACACAAATCAAAATAATTAAGAAAACAATAGGTTTCTTGATACGAGTTTGGTGTCGATTTTAACAAAATACTATCCAAGTTTGATACGAATTTTTTGTTGAGCTTGAAATTTTATTTGAATTTCAGTTTAATTATTAAATAAGTCAAGTTTAAACGGATTTCAATAGAGTCGAGCTCAAATAGTTTGAAAATGTTACATATATATATATATATATATATTATTTTTTTAACAATTCAAGTCGATCGAATGGGGAAAGGTATTTAAGTTTGATCCATTTTGTTTAGCGAACCAAGTTCAAATGAACTCTTAATGATCGATGTATCTCAAATTCAGTATTGAATAGCCCGATTCATTTTTTCAAACGTACTTTTCGAAAAACAAATTCAAGTTTGATTTACATTAAACATATCACAGTAGAGTACCAACTACTAGTTGGTCTAGCAGATTGAAAAGCTAAATCCCTCAAACTACATTCAGGATCCAAATCCTGGAGTTTTAAACTGAGTAATCAGGTTGGGAAGGCCGCCCTCATATTGAGCCTCTGCAATACCCTAATTTGGATTAGTTGGCCAGTGAATTAAATATTGAGTGGTTAAGATATATATATATATATATATCTTAGTTGATCATTCTTTAATTAGTAAATCAGTATGTTTCTTAAAAAGAAGAGGGCAATATCCTTTATGGGCCAGCACATTGAAAACAAGTTGTTATGAACTTAACTATAGAGATTAGCAATCTAACTATTTCCCAAAGAGGAAAGGTTTAAGACTTTTAATCTCACCAATTAAATCCCTCTAAACAACTATTTTAGTCAAAGAATAAATTGCCATAACCCAAATTAAATTGAAAAGTAGGTTCCATCCAATGACTGTAAAAAGGGGTTTCAATTTGCAGAGGACCACGGAAGAGAACCTCAACAATTATTGAACAGTTTTTTTTTTGGGTTAAAATCCATTTAAATAATGTTCGAATATAGGAAAAGAAATAAATAAAATAAAATAAAATATGAGTCACGAATCTTTAGACTTCACAAGCCTATCCCACTCAAATGAACATAAAAAGCAGTCAGAAAAAAATACATAAAGAGGAATTTTTTTTTTTTTTTTTTCAGATTATGGCATCAAATCAATCCTCTTTTTAATTATTATTGTTATTTTTGAATAAAAAGAAGTGGGTTTGGCCGTTCGGCCACAACTTGCCCACTTCCATATAAAAAATTGTCATTTTTATTTCAAAATGGGTATCACGAGATTAAGATTAAGGTCCCATTTTGATGGGGTTTAAAAAATAAATACTTTTCGAATAATATTTTTTATGATAATTTTTTTTAAGTTAAATAATTTTATATTTGAATATAATAGTTAAAATTATTTTCAAATGTGTTTTATTTAAAGTTGCTTTGAGATAACTTCTTAAAAAAGTCTTTTTGATTTTTTTGTTCTGGCTTCTATTTTTTTAAAAAAACTCATTCAAATATAATTTTTTTATTTAAAGTATCTTTTTTTTTTTAAAAAAAAAACTTTTTCTCTTAAAAAATTTCATTCAAACGGACTGTAATTCACTTGTGTGTTATGTTTAAGGTTTCTCTCTCTCACTTCCACTGCACATTTGTACAAATTAATATATATTGACCTTGTGTTCAACTTTGTTGGTCAGTAATAAAATGTTGTAATTATTAATTTGGAGGTGTGTTTGATTTGTAATAGAAGAGTAGGTGGGACCAAAATGGTTGCTTAATCTACACCACAAGAACCATATGGGGTCAAGTTTGTTGGCTCAAATAGTTTTTGATTGTACGGAACCATTGATTGGTCATTTCATAATTATAATTACGATATTAAAACTCGGATCTTTGATATTTTGGTAACTATTTGAGTGCCACTTATTTCATGTTCAACATCTCAATTATAACAAAGAAAAAACAAAAAGTAATCATGGAAGGAGTTTTGAAAATAAGAAGATAAAATCACACAATTTTTTCCCTTCAATGAAGAGAATCTAGTGACTATAAGATATTTATTTTAGCGTAAATTATGCGTATAATCCTTAAAAGTCTGGTGTAATTATAAATTAATTCTCATTGTTTAAAAATTACAATTACCCCTTAAGGTATATATTATCCTAACAAAAATTCATTCTTCATTAAAGCAGGATATGATCACGAGTTGATATTTCTATTGTTTTCGACGAGATTAATTTGTAATGGGATTTACATGGTTTTAACATATCAAAAAGGGATAATTACGCTGGGGTACCCTGAGGTTTGCTTAAATTACAAAATAAACCCTCTTGTTTGGAAAATTACCTAACAAACCTGGAATTTATAAATGTTTTACAATGTCAACCTTCTGTCTACGAACGTTAGGGTTTGTAACGAAAACTGTCAAATTTTTGTTTCGTTCTTCCTATTTTACCCTTTTGATCAAAGTTTGAATATATTTGACTAATTTTTTAGGACTAAAATGCCCTTTGGGTCTGATTCATGTAGAAATGTTTGATACTAATAAGAGTTACAACAAAATCAGATTTGACCCAAAAAATATTTTAGTCCAAAAAAATTAGTCAAATA
>CM047878.1:227958-243719 GCA_026212405.1 Petrea volubilis
CAAAAATCCCACCACTCATATGTCTGATCACTTGGCTGATCAATTATCAGATCATCAGAATCAAGGCTCCCCCAGTCTGATCAACCGACGTCAGCGAACTATCCGTCGGATCCACATTTTCAGAAACTCATTATCTTGATCCAGCTCCAGGACCGGATTCACATCGTAATTCTTCGGCTCGAAATCGCGGATAACTGATTTCCCATTTCTCCCCGTCTCGGCGTCGCATTTCCCCAGCATCTTCTCGGTGCTCTTCAACTTCTGCAGCTGGCGGTCGTGCTCGTGTTAATAATACAAAAATTTGAACTGATAGAAAGACACGGGAAATCAATTATCCTATATCACCTGATTGAGGAGGGACTGGTTCTCCCTCCTCAGGGGAGTCGAACTGGGAGGTCAGGGCGTTGTAGTCGGACAGCAGGACACTGTATTCCTTCTCAATGTGCTTGGATTTCCAACGGGCTCGCTTGTTCTGGAACCAGATGGCCACCTGCCGGGGCTGAAGCCCCAGATCCCTGGCGAGCTGGAGCTTCTTCTTTCGGCTCCAATTGGTCTCGGACTCGAACATTACCTCCAGAGACCTGATTTTGCTCGTCGCTGAATCGTCGCTTGTTCTTCGATTTCTTCTTCTTGGTCGTCCCCCATCATCATTGTACTCGTGCTGTTCGCTGTCGATGATGAGTACTCGATCGCGGCCTCGAACATATTGACGTTTATTTATTTATTTTCCACGGAATTTTTGATTATTTGGTTTTGGCAGAATCTTAAGAGGGTGGGTTTGGGGCTGGGGTGGGATTCATAGTTTGTGGCTTATATACAAGCTTAGTCTCTGTGTGTACTCTGTGTGTGTGTGCGTGTGTGGGTGGTTTAGTATCGTGCAGAGCTTTTCTTCTCGTGACTTGAAAACATTGCCCATTGTTTAGTCTTTTGCTCATTTTGGTTAAAACTCTTTTTTCTTGTTTAAACAAAGCACGTAGGTAATTTAATGCACTACTATATCCCCCACAAAAGAAAGAATAGAATGAAAATCAAAAGATTATCATTAATTAATATTAAATAATAATTAATTTTGTACTATACAATTGCACATAGTCTCAATAATTATTATTAATAATAATATTAATTGACAATACATTCAATTTTATCACTAACTAAAATAATCATACAGTGGCAATAACTTTTATTTTGCAGAGACAAGAGAATTGTTGTAGTGAAATTGTCGCAAAATTTTTATTGTGACTAAATTATCATCATCGGAGTCACTGATTATGGACTGTGATAATTTAGATACCGTTGACATTATACAAATTATTATTATAGCAAAATGAATTTCTATTTCAACTTTTTCATTATTAGTTATTGTATTATCATCAATATATTCATTTTCTTGTGTGTGTGTGTATTTAATTAATGGTGTTTTTAATATAATAATTTAATTTATTCGCATCAATTTTTTTTCCTTGTGAAAATTAGCCGTGGATTAGGTTATGTTATATCATGCACATACATCTCTCTCTCTCTCTCTCTCTCTCTCTATCGGGTAGAAGAGGGATCAATTCATAATTGGACACATGTGAGATACAAACACAATGGGCCGACATAATATTCTTTTTTAAGATAGGGGGATTATTTAATTTGTATTTTATCTAGAACCATAATAATATATCGTGATTGCGTGAATCACGTTTTGGCAGACTGCTTTCTTATCTTTACCCATTTTCCCAGCCTTTTCAAGGACATGTCTTGCGTTCATGATCGTGCCTTCTCACACACTTAGCCAAATTGCAGTTACATATACATGATCATAAACAAATTTTTCTCTCATATGATGATTCAATTGTTTGACTATTATTTCTCCAAAAATTTTCAAAATCTTAATATGTTGGTTATTCGTTATTGAATTTGTAACTCAATAGTAAATGCTTAAATTTGATATTATTAAGTTCAATATTTGAATTTTTTCTTTTTTTTCCTTCTAGGCGAGTGAGTGTGTGTATGCATGTGTTATGTCGGTTAATATTTATAGATGCCATGAATTGATTGTATGCTGCTATCCACATGTGGTCGAATTTAATTTGAAATAAAAATCTCGATTCTGGTATGTACAACATATGTGTTGTGATAGTAAAACATGCAATGCAACTTTTTTTGTCTTTATTTGCACTTAGAACTGTGAACTTAAATAGCGACCTGCAATTAAATATCAATTTCTTTTAAAAATAATTCATTTCAAATATTTTGTTGCGATTAACAAATGAAATGATCAATTATCAATTGATTTAATGGGATGAAACGTTAGATTCTTTAAATAACATTCAGAGTTTGAATTCTAATATTGTTGATAGAACAATTGGATTGGGAGAATCGCTCATATAATGGACTTATGCAGTATCCGATCTGAATTAATCGACAAATGAATCGGAATCAGATAGCTAAGACAGGAAAATAAAAAGATTAACAAATAAAATTAAGGTTATTTATGTAGTAGCCTTTTTTGTTTTTTTCTTGACTATCCGATTTTCGATCCATTGATCGATTAATTCGTATTCGAGTATTATAAAAGGCTAAAAAAATGATGTTTCTAATTAAATTTGTTCCATATATAATTTTAAAATTTAAATCCTGAATATTGATTAAAAATTCGAACGCATTATCTGGTTCGATCAATTGATAATTGATAGTTTTCTTTCTTTTTAAATATACATGACAATTGTAATTTTTGATGACTTTGTACAGAAGGTGGTTCGGTGAAGCTACCTCCAAGTACCCGAGTCAACTTTGTGTTCTCTTCGAGCATTGCTTCATATATTTATATTATAATAATAATAGGAATATGATGTGGTCGGATTTCGTACGAAAGATACTTCACTCCGAGCAAAGATATGGTTCGAATAAGATTGATCAATGTCCGTCCAATGGTCCGAATAAAGGGTATATGAGGGCTGGTCAGGTCTTATTTTGCAAGGAATGAACACACGTGAGCCTAGCTGGAAGTGTCTCTGGCAAAGACCCTCCGACGCTTAAGTCAGAACTCGAAAAGGTATTCAGAATGTAATATTATGTGTAAAGTGAATTTGAAAAGCTTACCTCTTGTGAACAGTAATAATATAATATTTATAAAAATTGGAAACAGGTGGGCCGGACTAGGGTTGGACCGGCCCAACCCTACAGTTCGTACAAAGAATATTCCTCAGTATGTATTGTTAATATGTCGGGTACAACTATTGTTAGATACGGTTATTTTCGGAACCACTTCGAAGATTGTGGGGATAACCCGAGGAGGGTGGAGACACTTATCAAAGAGTCCGTTGTTGGAATTCGTGGAGACACTTGAGAGCTGTGGCGCACTGGGGAGCTACAGTCGGATCGAAAGTCGAGGCGCACTGCTAAGATGTACTCTGCCTCCAAGGAGGAATTATGCACATGGCAAGTCGGGAATCAATCACGTGTGTGACTTTCCTGACACGTGGTAATTTACGATTGATCTTATGTTTTGAGCTGACACCGACATTACTAAGTCGTACTTGATCATGTTAGAATAATACATTGAAAACATTAATATATTAATATATCTTTATTATTATTATTAATATATATACATGGTGCGTAATTTAAGCTCAAGAAATCAGTGATTATTGCACCATAAGTCAACATCAGCGAATAATACAAAGACACCTGTCCGAACAACCCTCATTTCATGGTTAGGTGGCAATAAACTTGTGGTGCAGCTTTGGAAGCTTGTGCCTAGTGAACTGGACACGTGCCTTGTCATTATCTAATTGGGGCCCACTAATATAAGCAGTGGTACACTTGTCACTCGTAATTTTTTTGTTTCTCTCTACGTCGCCACTTGATAACGCCCCTCGTTATTTTCAAAGTTGTTGGGCTATTCCATTCATCTCCCTTTAATTCCACTCCCTTTTATATTTTTCTAGAAAAATAATTATGTTGGTTCGTGAATGAGGATTAAAGTCCTTACCAAAAAAAAAAAAAAAAAAGAATGAGGTTTAAAGTTCGAGATTATAAAGTTTTGGAATTTGATTTTCAATGATAGAATTTAATTTAATTGCCAAAGTCGAAGTTGAAGACTATAAGATTTTGAATTTGATTCTCGTTGATGGGATTTAATTCAATTAATAAAATTAAAACTAAAAATTATGAGATTTTTGGTTTGATTTTCATCGACTAGTGTGGGTTTCTACTGTCATAATAATTTATAGAAAATACAATCTATTCGAGTCACTTTATAGATGTCAATCGAAACACAATACATACACACCCTTACTCACTTAAAGGGAAGGGAAAAGGGATAAGAGAGTTCGAATTCAGAATTTTAATAGTATCTGTTCGAATTCCCACCACCGACCTACAACTCATGTGATAATAATTCTTACTCTATTGCATAATATGTTATTTGCCGACAATTATAATAGTTGTTGATAATAATTAATATTTGATAATATACTTGATAATTATTTATATTCATGTCATATAAATGTAATCTTTTTAAAAATATTGTTAGTTCATAAATGGATTTACTATTTTCTCGAATTATGTGGCACAAAATTACATCATGCCTGATTGGTACGAGCCTTGTATAATATTCTATGTTTTAAACTATGATATTCAATATTGACGAAAGCATGTTCAAGAAAAGTCCTGAATGATATATAGCGGGGATATGGGAAGATGTTTGATTTTCATTTTGTTTTGTTATAAATGTCAACTTAATATTCCGCATAAGTCATTGCAAAATAAGATTAATGGGAGTAATTAAGGATTAATACCTAAGAAAATCAAAAATCATTGTGACAAGCATTAAATTCATTAGGACTGTTACAATCATCATTATTAATGACTTACGATATCATACGTATTTAAATGGATGACTTGAATGGTGACTACTATTACAACGTGTTGAGGCGATGAATGGCATTTGAATTTTTTTAATTCATCATTTAAAATAATTTGAGAAAAAAAAATTAAAGAAAATTAGCAGAATGAAAGAATTAGCAAATTGATTGCGTTCTCGGTATAGATGTTACTGCATTTCTTATTGGTTTCATATGTGGAAGTTTCTGATTAAGGGTAACTTTGTACTACCTAATATTATATATAATCTTAATTAATTGCTATATGTATTTAAATTTAATTTCAATAAGTTTATATATTTTATTTTAACCTGTTACATGCTTTGTAATTTAAAATTATTTACCTTAAAACAAAAATATGGTACTTATCTTTTTTAAACTTCCTCAATTTAAGCAATCTGGATCTTCTGCTATAAAACGACGTTACATCTTCTCATACACTTATCAATACACGCCACGTGTATTGGTGAGCAGTTGAGATAAAGAAAAAGAATCTTCAAAAATTTTCTTATTTATCTCAACCGTACATCAATACATGTGGCGTGTTTTGATGAGTGTAGGAAGAGATGTAGCATCGTTTGTAGCAGAGGATCCGAATTACAATTTAAGTGGCTAATGAGGGGAGAATCCTAATATGTAGAAAAGTTAATCAATTTGTTTCCGTTGTTCTCTCTCTCTCTCCTCATTTTTGATTAGAGATCTTGTCTAATACATGAAGAGTAGTTAGATCATAAAAATAGGTACGTATATAGATTAAATTATAATAAAATTTGTTTATAAATTGAGTACCAAATTTTTATGTTAATAATTTTTACTTTCTAAATCAAAAATTGAAAGATGGTCTTTTATAGTATAAATTTAGACTTATCATTATTAAATATTTCTTTACTCATTTAAATAAATTAAGCATTTATTATACAATCTTTGTTTAATTATTTAAAATACAAAAAAAATTAAAAATACAACTACCAGTTCTCTTAGGATTTTCTGAAAAAATAGTTTTACTGATGGTTTTTTGTTAATATCATTCTATCATATATTGATGCTTGATTTCATAGTTCAGCATAACAATGCCTCTATTTAAGAAAAAAAATAAATATATTTTCAATATTTAGTAACAAATTTGCACATAAAATTAAAATATTTTTTGCTAAGTGATTTATTTATTTGAAGACATGACACAGTTATTGTTTTTTTTTTTTTTTGGATAAATTGACATAATTATCAGTTGATGAACTATAAATCATAATCATGCGACAACTTAATGTGATTAAGATGACATGAAGAATGATATTTACACAATGGACAATATTAAAAAAAAAATTAACTATGTATAATTAAACTATGATTCAACTACTTAATTAGGCACAGGTTGATTTTCTATATTATTATCATATTAAACAAATTACTGTCAATTAATAAGATAACATATTTATGTACATAATTATTTATTAAAAGAAAAAGTCCCATAGGTTATTTTTCCTAAAAATGTTATCATTAATCATACGGTGATAAATATTTCAAAAAGTTTTTTTGACAAGGATAAAATAAAGAAAATAGAATTAATACATATATTTTCTATGTGTGATTAGCAATATAAGTCAAAAAGTATACAAATTATTGATTTATGAGAGTTATGAAGTTTTAATTATAATTTTATCGAATTGATATAAATTATATAATGATGAATAGTGATGTGATAGATCAGTTTAAGCATCAATTTAAAATTTTAAGAAGCAATCAAACTTTTGTTGATATATATAATAAAAAAATATATTTCATAAAAATTAATAACACATTACAATAAGAAATGTGCCGAAATTAATATATATTATAATATTTGTTATTAAAATTTCCATGTTAAAATGCTATTACATATTATTATGTTTGTTGATCGTTCAGATGTTAAAATATAAGTAATAATAATTACTAAAGAAAAAGTTAAATGATGGATGGATAGGATAGGATAGACTTAGTTTATTTTAAATTAAAATTTAAGTTTGTAGATAAACAACAAGTAGCAAATCATGGCAACCTGCATTGTGGATTACAAGTAAATATAACCTATAGATTAGGTAACAAGTACTCTAATAAAGTAAGAGAACCTAATATTAAATTTTTTCCAACCTACCCAATAATAGACAAACCCTTCATATATATGTAATTATTTAACTATTTAATACTCTTTTTCTTTTTCAACTCGCATTGATTATGAAAAAAATATATATCGAGAAAGGAAAATTCCAATCCTTTTAATTTGCATTGCTTCGAAAAGAAGAGAGAGACAGAGAGAGAGAGAGACAGTGAGACAGGAGAAGAAGAAGAAGAAGTTGGTAAGGGGTTGCGAATCATGATGTAAATATGTATATAAGTGATGGATGTCGAATCCACCAAAAATAAATATTACTACTCTAAACACAAAATAATTTGTAAATAGGATTAACAGAATCGATCCCACAAAGAATAACCACTTGATAAATTCCAAAGATAATTAGGTGAATAAAAACTAAAAATAAAGACTTGGGGGTTTTAATGAAAAATAATAAAATGAAAATAGAAAATTAAATAGAGAATAAGTCAATATAAGGAAAAGCTCAATCAAAGGTAATTCTTCGTACAACGTTTTAAGGGATTGATTATTGATTCAAATATAGTTTTTAAATTCATACACTACATTGGTTATAGCCTTTGGTAACACTCCTCCGATCAATCATTCCTTAATATTAGGCTAAACATGCAACGGGCTATAAATAACCCCTAATTAATGGACAATCCTATACATGCGATAGAATATCAGTTATAACAGCATTATGAATTAGAAGGATCCAATCATAATCAAGAACCTATAACACGTGATCCTTTAAGCTAGATTGTATATTTTCCATAACATAATCCAAAACCTTCTACCCAATCAAATTGTGCTACTTTCCACTACGGTCGGTGTAATTAAACAATTATGGATTTAATCTTACCAGCTGAACATATGTCATTCTATCAATTGAACAACAGGCATGTATTGCGCAAATAATAAAATAACATTAAGGGATGAAATTTTTCCAAAAGAGCACAACAAAACACAAAAATAATGTATAAAAATAAAGAAACAAACAAAGTCAATTAGATCTCACAATCCATGCTTAAACGCTGGCTTGAATTAACCATTGACTGAATAAAGAAGTTTAGCCACGAATGATCATAATAATAATATAAAAGCTGAAATTAAAGACTAACTAGAATTTAAGGTGTCTAGACAATACTATACAATTATGTATATATAGGGCTCTAACCCTTGATCAAATTCCAAACAGGACTAGCACATTTCTTTGGAAAGTTCTAGGAATCATAAGTAAGACGGGAATTTGTTTTTAAGTCAAACTCTTGCCATAACGAGGTTCTTCTCTTATATTCCCATGTAGGAATTGCTAGCCACTAGGCCTGATCACGCCTTGAGTCACAAGCATGATTAATTTTATGTTTAGCCATCTGACTTCCTTGTATGACAATCCTATGTACTTTTTACCATCTTATAGGCCTTTTTGAGCTCCTTTTCACAAATTTTCACCTATGACAAATAAAAAATAAATTTGGTGAAATCCTAACTCATTTAAAACCTAAACTTAATCAAAACAAGTGAAATTGTGACCTAAAACTTAATAAAAATAACATGTTATCAATAAGCCAAGTCTATGATCCGAGATTAGAGTTGCAGTTGTCATTCCAAGGTTTGTGTATATTATGATTTTTACTATTTACTATGTTGATTTAGCACTATATTGTTGCCAACTTTATCAAATAACATGGATTGAAACATAATAATTCAAGATATGATAAATACGATTCCTATGAATCGATTAAGCACAGGATCTATAGTAAATAAACAAATAATGCTTATAACTATAATCACTAACCTTGATCCATTGCTGATGCGGAAGAAAATGGAGCTAGGGTTGGTGGTCTTCTAAGCCAAGGAAAAACGGCGTATATTTTTCTGTATTCTCTCTCTTAGATGGGGCAGAAGAGAAGAACGTCGTTATGTCTGGCTTAGGGACCATGCCCTAATGCATCTTAATTATCACACTTTAATTATGGGCCCATCAAACATAATTAGAGTGTGATCGGGCTTCTACACATAAAAGGCCCATACTCAATATATAATATTTCTATAAGCCCACTGAATTTATTTCATAATAGATCACATAATTGGGCTTGTCTAATGAGATAACGGACCATGTACAATGAATTAAATATGTGAGACCACCAAATAGGAGAAAAATCCAACAATCTCCCACTTGGTCCACATATGTTTTCGAAAAATTGTACATAGCTGAAACCTTAGTGCGCACATACTTTATGTCATCTCAACCTCGAAATATCCCAAAACAATCTGGTCCATCAATTGTGCTAATATAAGATCAAAGCGGCTTTCATCACATAACTCGTAACTAAACCGAACAATGGCCACAATACTAGCAAAATTAATGACATAGATCAAGTATGGATGTGTAGCATGGAAATTACATGTAACGTGATCTCAATCATGTCTATTTCCAACTGGTCCTAACTTATGACTCAAAGAGTCCCTTAACACTTTCCAATCTTTATGCAAAACCGCAGTGGAAAGTTAATATCCTTATTTCAGAATATTCAATTAACTATGAAACCTTAGTCTGTACAGAACATAATCATAAAAATGTGTACAAAGAGCATAAAATCAAATAGCAAACTCCCACTAACATGGCATACCATAAATCCTCATGATACCCATTAAGCTTCACGACCACGTAGCACTTTAAGTGGTGATTCCTTAGTGAGCTTTAAAATATTGAGTTTGTATTAATATGCTCTATTGACACCCGAATACTCTGAATTTATTTATTCACAACTAGAAATTAATGTCTATATATTAGACTTTTCCAAAATCTAGTTGTTCTTCGAATATAGCTTGGAGGCCTTATTATCAAAAATGATCCTTTATAGTGTCAACACCATTGATCACTTTCAATCTAGTGATAAATACAAGCTATATTCCTTGATTGGATGTCTTATAGCTAATTATGCATTCAACCTTCATAATTGAAAAGCTATTAGTGTCTTAACACTTTTCCGAAGTAGCTTCTCCAACTATCGTGAATACATAACGTTATGTGGATCTCTTGCTATCCAAGCATCCAACAAACGACTGAATTGAAATACCACACGATCTTTAAGTGGTTTTATTTTCAATAAGCGAGCATATATTTATTGTTCTTTATAGATACCTCATAACCCATCATTTTAATGATCCACCTTTGGGTAACTAAAATATTCGCCTAACATCCCGACTACATATGCTAAATGCATTTATGAAATTGGAGTAAATAAAGCTTTATCACCCTTTACTATAGGGGTGTCCCCTGGTGCACAATTTTGCTCACCAAAATAGCTAAGCACCTTACCAATATGGGTCTTTTGCGTTTAAGTATATCTTTATGCAATTGACTTATATTGTTACTTGCGCGTAGATTATTATCTACATACAACACCAGGAGAGAAAATTTGCTCCCACTAATCTTGAGATATATGCACTAATTAAAGGTGTTTTTCTTGAACTAAAAGAGGTCGTCAACCTATTAGATTTTCGGTATCACAAGTGGAATGCCTACTCGGATAGTTCATGGACTTTTTCAATTTACATTAGGTGCTTTGAGTCTTTAGACTCAAATTTCTCCGGTTGCACCATGTATATTGTTTCTTCAACATCTCCATTAAGCAACATTATCTTTATGTCCATTTGATGCAGCTCTAGATCATAATGAGCCATAAGTGCCATAGCAATTTTAAGAGAGTCTTTTGTCTAAACCGACTAGAAAGTCTCTTTAAAATCAATGCCTTCCTGATGAGTAAATCCATTGGCATATTTTACATCTTTCAATGTTACCATTTGAATTCTGCTTGGTTTTGAAATTATATTCATAACCAATGAATTTCATCCTCTATGGCAACTTGACAAGATTCCAAATACCATTACCCCTCATGAATTTCATATCCTCATTCATGGCCTTGATCCATGCATCGGAATTCAAACACAATTTGATTTAACTAAAAGATGTAGGACCATCTTGAAATCTCATATCAAATTTGTGTTCATGGAGATAGATGATATAGTCATCTGAAATCATTTTTCTCCTTCATCCGATGGATCTCCTTATTGGCACTCTAGATTTGAAGTTGTTGGGGTTCATCAGCTTCAATAGATGATGATTCCCTACTTGATTAGTGGGCATTTCAAATATAGTTGTGTTTTACGTAATATCCCAATTTACAAGCTAAAGAGTACTAGGATAAACTATCCAATCCCTTTCAGCTGTAACCGTAGTGGGAATGCTAACACACTCCTCTTTAAACACAACCTTGCTATTTTGATTTCTCCCACTATAACCAACAACCTCTATTTACTTGGCATTTTCTATTTTGAAAAAGGACATATGTGAGGGATCATAGTATTTAAAGTCCCTCGATTTTAAGTATCCTACAAAATAGTAACTATTGTTCTTTAGTCCAGTTTATTCTTACTTAGGCCTGTGAGGCCTAGCCTCAGCTGGACATCCCTGGACATGCAAGTGTCTAATACTAGACTTCTTGTTCCATCCACAAACTGTATGGGATTTTCGTTACTATTTTGCTTGGAACTTGCCTTATTGTATTAATTGTAGACTTTAGTGTCCCATCTAAAAGTTATTTTCGAAGATTACGACTACTAAATAATCAAGTACAAATAACCACATCGGAGTAATCATCAATAAGTTGATATCAATTGTTATCCATTCCATGATGCCGTAGGGAATGATCTACAAAAGTCTACATGTATCAACTCTAGAGATTCTTTACTCCTATTCGCACTTGTTTTCTTTATATATATATATATTCTTCATATATTCTACACATTTTTTTTTTAAGTCTGAAGAATAAGAAAACCAAGAATTCCTTTGACATAAGCATATTTATTCTCTATTCAGAGAAATTACCTAATTGCTTATATTGTCACACAAATGAATTCTCATTATCCAATTTGGCTTTAGTACCAAAGTTACTTTTCAAAGGAGTCTTTTTATTTATGTTAAAGCTATCGGTATCTAATATTCACAATATAACAAACTAGAATACAAGTTCCGTTAATATTTAAATTTAGAGAAATACTGAAAATGTCATTTCCAAAAGGACAAGTGGGTCTGAATTTGTCCAAATAGGAAATAGGAACTAAATTCCATTTCATTGATGGTGTAATCAAAAATTTTCTCTAAATTCAAACACAAACCAGTATTCAAGAGAACATTATAGACACGAATAGCCTTCAACAAAGCCTTGTTGCCATTTTCCATATAGATGTGTCTTTCAACACCAATTGGCACTAGACACCTTAATTAATCCTAAAGTATGAAGTACTAAAGTCAAATTAATAAAACAAACAAAATTGAGAAGTCAATATTCTTCGCACACCCATTAACCTATTTGGGACAATACTTCTTTAGGTGACCAACTTTCTTGCAAAAGTAACAAATAACTATTGAATTGTGTTTCTTTTGCACTTTATGTTGGAATATCACAAGTTCTGCAGTTTCTTTAACATAAGTCCTTCTTTATTTCTTAATGTCAATAGTTTATTGATAAATTGTTGCCAAATTAGTACTTCATCCATTTTGTTGATTAAAACTAGGTCCACAAAAATATTTTTTAACATTCAAACTTTTAAGGACCTTCATATTTATTACAAGATTGGATTATCCTTTGATGTACTTCTTTATGTTTCCTTTGCATTTATACCGCATTGAAATGAGCTTTCTAAGGATAATGCCCATTTTGACCTTTTCGCTGGAACGAATCGGTCTTCTATCTTTGCTTTTGGAAACTTTGGCATTTTCTTTCTCAAAATACGACGCCTTATGGATACCGGGAATTTAAATGTTGCATGACTATTAGACTAATATAATTTGATTGATCCTACTTCTCGTATGCGGCTTTCTATCAATAGTACTAATACTAATGATTAGATTCGCAGGACTATCAAATCCTAATATATAGTCAAGTCTATGCAACCAAGCACATCATAAAGTGCATTTTTCTATTTCTCAAGATTTGTGCTATTAAGCACATGGGATGTTATTCATAATGACAAATATTAAAGGCACTATAAAGAAAATTAAATACGCTCAAAGTAAATCAACTGTATAAAGTATGCACAAGTGTGAATAATAAATATATTAAACACATTACATGCAAGTGGGCCCATCTCAAGATACCTAGCACAACATTGTCATTTAGTATTTTGACATAAATAGCAACTTGTAAGTGGTACTTTTGTCCATAATTCATGAATATTGATAGTTTCCTAAGATACCCAACACAGTATTGTTATTTAGTCTTTGGACAAAAATAACAACTCGTAATCGTATCACGTAATTCATAAATATTTCATAATTGGAAAACGGCCTAGCAATATGCCTTTCTTTGGATCGACAAATTGCCAGCATGTTAACCAAGATAATTTTAATATTTATGACTATCCTTTGTCTTGCCAAAATAGTCTTCCTTTGGGCCGACTATCTCGCATAGACAAAATAACACGAAATTCACATATTCATGAATAAATCATCTAGCCAAAATAATCTTCCTTTGGGCCGATTATTTCGCATAGATGAAGCTAATAGGACAACTTACATATTTATGAATATCATATCTGGCCAAAATAATCTTCTTTTAGGCCGATTATTTCGCATAGATAAAAGAGTATGAACAATGTATTCATAAATATTAACCATCTGGCCAAAATAACCTTCCTTTGGGCCGATTATTTTGCATAGATGAAACATGCCTATATTTCAAAAGTGATAAATTTTACCTAATAGAGGTTGCTTTGGCAACATATTAGTTCAATCTATACAATTTCAAAATAGGCACAATATAACTAAATCCCAAATGCACTACTTAAAAGGCAACTTTATACATAAAGCTAATTACACAAACTATATTGTAATAGCAATATGGTCAAGTAGTGTGCATACTTTATACAACAATTTTTGAACTCGAACTGTACGTGGCGTTGTTATACCAAGACACGAGTCATCAAAGATGGCTCTTTTCGTCTGGCTGTCCGGGTTTCCAGCCGATATACTGTTCTAGTTCAAGGGTTCAATTTTTATTTGATCCCAAAATAAAACATGCATATGTTGAATTTAATACAAAATAAAAAAACAACATACAATTATAGAGCCAAGGCATAAATACCATATTACCACACATTAAACCCAAATTCAATCCACATGGCTGCCATTTTTTTTTTTTATTTATTTTTTATTATTATTATAGATCCAGAGATCAAAATCAAACACGAAACAAATGCACAGCAGGGATAATTGAGAGGCAACAGCCCAGCGGTCTGAAGGACGTGCCCTTTCCTCATGGTCTCGTGTTCGAACCTCGCTGGTTGCATCAGAATTAAGGTTTTTTTTTTTTTTTTTTTTTTTTTTTTAAATCTGACACGCACGTTCAATCCAAAGTATAAATATGTGGTGATATTAGTGCCCACAACAGAGTGGCAGCCCAACGGCTAAGTGCGCGCTAGGTCAACCCCAAGATCCTGGGTTCGAGACCTAATGGCCGCTGCTGTCTCCCTTTTTTTTCAATTACAAAGAGGTTCAATCATATCACAAACAATAGTGATGTAAACACAAACCAAGTGAGGCGTTGGTCCAGCGGTTGAGTGCACGCGCAATTAACCTAATGGTCTCGGTTTCGACCCCTGTAGCCGCCCCAACTGCCCCTTTTTTTTTTTTAATTTGAACAGCAGTCTTGTTTTATAAATCATCAAAAAACCATCCGAATTTTTTTTTTTTTTTAAACTGTACGGACAGATTTCCTTTATTTTTGATGAATGTATAAACAAAACCACATAACAATATGAAATCAAACGAGATTTATGAATATGAACATGTATGCACAATATATATCCAACATAAATATATATATTGTAGATTTAACAAAAGCATGCTCAAAACATCAAATCACAACCGAATAAATCAAAATAAAGCATATTTGATTATTTACTAAACCTGCTCTGATACCACTTGTTGCCAACTTTATCAAATAACATGGATTGAAACATAATAATTCAAGATATGATAAATACGATTCC
This sequence comes from Petrea volubilis, assembly GCA_026212405.1. Lineage (NCBI taxonomy): Eukaryota > Viridiplantae > Streptophyta > Magnoliopsida > Lamiales > Verbenaceae > Petrea > Petrea volubilis. Next base: position 242,998 of record CM047878.1, read on the forward strand.
TATGAATCGATTAAGCACAGGATCTATAGTAAATAAACAAATAATGCTTATAACTATAATCACTAACCTTGATCCATTGCTGATGCGGAAGAAAATGGAGCTAGGGTTGGTGGTCTTCTAAGCCAAGGAAAAACGGCGTATATTTTTCTGTATTCTCTCTCTTAGATGGGGCAGAAGAGAAGAACGTCGTTATGTCTGGCTTAGGGACCATGCCCTAATGCATCTTAATTATCACACTTTAATTATGGGCCCATCAAACATAATTAGAGTGTGATCGGGCTTCTACACATAAAAGGCCCATACTCAATATATAATATTTCTATAAGCCCACTGAATTTATTTCATAATAGATCACATAATTGGGCTTGTCTAATGAGATAACGGACCATGTACAATGAATTAAATATGTGAGACCACCAAATAGGAGAAAAATCCAACATGCAGACCTCGAACAGAAACTGCACCGCAGTGCCTGTCGAGCTCTTGAGCTGTAAATATAAAGACACACTCCCATCGGCGTTGGCATCACTGTTGTAGCCGTCCGGATAAAACACGATCGTCCATTGCAAGCCGCCCGCGGTGAATTTCGCACTCTCGATTGGTTTGCCTTTACCGATTCCTCTGCAGAGAGAGTAGTTCTCCACCACCAACTCGTGCGAGCCCTTATCCAGTCTTCTTACGAATACCGAAAGTCAGAGTCGAGCCTTCATCTCACCCATGCC
>CM047878.1:244219-309219 GCA_026212405.1 Petrea volubilis
AAAGAGATGGGTCTGCTCACAAACAAAGTGGAGAGGAGTGAAATCAAGCCTGGGGATCATATCTACACTTATAGAGCAGTTTTTGCTTACTCTCATCATGGTTACTCATTTTTCTCCCTCATTTTTTGAGTTTTTGTGTGTGTGTGTGTGTGAGTGAGTGGGATATGATTGCTATCTTGAACCTGAAATAAAGCTGTTATATGGCCTTTAATTTTTGGATTTAGCTATCTGATTTTATGTCTTGATTGTGCTTTGCCCTCTGAAATTTGCCATTTTGACTTCCCTCTGTGTGTGTGTGTATCTGTGTTTACTTGGTTTGCTGCACCAGTTTATAGCATGTTTATCCACAATTTGGATAGATTTATGAGTCACTTAGCATGTATGTATGCTGAAGTGCAATTCTGATTCTGTAAACATCTGATTGATCCATGTTAACTTGCTCTGTGCTTTCTGATGCTCAAGGTTGACTTTTTCCTTCATAGCTTCCCATAGTTTCTAGTTGCAAAATTGCCCATTTTAGCTTCACTTTGTTTAGTTGTGCTGAGAGATGAGTTTTGTAGGTGTATAAACCAAATCTAGTGATTCAGTAGTCAATTAAGCCTCAACTAAGGCATAGCCCATGAAAGATGTAATGATTGGTGTAGTTTATAGAGACAATAAGGATATTAGAGCTAATCCTCTTTATATTTCTGGTTTTGTATATGCTTGTTGATATTCTTCAACCATATTTATGACCCACATTGTTGATTGTGAACTTAGATGTCTTCCTTGATTTCAAAAACCTATGCACTCTATATCAATGATCAAATTCCGGAAAAAAAGAAGGAACAAGAAAAAAAGAGGCACATTGTCACTGTGAATTGGTGATAGCCCTTGAATCCTGATATTACCCCCATATTCTTGTATCGAAATCGCTTCTCTTATGCTTCCCTAGACTAACTCAAGTTTATATCTGGATCGTACAAATGGTTTATATATATGCCTTTTGGCTCAGTTTCTCCGCACTATGTCAAAGGCTTTGTGTAATCAACTGTTGTAGCTATATGACTTCAAATAGTGTGTTAATTTCAAAATATCAAGGCAATCACACTTACCTGCACGAGGATTGAGCCAAGTGCGGTGGTCGGGGGAGGGGGCGGCTGGAAGGGGCAATCACCTACCCTCAAGCTTATATGTAGTTGTATCTTGCTAATGTGTTGCTACTTTAACTATATCACTTGTCTTAGACCTTCCCAACATCTGATTATGCAGGTATCTATGTCGGGGGCAGCAAAGTCGTTCATTTCACCCGTGTCAAGGCCTCTTCCACCTCCAACAATGAACCAAACAATCAGACGGTAGAATGTCCAACCTTTCCTGACTGCGGATTCAGACAGGCAAACAGCGGAGTCACCCTATCCTGTTTGGATTGCTTCCTCCGCAGCGGGTCACTGTACTTGTTCGACTATGGCGTGAGCCCCTCTGTTTTTGTCTCGAGAATACGCGGGGGCACTTGCACCACCGCTGCAGCAGACCCCACGGAATCGGTCATCCACCGGGCCATGTACCTCTTGCAACACGGATTTGGGAACTACGATGTTTTCCAGAACAACTGTGAGGATTTCGCATTGTACTGCAAAACGGGACTTCTGACCGTTGACCGTTTGGGCGTCGGGAGGAGCGGGCAGGCTTCTTCTGTGATTGGTGCGCCATTGGCAGCTCTTTTGTCGTCCCCTCTGAAACTGCTGGTGCCTAATCCAGTTGGAATGGCGACAGTGACTGCTGGAATGTACTGCGCAAGCAGGTATGCTACTGATATTGGTGTTAGAAGCGATGTTGTTAAGGTTGCTGTGGAGGACCTCGCTACGAACGTCAGTTGGGAGAATGCTCAGGAAGAAGAAGCAGCTACAAGAAACGGGGTCCCGGAGACGAACCTTATTCAACTATGAAAAACCGATAGTGTGTGTGTGCTTTTGTGTTCGTGTGCGTGTGTGTGTGTGTGTGTGTGAACTCCCTAATAGTATTCCGGTACGTATATTTTCCGAGTGAATATATACAAATGCCCATGTCTAACGTTGGGTGCTGGCTCCACCACTAGTTGTTAGGGAATGAATGTGATTTACAAAAACTGCGATTACAAGTTATTTTTATTCAAGAAACTTGTGGGGTTTGTCTATTTTTTGATTTTTCGCCAGTTTCATCTCTGAACTCTGCTTTGTTTGCCAGTTCATTTACAGCCTTCGCAATCTTCTCTGTTCTTGCTGCAATCTCTATCAGCAAGGATGATCCTGTCACCAAATGGTAGAATTTCTACAAGTGGTACCATACTCGCACTTGCATTCTGACGCTTCCCCCTCAGCTTCACCGGTTTCTCCAGGTTTCGATAAAGTCGGTTCAATTTCTTGCCCATAGAGTTCTTCCATAAAACTCTCTAGAAGCATGACATTAGTAGTCTAGCAAAATATTAACCATTTTGAATGTTAATTTAATTTTATCGTGCGTTTTACAATTTATTATCAATACTTGTTAATTGCATGTGATTCACAATCAAATACTTCAAAAATATTTAGGGCCCTTTTGAATTGGTTTTAAAAATATACTTGTCGAGCCATGCTTAAGTTTTTTCTTTTTTTTTTTCTTTCTTTCTTTTAAGTTAAGCCTCTAGATACTGTAATTAAAAGTGCTTTAAGATATGCTTTTCTTCAAAGCTAATTTGTATAGCTTCTAGAAAAATTAGTTGTGGGCTTTTTTCTGACTTCTATTTTTTCAAAAAAATCCGGTAAAATGCAATTCCATTTTTTTTTTCACGGTTTAATTTCACTTTGCACTACTATACTATTGAGCTTGTATCAAACTCCCTCTAGTACTAAAAAATGTATCAAATGCCCTCTCAATCTAAAAGAAATACATTGAAGGACAACAAAAAAACATTAAGCTCAATAAAAGGATTTATACATTTACCCCATGATTTTTTTTCTTTTTTTTTTTTTGTTGATGCTATGATAAATTATATTACACTATACTCCTCCCTTTAATTACATGTTATTAATTTGAACCCAATTTTCATTTAGCTCGTGTTTATTAATTGAAATAACTTTTAATTAAATTTAATAAATGAATATTTTAGACGTATCTAAAAATATTTTTCACTTAAAAATTCTTAATTATACTAAGATAACTTAAAAAGTATCCTATTTTTTTTGTCTTTATTTCTAATTTACTTTTACAAATAAATAGTAGAAATTTAAAATTAACACTATTTTTAAAATAATACGAGGAATAAGAATAATAAACTCTTTAACGGATCTCGCATTGTTCAATTTATATTTGATCTATCTATTTCAAATTACGTATGTATACTGTCTATACTATTATATGAAGGGAAAGACCCTGTTAATAATCACTTTGGTCTATCAAATATTTTGATTGTTCATTCTTTTTTCTTTTTTTTATGCTTTTTCTCACATATTCTCACCACGACATGTTCTTATTCTTTTATTTTTTATTTAATCTTTCTCCCCTCTTCTCTCTTTTTTTTTTTGCCTGCACATGCATCAAGTGTGTCCGCCGGACTAGTACTTATAATTGGATTTGATTTCGTAATAATATTTTATCAGTTAATATTCAAATTAGGATTAAAGTTAAACTATGAGCCCAAACTTTCATGGGCTTAATCCCAACAAATTTGGTCCATATTGGGCCCAGATTTCATGGGCTTCAGAACATTGGACTAGTCGGCAAAGTGGGCACCAATGACAGATAAGCTCTGTTTATACAATCCTGGTTTAGAAACTAGAAGTTGGCCCCCAAATTTGATAATAATACTAAACTCCTCCCCAAAATTTGTCAATTTTGCAAAATGGGCAGCCCTCCGGCGGCGCCATGGAAGCAGCTCCTCCTCAGCTCACTCCAGGCCAATTCCCACCTCAAGCATTCTTCCTACTTCCAGCTCGTACACATTCTCTCTGTCTCTCTCTCTCTACACACACACGCGCACACACACACACACACTTATCTTTTCGTTTTCTTTGGTGGGTTAATTTCAGGCGACAGTTTCATCCAATGGCAGACCCTCCAATCGCACAGTTGTTTTCAGGTACCGTGCACACACACACACACACAGTTTGATTTTTTTTTTATTATTTGTTTGTTGAATGTTATACTGTGTTTGAATCAGAGGATTCCAAGATGACAGTGATAAGATTCTGATCCACACCGACACTCGCTCTCGCAAGGTTATGATTTTTCTTTGTTATTTTATTTTAGTTTATTTAAGTTTACCCCTGTTCTTGGATAGGATAATGGGGTTTTTGACAGCATTGATTTGTTATCATCAAGTTTGTGTTCAAGATTTGATCTTTTTAGGTTCCATTGATATTTTGTTTGTCTGTCTTCGACCATGCTGCGAATTGGATCTTAACCACTACGATCCATGCCCACACACACACACATAGAGAGAGAGAGAGAGAGAGAGAGAAGTATGCTTGCACTCATATTTTATACATAGTTCTACTAAATTTCAACCCTCCCCAAAATGATATAGGTTTCCTGGAAATAATAGCATCCCCTTTTTTTCCTTACTCAGTATGCACGATTTGATTTTTATGTACTGAATATTGTTGTTGTTTCAATTCTTGGCACTGTGATTTGGGTTTCACCATGGTTTCTAGCCTGCCCTTTTTCTGATGATCATATGCAAAACTTCATTTTGTCTATTGAGGTTGATTCTGCTCATTTCGCGCATCGAAAAATCATGGAAATTTGTGTGAAATGATACAACTAATAAGCTTGAGTTTATTGCAGATTGATGATCTCAAGCACTGCTCTTTTGCCGAGGTATGTGTGTGCGCGCGCGTGTGTCTTTGTTCTCCTTAAGGATGCACTAAGTTCAGTCCATACTGATTGCAGTAGCTAAATTCACCTTATTTTTTTGTGATGAGTGCTCAATTTCAAATCTTTGAAAACCTAGTCAGTGATTATTCAGATATGTTGGTACGTCACCGAAACATGGGAACAGTTTCGCATTAGCGGACGCGTACATGTCGTAGACGGAACCAATCCCGATCCACTCAAACTTCAGGTGCATTCGCTACCTTTGATCGAATATATGTGTTCGTATTTGATTGGAAATTACAGTTACCCCCTTGTGATCATCAATATCTGATCTGAACTGACCAAAATTATCAAGAATCTTGAATGACAACATTCATATACAAGGGCCGGTTGATATCTATACGGAACCCACTTGGATTGTATCAAAAACATTCATATACACACGAGAGCAATTTGAACGATGATATCGCTTAACTATGTGTAATGACCGACAAAATGTGATATTTGTAGAAGGGAGGCAACTCGTGTAGTTTTGAAATCAAGACGAGAAGTTTGTATAACTGCGCATAGCTACGAAGAGGGGCACTATAATTTTGTTTTTCGATCTTCGTGTTGATTTTATGTTGGTTTATGCTTTTCATTTGTGCTTAACGTAGCAAAGAGAGAAATCTTGGTTCGCTTGTTCTGTTAGATCAAGACTGCAATACATGGCGCCTACACCGAGACTTCCGTCTTTGAGTGAACAACCGTCTCAAATGCCATCTCTGGATCCTTCTTTTGGACCAGTTGCTGCATTTTGCCTGCTCGTCCTGGACCCTGATCAGGTTCTCTCTCTCTCTCTCTCTCTCTCTCTCTCTCCCCCCCCCCCCTTCCTATTAGAGATATAAATGAATCAACTCGAGCCAAACAGAGTATTGTTCGAGCTTGACTTGAATTTCTTATCGAGTTAAATCCCATTTTAACTTGATTTGGTTATTAAACGAGTCGAGTTCAAATGAACTTTAGTTGAGTCAAGCTCGAGTAATTTGGCATTTTTACACATATATTACCATAATCTAATTAATCAAAGTCGAGTTCAAACCAATCTTCAAATCTTAACGAACAAAAAGATATGTTCAAACTTGGTTTGTTATATTTAACGAACTGAGCTCAAACGAACTTTCTACAGTAGATCTCAATTCGAATATTGAATAGCTGATGATTTCCCCCTTCAATCTCCAATTGATACATTCATCAATTGTTTGCAGGTTGACTATTTGAATCTAAAGAGCAATGAGAGGCTGATATATACATTAGGACAGAGTGGTTGGAATTCAGAAAAGGTTAATCCTTAGACTACGATTAATTCTATTTTTCCATTCAAATATTTCTTTTTATTTTCTTTTTCATTTTTGTGTCATAATAAGAGTATGATTGAATAAGTAAGCTACGTTAAAATGTTAATGTTAAAAGTAATATCCAAATGTGGTAGGGGAATCTGATTAAAAAGCAATATATACATGTGATGATGATAGTAAATTATGTATCTCATTATTAAATTTAAAAGTAATGTTCAATTGTAATAATTACATTTCTTGATATCATATTTTTCGGTTGCGTTTGGTAGAAGTTTATGAATGGAATTATATGTATATACCACATATAATTATATTTAGTAGATTTTTTTCGAGTCTTTTATAAAACATAGACTATATTTTTTATCCATCAATTTATGAGATAGCCAACGCACCATAGGATGGGATGTGTAATCCACTTAATTTGAATTGAGTTGATAAGAGTTGTAATTCATTGTATTACCCTTAAAATATATATGATGTGTAGGGATGGCAATGGGGCGGGTTTGACCAAACTCGGGACCCGTCCCACCAAGTTTTTATGGACTCGGGCTTGGTGGGTCCGGGTTGGACCCGGTTAACCCGGTTCATATTCTAAAAAAATGAAAAATATATATATTTTTTTAAAAATTGTATTATCATAAATTTTGAAATATGAAAAAAATAATAACATTATCAAAGTACTAATATTTAAAAAGATTTATGAACATATTTTAATTTTTGAGAAGTTGAATATAATTATCATATATTTATTTACTCATATTTTGAAATAACAACTTTATTTACTAATGTTATATAATTATTTTAATATACAAAATTATTATGTTTATATTTTTTATGTGACTATTTATGAAATATATGCATTTGTTTATGAAGTATAAGTATAAACCATATAAATTTATATATGTTAATAAAAAAAATTTATACATTCAATTCAACCAGAGCGGGTTCGGGGCAAGTTAGGATTTTGAAATGCAAACTTGGGACCCGCTTTGGACCAGGTTATGACTACAAAAACCCGCCCCTAATAGGGTGGGTTCGGGTTGTTGCCAGCCCTAAATTGGTGTGGCTTAAATTAAAGGATTTTAGTAATTTGCTTCAAATCCATATGAAAAAAAGAATACTATCAAATATAATTTGAAAGATATCTCATAAAACAATATTTTCTATCAAATATATTAATGCAATGGATTGGTAATAAATTTATAACATATCTATCCAATGTTTCACTATCACACACAATCCGATATTACTACCAATTGCAACCTTCATATGATGAGATTATATGATAGTTTTATTTGCTCTGGATCCCATCGTGTGGATGGAAATGAATTGTGTTTTATTAAAGTAGGCCAAAACGTAGTACAATGAAAAATTAATTGAAAAATAAATAATAAATAATAAGATCGAAAAAAAGATCATGTTTTCTTCTGAGGTATTTGATTAATTTCGTGAGGAATATATACTTCCACCGGTTTTAAACCCTTCGTCCTGATGACCCATACAACATTAGAATTCATTATGCACTCAGTGAATTGGTTTTCCACAGCATCCTATTAGTTTTTGGCGACTTTCACTTTCAACCTAATTTATTGCCTACGTACCCTTTACACATAATCATTCTGACCCCTCAAATAACAGAATTTCTAAATTAGCTACAACCATTTTACACGTAATCATCCCTACCCCTCAAACAATAGAATTTCTAGGTTGGCTACAATCGTTTACACATAATCATCCTAACCCCCCCCCCCCCCCCCCCCCCAAAAAAAAAAAAAAACAACAGAATTTTAAGGTTAGCTACAATCATTTTGGCATCAACTTCTTGTGAAAAAGTTCATTCATTTTCATTCAATCTTGAAATTTTAAGAATTCATCAAAACGATCAAGCCGATTGAAATTTTTAATCGAAATTCTTCATCATCACCCTTAACGAGAGTTTGTTGTAACTTATGAGCCACTTTTGTGCATTTGCCATTCAGGCCATCGAGAGTTTGTTGTAACTTATAAGCCACTTTTGTGCATTTGCCATTCAGGCCATCGAATCACAGCTCAAAATATAAATTATAACAAATCAAATAACCTCATACTTTTTAATGAGATAGAGGGTGTTAATGTACCACAAATAAATAAATCAAGCACATTCGATATCTATTCAAATTTTTTCTCGATCACTATAGCTTATTTACACATAATATATACATAAACACAACCACACAACATATTTATGCACTAGTATGGAATCATTCATACTTAGTACGTCCATATATAACAAACAAACAAATTATGAAACATATAGTAAAATTACAATGAAGATTCAAAGTGATGGCCCTCTAATTGGCATGTTGTGGGGGATAGAATTGTGTGGAGAATTTAATATATCAAATTAATGACAACCTAGCCCACAACCTAGTAATTCAAGAATTTAAAGCTGTCTTAGTCCAAATTAAATAAATACACACAGTGGCACACACAAAAAAACACGTAGCAACGGAAAATAATGGTACCACTTGATTTTCCCAAGGATGATGATGCATGTCACCACATTTCTATAAACTATAAACAATTCCCAAGGATGATGATAGACACAATTCATCATTACATACACAAAACACCCAACAAATTATCGAACAATTCCCAAGGATGATGATACATGTCACCACATTTCTATAAACTATAAACAATTCCCAAGGATGATGATGCACACAATTCATCATTACATACACTAAACACCAACAAATTATCGCAAAATTCTTACACGGACTTTATTTGAACACCTTAATCGAAAAACCTTAATTGAACTCAATGAATCATATAATAAATATACACGAAACACCTTAATCAAACATGATGAATCATATAATAAATATATTATATTAGTCAAGTAATTTATTATTTTTTTAATTTTTATTAATTATAAAATAAATATAAAACACTTGTTATATGATATTCATTGATTGTATCAACTTAGGTCTGAAGTTGAATTCCCCCAAATTATTTGAAGCCCACAAAAAATAAAAATGAAATATACCAAAATACAATAATATTTCCAAAAAAAAAAAACTATTTCACATCAACGTTCTTATACAAATCACTATACTTGGGACCGGCGCCGCCACGCTCGGCGGCAAGCTTATCGGTGGTCCGGTGGCTGGAGCCGAAAGACGGTTGTTTGGCGAGCATAAGGGGGCGGCCGCCGCCGCCGTCGTCGTCGGAGGTGGAGAGGTTGATGCACGAGCACCGTTCCAGCGAGGCGAAGAAAGCCGCCGCGAAGCTGGAGCCCACCCGGCTCGCCGCCTTGTCCAGCCTCCCGCAGCCGTGCTCCGCCGCCGCCGCCGGAGTCGAAGACATGATTAATTTTCTGTAATAGAAGAATCTGGAAATGGAATTTTTTTGGTGATGAAGTGAAATTGAATGGTGAGGGGAATTTTAAAATGGAATTTTGGAATTAGCTGGAAAGAAGGTGAAGGGTTTTTTTTATATTTATTATTCGTTTATTTAATGATGAAATTAAAATATCAGAATAATATGGAAATGGTCCATCCTTAGCCTTACAAGCCACAACTTTGACAAAAAGATTTTTCAACGTTTAATTCGATATTAAGTTTGCTCGACCCAAGATCGATCATAAAAGTTCATTTGAGTGCTTCATGAATCGAGTTTGAATATATTTTTTTGTCCGACAAAATTTAAAACTCTTTTTGAATTCGTCTCAATTAATTAAAATATAATATTATATATGTAAAAATATCAAACTATTTAAACTCGACTCAAGTTTGGCTCTGTCAAAGCTCGTTTGAGTTCGTCTCATTTAAGAATCAAACCAAACTTAAACGAGATTTTAAACTTGATAAAAAAAAAATCAAATCAAATTTGAACAATAAAGATTCGACTCAATTCGTTTACATCCATAAAAGTCCATAACTAAATCAAGCCAGTTTACGAGCTTTGCAAGCTATGTCTGAGTTTGACCAGACTCGATCTTGAGCTTTTCAACTAGACTGGAGGCTGGCTCGTGAGTTAAGATATTTTTCTAATATCTTTTTCTATATTTTTAATAATATGTATTTTATATTATGAATATGTATTATCTTATTAATGTATGTTTATTGCATTAGTAATATATACATATATTAATACGTAATACTAATATGTTATAGTATTATATTTTACATTTAAATTATAAAAAATAATTTGTAAAAAATTAAAATTAAAATAAATCATATTTTTATTATTTTACTGATTAAAAATTTTTGAACTCGAGTTTGAATTTAAACTACTCAAATTATTAAAAAATTAAAGTTTAGTCGAGTCGAGATGAGCCAAACTCGAGTTTTCATCGAGCCAGGGCGAGGTGGTATTAGGCTCATACAACTCAAAACTCAAAACTTTTGCCCAATTCAGTTCAACTCGTCTTATTTGGACTCGTAAGCTAAATCGCAATAGCTTTCGCTGTTGTATTCTTTCCCCGAAAACACTACGACTTCATAAAAACCAACAAAATGGGTGTCTACTTCAAAATTGAAAATATAATTTTCAAATTTCCGTTAAGATAAATCTTGATGATATTAAAAATTTTTAGGAGATTAATTATAATTTCAGAATTTTAGAAGGATAACAAATGTAATTATCCCTAATTCTGAAAAAGGGGTAGGGCTCAGAGCCTCAGACCGCTAACCGCTTATTCGGCCTTGACTTATTTCTGATTTTGATATGCTACAATTGATGGAGTTGTCAGATGACTGGATAAATAATAAATAACTATTTAAATTTATTCTTTTTTTTTAAGCTAATTAGAAATAATTATACACTCCACTAGAATTAGTATTATAACGATCATTTTCAAATTTGGAGGATGGATTTGTTAATTTCTTCCCAAAATATATATATTTTTTAGTGATAAGAGTGAATTGATGGCAAGTGTGATTTTCTTTGAATTGGTTAATTAAAGGGATATTTTAATTAAATTAATTTAAAATTATGATTATTAATTTTTATATAAAAGCCTTAAATAACAATTAAAAATATACGAAGTCCTTGTCTATTTGAGAGTTTTTGGCTAAGCTTATTTTAAATAGCTTATAAGATGTATTTGGAAGTTATAAGCTCCAATATCTTATTTTAAAAATGAGTTACTAAAGTATTTGGATAAAATAAAACTGTGTAGCTTGTAAGATATTTTTCGAGCTAATAAATTGTAATTTTGTTTAAAAAAAATTAGAGCTCATACGTGTTTTTAAGTGTAAAGATGATCGAAAAAAAATAAAGTAAAATTAATTTAATGTAAATAAATAATTTTTGAGATAGTATGAATGTAATATTGAAAAATGAATAAATATATTTTTGTTATTTTATCTTTTATTATTAGATAGCTCATATGCGTTTTTAAGTGTAATGATGATCGAAAAAAATAAAGTAAAATTAATTTAATATAAATAAATATTTTTTGAAATAGTAGGAATTTAATATTGAAAAATGAATAAATACATTTATGTTATTTTATCTTTTAGCATTAGATAACTTACAAGCTATTTGAAAAATAAAAGTTGGGGGAATCTTTTTGTTTTTTTTTTTTTGTTCTTATAAGCTCGTGACAACTTATTTTTGGAGCTTATAAACTTATTTACTGAAAAATTTACCAAATAGTTTTAAAGAGTTTATAAGTTCTCAAACAACTTACAATATGTTTTTATGAATTATAAGCTCAGCCAAATACTCTCCAATTGTTGTATGAGTTCGACGTTTGGGCCCCAAATACAGATCAAATAATGGAGATTGTATTAAATTTTGTATTTGTCATTTTAAAAAAAATAAATTAACGAATACGCAATTTGACCAATATGATACATACACGGTACTCAAAACGAGTGCATAAAGGAAACATTCAAATACATCAAACTACCTTATCAAAAAAATAAATAAATATTACATCAAACGACAAATTAAAAAAAAAAAAAAACTTTTGATTTGAGCAAAAAGTTTCTTAATTAAAAGTTAACACCCGAATAGAATATACGGACCCTTTGAGACAAGTAACATCACACAACATTAATTAATTCCAAAAGCAAATTAAGATTACGGGCTAATTAAGTACTAGTTTGGCTGGCTATTATATATTTTCACTGAAATTAATAATATTGTCCCCATTAATAAAGCCTACTACTAATAGTAGTATAATAAACCATTGGCGAATATCTTTAAATAAATATTTCAGACAAAAAAAAAAAGAATATCTTTAAATATAAATTTATATAATTTTTTTTTGACAAGCGAAGTAATGAAGCTCCGAATGACACGCGTCTCCATGCACTGGCTGAATAAGCGCATTTCGCTTACACGTTTCATATACCGTCATTTTTGCTTAATTCACTCCCATGGGAGAATATCTTTAAATACAAGTTTATATAATATATTTCATGAAAAAAAAAAGATTGTATACATATATTAACATATAATAATAAATTATATTTTACAAAATAACGGTTAGTCTAACGGAATTAGTCGCTAGATCATTTAAATAATGTCCAATGTTCGAATTCTGATATTATGAATAAAACAAATGGATTGGAGGGTTGTCCCGCCCCCTATTGGGCTGCAGACACTGCAATACTTGAATTCTGGTTAGTCAATCAGTGAGTCGGAAATCAAGAGATCAAGACCAAAATAATATATATAATAATTATTATTATTAAATATGACTTATATTTTATAAAAGTTAAATTTTTTGACCGAATTTATAAAAGCCAAATTGTAACCCTCATTAAAATTTTAGAATCCATCTCCAAATGCCAAAACCAAATGAACCAAATGTAAATTGTATCAAATATAAATTCGAGGTTTATTATTTTTTTTTTAAGAAAAAAGTGATTGTGAGATTTAGGTACTTTATTCTAAAAATTACTAAAAAGATTTTGCAAACCAAAAAAAAAAAAAAAAGAAGAAATTAATCAAAATGCCCTAATTTGTCTTAGAGGAAGATGGTAAAATTAATGTTCTATTATCTTTGCATTAATCTCAACTATATATTATTCTTTATATTTGTCATATGATATTACTGGCATTGTAGTTCGGTGGTGGGGGTTTAAATGAGCATCATTGAGGTCTTAAATTCGAATTCTTTTTGTTCTCTCTCATTTTCATTTGAGTGAGTGTGTGTGTATCGTTTCAATTGACATTTATATAATGTTTCGAATTGATTGTATTAAAAAAAAATTATAAATGGCATGGAGAAAAGTAGTTGAAAAATAAACTTTTTTGATAATTGAATTTTGAAGGGTAGATTAGATTGGAAATGGACCACAAATATATAGACTAGTATCAATTTGACAAATTGCGTGTGATATATGCTTGTACCATATTTTGCTTTTATTTGAAAGGTCACTTTCATTGCAAAGAACTATAGGATGAATCTATATTAATCGTTATCACTAAAATATCAATTAGAGAACCTCCACTTATGTCAGCCAAAAATAAATTCATCCTCCCCTCAATACTTATATTTTTTTTAAGTAATTGATTAATTAATCAATATTCGCCCACTTTTTTTTTTTGTACAAAAATACAATCAATTTTGATCAAATTTCGATTGTCGATTTGTTTTGATTACATATAGTTGATATGATTTTCTTTTTCGAACGACAACAAACGTATTGCATATCAATTGATTACAATTATATATCACGATCTATAAAATAAAAAAAAAAGGATACGACTATATTCTTAAATTAAAAACAAACAATTACATAATCATCATCAATTATCGGATACAAAGAAATGGTTATGCAGTGAAACTAAACTGCTATTCGAGATACTAATACCCATATCGCCTTAATTTTTAAAGTTTTATTTTCTTTAGTGCTACCTAAATATTTACAAAAATACAAACCACAATATTCATGAATAAAGAATATACCAGACATTAGGATAAAAAAAGAATTTTGTACGAGACACACAATTATAGATGCGAAAGCACTCCGACGTCGTTTTGAGACAAGGTAATATAAAACTGAAAATGATAACTGCAAAAGCAGAATGCGAAAACCCCCCCGCACTCTCTGACAGAATGATGAGCATAATCTGTGTCACTTAGATTTCATTCGGATCCTAAACTCTCTCTCTCTCTCTCTCTCTCATCCAGTTCAGTTTGATTGGATTTATCCAGGTTTTCTTCTCTCTCTCTCTCTCTGTTTTCACATGTGTATGTGCCTGTAAGCAGCTTTCTTGTGTCCAAGTCTTGATTTTTTTGGTGAAATGAGTTGCTGAGAAGTAATTTAATTTATGGGTTTTTTGTATCTAAAAAAAAAATTTCAGTTTAGCAGATTGCTTTTTCTCTTTATATTTGCTGAGAAGTAATTTAATTCTGGTGAACTTTGTTTTTGGAGTAAGGATTTGAACATTAACTTAACTTGAGATAGTTACTACACTGGAATTACAAATGCTGTAATAATTAATGGATCAAGATTTCATTTTTATTGAGTTGCGTGTTACGGGATGTTTTGATCTGTTATTTGTCTTGAATTGGGCAGCATCTTCGTCAAAAGATACTGCACAAAAGTCAAGTTTTCGGCTGTTTGTAAGAAAGTGTGAAAGAGAGTGTGTGTGTGTGTGTGTGAGAGAGAGAGAGAGAGTGATTTGGTTTTGGTTGACACACTTTCTTGTGGAGCTTGTGATGGATCCTGAGGCTTACAACAAAATTGAAGTAGTTTCTGTGTGTGTGTGTGTGTGTGTGTGTGTGTGAGAGAGAGAGAGAGAGAGAGAGAGAGAGAGAGAGAGGGAGAGATTTGGTTTTAGTTGACACACTTTCTTGTGGGGCTTCTGAGGAATCCTTACAACAAATGTAAAGTAGCTCCTGTAATGAATTTGTATCAACTTCTTTTGCTACTTGTTGAAAATTTTCATCTATATGCAAGAAATGCCATTACATTGACTTAAGACTTGTTGTGCTTGATAGTTAGTGAAAATATGATACCTTCGATTCTGCAAGACTATCATTACATTTGAAATCTAAGAGTACTTTAGGATGGATTTCATGTGATCC
Source organism: Petrea volubilis (assembly GCA_026212405.1). NCBI lineage: Eukaryota > Viridiplantae > Streptophyta > Magnoliopsida > Lamiales > Verbenaceae > Petrea > Petrea volubilis. The sequence goes on from CM047878.1 coordinate 259,403, forward strand.
CATTGAGAAATCATTTCATACATATTCTCTGATATAGTTTTCGTTTGTATGTAGAAAATTTGACGAATAATGGACAAATAATTAATGGCACTAGCAGAAGCGAGGGCGGCTTGGCAAAGAACAGCCAACAGATGCTTGGTCCAAGAGGATGCAAAAAGGGCTCCTAAACTAGCTTGTTGCTCCTCAGCACCCCCTCCTGTTAAAAATGCCGAAACAGGACCCACAGGTCCACCCGGTGGCCAAGACATTCCCACCACGGGCCCTCTGCCGTTCAACCGAAGCCCTTCATATTCTAATCTATCCCCCAATTCAAGATGGTGGCTGCAATTGCAGCCGCATTACGGTTATCAGAAGGGTTTGACGGACGATCAACAGTTTGCAGGAGAGCTTGCAAGAAACAAATATGATCCGGGGCCCAATGATAACCAATGTAGAACTGAGACAAAGGATTTTGGAGATAATGACGAAATATTTGGAGGGGGTTGTAATTGGGATTTTCAAGATTCTCGTAAGCTCAGAGCGAAAGAAGATTTTGAAGGAGTAAGAGATGGAGGTTATTTTAGTTGTGAAGTTTCCAAAAACGGCCATGATGTTTATTTTGATTCCAAGTCATCTTGGATTGGTGGCGAGAAGAATACTCCGTGGTGGCGTATTGCAAATACAGAGGAGTTGGCTCTGTTAGTCTCGCAAAGGTCACTTGAGTTTGTCGAGAATTGTGACCTTCCGAGCCCTCAGAATGCTCGTGTTAAAAGGAAATTGAATGTTGATATGTGTTGTTTTAGTCCTGACAAAACATATTCCTCATCGTTAGATGGAGGTTTTGGTGCTAGGAGTCCCCACGATTCGTGTACTTATGATTCCGTGCCCAGCGGCCTTGGTGCAGGGAGTTCTTGCCAAACACTTAGGATGTCAGCTGAAAGGAATTTAGCGACTGGTGCAAACAAGCTGCTAAGGTAAACCATTGCAAATTGCACAAGTTTTCCTATTGGTTTCAAAATTACACATGCCCCCTTCTAACTATCAAAGTTTGATCAAAAGTAATAAAATTTATCAAGAAACTTGGAAAATATACATTTACATGCTAGTGCTCGTATCATGTTACCCTATTGTGTACATACCCAACTCTTTTGTAGATTCTTAGGTCATATTATACGACGATGCCAACATTTCACTGATTTACAATGTAGTTGGTACATGTGCGTGCAAGTTGGCAACTTTGTTAAAACCTCAATGATGGCATCATTGACAATTTGTAATGACCTTCATTGGGCCTGTAGGCTGGTGATGGGGGCTTTAATTTTACACATTGAGATTCGAAGTTCAAACCCTCCTTGCCTCTCCCTCCCCCAACCCCCGCCCCCCTGCAGCAAGTGTGTGTGGGGGACATTCTGGTTGAAATTTATAAGGCGTCTGTGTGAATTGTGTTAAATATATATATGTATATATTTGTAATGACCGATAAAAAGGGGGAAATTGTAGGGTAGAGATAAATTACAAGAGAGTTATGCATAATTTCGAAGGTGAGATTGTGTAATTGTTCATCTCTTTCTTTCTTATCGTACATTTTCATCTGATACTATCTACAATGCTGTTCTCTTAAAACCAGTGAGAGCCCAACCCATGTAAGAATGCCCCGGATGCCATCACTCGAAGATGACAAAAGCAAAGCTCAACTTCTAGAAGCCTTACGCCATTCTCAGACGCGAGCCAGACAAGCCGAGAAAGTAGCCAAACAAGCCTACACCGAGACACAGCATGTTCTCAAGCTCATACTGAAGCAGGCCTCGCAACTCTTTGCCTACAAACAATGGTTCCAGCTTCTGCAACTGGAGAACAACATGTACTTCCAATTCAAGAACAACAAAAGTAGTATTCAATCATCGGCCCCTGTCGTCCCGGTCGTGTTACCTTGGATGCCGCTAAAAACTAGGAAAGCGCGCAAAGGCTGGCAAAAGTCTTGGGGCCGGAAACGAGCCAAGAGGTCTCATCCGAGGTATGATGTCGATCGATACGCGGTCATTTTCGCGTTGGGGTTGGGCCTTGTTGGTGCTGGATTGTTGCTGGGGTGGACCATTGGGTGGATGCTACCAACTTGGTGAGATTATATAGTGCATCTTTGAGGGTTTTGTGGAGTTTAGGTTTATGTAGGGTTTGATTGAACTATATTTGCTCCTATGTTGTGCAATTAGCAAAGTAAATGTAAATACTAGATTTTGTTCCCTTTAAGGTTGTTTTTTTTTTTTTCTTTTTCTCCTTTTTTTGGATTTTCAAGGCAGTCATGTTGGTTTGTAGAAAATTACATCATGAAATTTGTGTGTATATAGTTGCCTTGTCATTATCTATTTCATAAGATGTGTACAATTTATAGCTCAGAGTAAATATATGTTGGATCGAATCATTGTATATTATATATGTATAATTCATTTGTCTTGATTGAATTTGCTTGTGTATATCATTTTAGTTGAGGAAGTTTTGATTGTTGATGTCAGTGGTGCAGCTATGTATAGCTTTGGAGGTGTACGTACACCCTGGATTTTAAAATTATATTCCATATATATGTAGTCCATTGTTGCCTCGGCTCCGATAATGCAATTCTGAGAGGAGTCGGTAGTTTGGTACTGGATCCTTTCGGACTTGGAGAACGTGTGAAGTTTCGGTAAATCCCTTGATTTTCTTTTGTTAAAGTGTAATTATTGGTATTATCTGTAATTCGTAGTTGACAAATATATCACTATTCTGGGGTTCCGACTCCACCACCGGTTGACGTACATCAATTCACAAGCGAAACAATAGGTTCCAAAGTAAGAAAGCCCGGTCGAGCTCAAAATATTAGGGTTCTTTTTGCTTATATTTTAAAAATAATTTCAGTTTTCACTATATGAAAAATTCAAAATTAATTCCATTGTGACCAATTGATAACTGAAGTTCCATATGGTCTAGTTCTGAATTGTTTTCATATTTATATGTTCACCTTGCCATCACATCCATAACTTTAGTTGAATCACTTACCAAAATATTAAATTATAGATATATCAAAGAAATATTATAGTTTTTGTATTTAATAGAATAAATGTTTTTTGCACAATTAGTCGGAACACATTTTATTTGTAAAAAGCTAACTATAAATTGCAAATATATATGAACGAGCCGAATCTCATCATCAATTTAATTATATTTCATCTATTACTATAAAATAAGTTGAACTCGAGATCATACTAACTAGGACTGTCAATGGATTGAATTTGGAACATCAAATATGAAAAATTCAAATCCAAATCCGACTAGCTCTTTCAATATTCAAATCCAACCCAAATTTTATAGGATTTATAGTCATTATCACCAAGTCCAATTCAAAAAAAATCCAAAAATCAATAAAACTATCCGACTCGATAACAACTTTTAAAAAACTTGAAGTTTCAAAATCAAGTAACCAATATATATATATATATATATATATATATATATATTGACTCCTTACATGAAACACAAAATTAAATAAAATAGAAAAGTATTTTAAAATATGCGTAAAAACTATACCTTATGCCGTTAAAATAAAATTATTTTGGAAGATGAGAGATTATTATATTACTAATTATAATAATATATATATATTATATTCTATTATTTAAAGTGTCTGTACTAATGTTATATATATATATTTTATTAATTTAATAAAAATATAATAATTTAAGTTTGGGTCTATATATTTCGAATTACGCATATTTAATTATTTATAATCGAATTCGAGCATTCCAATATTTCAATCGAAGATTTGTCATTGGATCGGTTTTGGCCTATCTTTAACCCAGCCCGTTTAAGTTGGGTCCGTTTATCGCTAGAACGAGAGAGAGAGAACGAGAGTAGAGCTCGAATTTGTACTGAACACAGTAGAAGCAAAGTAGAAAAAGTAGAAAAACAAAGCAGTAATCGGAGAAGATGCCGGTGATGGAGAAACTGAAAATGTTCGTGGTGCAAGAGCCTGTCGTCGCCGCCTCTTGCCTCATCGGCGGCATTGGTAAGTATTTCTATATTTCTCTATCTTGATTTTGATTGCCTTTTGCTCATGAATTTTTTGGTTAAATTCGAAACTAGGGTTTCTGAATTGGGAATCGGCGAAAGAAATTTTAGAAATAGGAATGGAGTGTTGTTGATTTGGTTCTCAATTTCGAAGCCCTAATCAGCATTTTAGGCTGACAAAATGGGGGATTTTGTTATTTAACACTTTGATAATTTTGTTTTTATTATGTAGCCTATTTTTTTTTAGCTATGTGGTCCTTTTTTTGATTAGGGCATTAGTGACTTGTTATTCATTTAGTTGTTTATTTAACTATCTTTCTAAAATTATATTCCAATTCCTCAAATTTTTCACATTTACAAAAATTAAATTGTTTCTTCCTCACATGAAAAAAACCCTAAAAGTTCTTTGATTCTTATCGCGAATTTAGTTCGTGTTCTTGTCGATGTTGTAATCTAGATGAAGATCTTCTCTTGTTTATACAACATAAATAAGCTTTCGACCTATGTAAGCCATATATTGTGAAGAGGAAGAGTTTTGAAGAAGGATTTCTTCACAATCAAAACCATTTTTGGTAAAAACAAATTTGTTCTATTTTATCGTGGATTTTGATAATGGGTTGTTGAGATTTACCTTGAAGGCAATATTTTCGCACTTGGTTTCGATTAACACCCATTAATTCGACAATAGGGTGGAGGGTTTTCTCCGAATCGGACACCATTGCGGCAGTGTGTCGTGCTGTGTTTCTGTTTCTCTACTGCTGTGTTGTGTTCATTTATTTATTCGGTCGGTTGACCGATTCTTTTGATCGGTCTGTCGATCATGCTTTAAGTATCGATCGGGTGACCGATTCTTTTGATCGGTCTATCAATCATGCTTTAAGAATTGATCGATTGACCGATAAAGTTGTATCGGTCTCACAATCCTGTCATAAATTTTTGCTGTTTCTGACGATAATGTGATAATGTTTCTAATCTTTTTGTACAAAATATAGTATAGGTACATTCATTGACCGCATGATGAAATCAGAAAATGAACTTAAGTGTTAGGGAATTTAGTCTTGTAGATATCAACATGACACAAAAGGACTACATAATACTCAAACATTTTCATAGATGGATCATTGAATGATGGAAAACCTCTTATCACATGTTTTTAAGTATACCAGGAATCAGTCAACCAATATAGATATATACGGCTGTATACTTGGATACTACATAGCCGTGTCCTTCATATTTTACTCTTGGTCAATCAATCGACAACAAGATTCGCTCAACCGATATAGATTTATACGGCCATATGCTTGGATACCGCCTTGCCATTTCTTCATGTTTTGCTATTGGTCGATCAACCAATACCAAGAATCAGCCAATCGATCTGCATATAGACGATCGTATGCTTGGATACCATATGACCGTACTTTCTATATTGCAAGAAAATTGATTATTCTTTCTTGGAATTGTAAAATTATGCATATATTTGGGATATATCTTTATTGTGAAAACATTAAATGATAACTTTTTTTTTTCTCTTAATTAACACATTCTTTTCCATCATTTGAAATTAAAATTAAGTTAAAAGTTAAAAGTGAATTGATGTTCATATGTTCTAATTGATAGTTAATAAATGCATTAACTTCAGAAAAAAATTAGAATGATTTTGTATCATTAATATTCTTATATGTGTTAAATTCAAAAAACTTAAAATTTTCTTATATGTGTCATTATATGATAGCTCCACTTATAATATCCATTTGTAAGGATAAAATTGAAAATAACTTTAAGCAATATCATCATTAAACGTTTTTCCTAGATCAATTCAGTCAATTGGATATTTCTCCCGACTCAATTGAGTTAATTGAACATCCCCCCCCCCCCCCCCCCCCAACTCAATTAAGTTAATTGGGTGCGTCCTCATATTCAATTTAATATATTGAACATTTCTCTCAACTCAATTGAGTAAATTAGGTGTTTCCCTCATCCCAATTGAGTGAATTGGACATTTTTTTCCAATTTAATTGAGTTAGTGTGACATTTTCTCCAACTCAATTGAGTTAATTAGATATTTTTCCTAATTCAATTCAGTTAATTGAATATTTTTCCCAACTCAATTAGGTTAATTGGATATTTTGCCCAACTTGATTTATTTAGTTTGACATTTTTCCCAACTCAATTGGGTTAATTGGACATGTCCCCAAACTCAATTGAGTTAATTGGATATTTTCTCAACTCAATTGAGTTAATTGAATATTTCTCCAATCCCAATTGACTGAATTGGGCATTTTTTCCAACTCAATTAAGTTAATTGGATATTTCTCATAACTTAATTGTGAGATATATATATATATATATAGGTGGGTGTTATTCCTCAACTAAATGAGTTTTGTGTATTGTGTTTGATGATTTGCACATGATCGGTTGACCGATAAAGGTATCGATTAGATCGAACCTTTCATATTCTACTTGTTTTTAATAAAAATAATGATTTTTTTTCTCATTGTATCAGATATTACTAACTATTTTATGTATAGATTCTAATCTTATAAACATTGTATCACATATTACTAAATAAATGAGTAATTAGAATACCAAATAATGAAAGACATAATTAGTTTTGAGATTGTATGTGGGAACCACTCGCCAAATTTCTCCATCTTAGATAACCATTGCATCTATTTGGTCACCATCTCGCAACCCAAGCCGATGTTTGACTTCCCCGATATTTTGGTAATTTTTTTCCGTTGTCACTATGAATGATTACAAACGGGAATGAGAGAATTTCGACTTAGGTTGCCATATGGTCATCAGAAAGATTCGTTGGTTGATCAAGATGGAGCTTGATGAGTTCTCTTGGCTATTTAAACGGATGACCTTGCTACTTTAGAGTTGTTTGACCATCTAAATACTCAATTAACAAAGTAAAAGAGAGTTACAATTAAAAATAAGTAAAATATTTAACATGCACATTAATACGATCAAGGCTTCTTCTTGTTGACGGTCGTAATAGTTTGATGATTTGCACGTGATCGGTTGACCGATACCAGTGAATAAAACTAATGAGTAAAATATTTAACATGCACATGCATATGGTCATGGCGTCTTCCAAATGACAGCTGCAATATTTTGATGATTTGCACATGATCGGTTGACCGATAAAGATATCGGTTCGACTGAACCCTTCATGTTCTACTTGTTTTTAATAAGAGATCGATCTGTCGATCACACATCGGCCAGTCGATCACATTTTTTTTGATTAGGTCGAGAGCGCGATCTCTCATAATTTCGGGGCACCCAAACACTTGCTTTTATCGAGTGTCCGATCTTGCCCATAAGTCAACTGATAATATATCAATAAGATTGGTTGATCGATCATATAATAGAGTATTATCGATTGGTCAATTAAAGTTGAATAAGATCATGCAATTAAATAAGATCGGTAGATCGATCGCTTTATAGTTATTGTATCCTTCTTTCTATTGGTTTGACTGATTATATTGATCGTTCGACCGATCATGCATAATACACCAAGTTTGTATGCGCCTTTTGGGTGAGAAAAGAGATCGCTTACTTGGCGCTTTTATTTTCAATTGCGTGCGCGGGACCCACATAAAAGTGATTGATTGATCGATCTTACTTATCTGTCGGTTGATTATGTTTTTTTTTTTTGACTGAGAGAAAAGAGACGATTGTTTACTTTGGCAGCCTTATTTTCAATTTGCGAGCGTGGGACCCACATAAGTGATCGGTTGGTCGATCACACATATCGGTCAGTCAATCACATTTTTTTTATTAGATCGAGAGCGCGATCTCTCATAATTTCAGGGCACCCAAACACTTGCCTTTATCGAGTGCCCGATCTTGCCCATAAGTCGACAGATTATATATCAATAAGATCGGTTGATCGATTATATAATAGAATATGATTGGTTGGTCAATTAAAGGTTGAATAAGGTCGATAGATCGATCACGTTATAGGTGTTGTATCTCTCTTTCTATTGGTTTGATCGATTATATTGATCGATCAACCGATTTTTCCACGTCATTTATGGGCGTCTTTGATTTTATAGCGAACCCGTAATAAGAATTTTTATTTACAATTCGACCCCAGTCAAACTCTTGACTTGTATTTACACTTAATTAAGCCCTTCATACTGTCATTTAGGAATTTCGCTCGAAAAAGAAAAGGAAAAAGAAATTAAGGATTATTCTCTTAAATGGAAACTCAAAGGGTCCTTTTAGCTAAATTTTCCCCTGACAAAATAGGGCTAAACTGGTGAATTTTCGGGATGGATTGGATGGATTATTACTGAATTACATTGTTGGCTTGATTATGGGGTTCTCCTCTGTCCAGCAATTCAGGGTAAATTCTAAATATTGGTGGTGCAGTTTAAATTCAGATAACAGATGTATAAAATATTTTTGGTAAATTTTATCTGTCCAAAAGAAAATAAAAAGTTGTAACTTTTGCAATTGTTGGTGATGGGCAACGATGCAATTCCTTTTCCAGTTGGTGATAGCTGTATTAATTCTCAAGTTTAAGTTTTGAGTCATAATTTGCTGTGATTTTAAGTGGTTTCTGACCTTTGAACTGAAGCTTGTATTTGAGTATATGATGTTTGGTTGCTTGAGTAAAGCGAATGAGCTATATTTGTGTAATGGCTTGGCAATTTGGTGTTTTGCTCGATGAAATCAAAATGTGTGCTGAACCCGTGTTTCGACTGTAACCACCTATATGCTTTTGTTATGTGGAGATCATCAATATTTCGTTCCTGAGACATCGAGTATTGGGGCATTTGCAGGACTCTTTCTTCCTGCAGTCGTAAGACCTATACTGGACTCTTTCGAAACGGCCAAAGAAGTACCTCCACCAGCTCTTAGCGATGTAAGTGATTTGTGTCACCATTATGCTATGACTAAAACAAAAAACCTCATTGTCAATACCACATATATTCAATATCAGCACATCTCAAAACACTTGTGTTTGTGTCTTAAATGTCATTTCTAATTCATAACGACAACCCTTTTCCTCTATATCGTGAAACCGCACGAACTCTTGTTTATAATGTGCAGGTAGTTGCTGGCATGACCGGGAAGAAGCAGAGCTGAGACGGACCATATCGCGCTGTATGTACTATCAGTCTGCTAGGGAACAGGAATAATTTTTTTGAAGCATGCATCTTCATTTGAAAGATGTTGTTGCATATTTTAAAACTGAAACACAAGAAACATTGCATAACGTACGCTTGAATTTCATTGAAATTGTCCTTTATTTCATTTCCAACTATTGATTTTCCATTAATGAACGTGGCTGAAGTATTTGTTGTACAAGTGTTTGTTGATTTAATTAGGACATGGTATTAATGCAAGGATGTGACAGTATTTGGGGGCTGCGATATGACTCTAAATTTCACATGTTTTTTGTGCTTTCATGCTTTGTGTGGTTGCTTGGAAAATACATTCCCCCTTGTCAACTTTTACCAGTCATTTGCAAATACTTTTATTTTTTGAGAAGTTGAAATCATAGAGGGGGTGTTTGCAACAGTTTAAAAAAAAATATTTTTGTATTTTTTTGCTATTTTTAAACAGCAGTATAGCATTTAGTAAACTAGCTTTTGTTTTTTTTTTTTTTTTCAGCAGAAAAAAGCTAGAAGCTGGAACCAACGATAAATGAACTTTTTTCTGTTTCTTGGTGTTTTTATAATTATTTGCAAGTTAATTGTATTATATTGAAGCATTTCTCATATGTTTTTCACTTTTTTTTTAAAATACTACCAACTTTTTGTTACTCAATTTTTTTTAACTTTCTGTACAACTTCAATTTATCCAAAAATAGAAGTTTTTGTGAACACTCTCATAAAAGGTTTAAAAAAAATAGTTAAGTAGTAAAAGTGGGAAAAGAAGAAGTGAAAAATAGTAGTTCAATTTTAAAAAAGTAATTTGAAGTTAGAAAAAGTAGTTTAAAAGGTGTTTTTAATTTTTAGTTTATTTTGATACTTCTTTTTTTAAATAGAAGCAACAAAATAAAATACTACATAATTGTTTTTTTTCCTTTTAAAAACACTTTTTTTTTTAGTATTTGCAAAGAAGTGGGCTTTCTCTGCTCTAGGCTTTTTGTTAATAATCTTGTATTTTCTTTCTTACCTTTCCTGTTCTTGTTTTTTTTAAATAGATCTGTTGATTATCTTGCAACATGAAATAGCATTAGAACTGGTGATGTTTGTGACTAAGTAATGAAAAACTAAATATATCTTACTCAAGTTTTAGCCACTTTTAATATACATATATATGTGTGTGTGTGTGTGTGTGTGTGAACTGGTGATGTTTGTGACTAGGTATTGAAAAACTAAATATATCTTACTGAAATTTTAGCCACTTTTAATATATATATATATATATATATATATATATATATGTGTGTGTGTGTGTGTGTGTGTGTGTGTTAGAACGGGTGATGTTTGTGACTAAGTAATGAAAAACTAAATATATCTTACTCAAATTTTAGCCACTTTTAATATATATATATATATATATATATATGTATGTGTGTGTGTGTGTGTGTGTGTGTAATTTTAGCAACTTTTACCAATTTTCGTTTTCAAACATCGTATACCCGTCTAAAAGGTCCATTTAATTCTAGACAAGAAAGACACCTTCACAGCTAAAATTACTGACGATGTCGAAAAGTGGGTGTAAATATTTATTAGAGCCTGCAACCAGTGGACCTCGTACAAGAGAGAGCTATACATAAGTTAAAATAAGAGGGTGGCATTTTTGAGAAGTCGAAATTGGTAATAAAAAAAAAAAAGAAAAAAAGTTGGAAAAAAAAAAGGACAAAAAAATTTAGTGCGTTTTGAAAAAAAAAAAGGTGAAAAATAGTAGTTAAATTTTAAAAAAATAATTAGAAATTGGTAAAAACCAGACATAGGAAAAATACATTTTCATAGTGTTTAGTTTTCATCATTTTAAGTTTTAACTAGTCAAAACCAAAAGATTTAGCTTGAAATTTCATCCATTAACCCATTTATAACATTAATTTTGGCCAAAGAAATCATTAGATAAGGCTAGATTGGTCTCGATTCATGTTTAAATAATGTTAATCAAGTCTTAAAATAATTATTTTAGTTTATTTGTAAGTCTGTAATGCTCAAATTTGATTTAACTCATATTGATTTTATCATTTTAAGCTTTAACTACTCAAAATCAATGGATTTATCTTGAAATTCCGTTTATTAACTCATTTATGACACTCTTTTGAACAAAGAAAATGATATAATACTAGATTAATCTCAATTCACGCGCGTGCCTACGCTTAAATACTTAATCAATAATTTAGAGTAAGTGAGCATCTACATAGTTTTCTCTTAACTAAAACAAATACATTGTACCATAAAGATTCTATTCCCATACACGACTTACATAAAAACAAAAGAAAAGAAAATAACATTTTTTTTTCTTTTTAAATTCATCCGTGGATAACATACATATATAATGCCGAAGCTTTACACATATGTCTAGATGTCCCGTTTCTTCTTTGATTTTCTTGTACTTTTCCATGGTATAGCTTGCTTTAAACCTCCACATATACTAGCCTGAGAAATTACCCATAGAAAAAAAAAGAGATAAAGTTAGTAAATTATAATCGAATCAATCGTTCATCGATACACATATCATCATATTTTATGAATATAAAATAAAATATAATATCATTGTACAAAAAGGATGCTTACTATATTCGCAGTAGCTGTGGAAAAAAATAAAAAGAACCACTTTTCAACTTTTGACTTAAAAAAAGTGAGATGCAAGAAAGTTCAATAATTTCTGCTTTTAATTTTCCACACTTACGCACAAGAATTCTAGAATCTAAAAGCAAAAAACTTAAACTCTTTATAATTGGCCATAGATTATTAATGATGTTATGAGCATGCGGGAAGCATCGCCGGCGTTCAAATCCTAGCAATATCACCATAAAAAATCACTTCTTTTACTGACAAAAAATTTGTGATTGTTGTGTATTAGCAATAGAATTCAATGTAAACAAAATTAAAGAAACAATCAATAACAAATAAAACTATTATTAACGAAATTATTATAAATAAAATTCGTAATAAAAATTAAATTTATAACGTATTGATTCATCACTGAAAACAACTCATTTTTATAGTGTGTGTGTGTGTGGGCATATCATATAAATAAATAAAGGGGTACAATAGCATATCCATGCCCATTCTCTCTCTCTCTCTCTCTCTCTCTCTTATGAAAGACAAAAAAGTGGCAAAATGTCAAAATGGACATATTTTACACACTCTTCCTTTATGCGCAACAATAGCTAAGCCCAGCCCCACACCTTTCTTTTTTCGTGCAAAGTTTGACAAAAACAGCACATAAAAGCTGTGTGCAATATTGTATCAATTTGTAATTTTGTACCCACTCTTTTATTAAATTAAATATTTCAACGAATTTTTTGGTCTCTTTTGTTAAATGAGAAAAACTTATTAGGTCATTCAAAGTCCTATGGCCCCCCCCTCGGCCGTCACACTTCAATTTTTCACAATTAATTTGCCCTCATACTTAGGGTTTTGTCTTTTATTTTTAGCCACAAAAACACTGTATTATTATTACAATAATTTGTATGACAAAGACACTATTGGAATGAATGATGAGATAACGGCGATTTGTCACAAAACTAGTAAAAAGAAGGAATACACACACACACACACACAAAATAAAGAAATTTGTGACATGAAAATTTTGTTATAAATTCAAAATATTTGTGATAGATTAATAAGAGAATTCAATATAAATAAAATTACAGACATAATAAATGACAAGACAATTACTGACAGGATTGATATAAATAAAATCCATCACAAAAACTAAAAAGTTTAAGTGTGTCGATTCGTTATTGAAGGGGGTTCGCTTTTGTAGTGTTAGTTGTATAACGAACGCTAATGTATTCATTCTATGATTGAACACTCGTTCCACGTTGTGCGTCAACTCAACACTCGCTTCACATTATATAAATCACTCTATCACATGATTAACTTTGATTCGGTCAGAATTAATCCCCCACCATAAGAAATAAATAATTATGAGCTAATTAAACCAATAAATTAGCTAGACTCAACCAAGTGTTGTAGCAATTATTATCTTGACTAACAACAATAGACTAGGTGTCGTTAAACCTAGTGGCAACAAGATCATCTAGTACCTGCAAAGATTATTATCATGAATTTAATTAAGATAAAATTAGTACTCTTTTAAGTTAATGTAAAATATCATATTATATTTTTACAAATAAGATTTAAGATGTTATTGCCTAATTCGTAGGCTGCGTTTGGTCGAAGTTTATGAATTAGTTGTATAAATATCTCGCTTATAATTATATTTAATAATTTTTTTTCTCATCTTTTCGATTTTTTCATCTATCAACTTACGGGTTAATTCATCTCATTATAGAGATGGGATGTATAATCCCACTTATTTAGATTTCATTGGTAACAATTATAATTTATTGTATTACCCTTAAAATTATCCGATGGAATCCAAATTGAGAAAGTTTTCATAATTCACTTTTAATTCATATAAAAAAAAAAACACACTACGTAACAATTTTTTTAAAATAAATAATTCAAGATATACTTACAACCAAACAGATTAATGCAACAATTAATAATAAATTTCTAACACATATATATATATATATATATATATCAAATGATTTTATCATCACATATAGTCCTATAATGCCGCCAAACGTACTCTAACAAGATTAAGATTATATTTTATATATTATACAAATTCAATTTTGCATCAAAAAATCATGAATTCTTAGCAATATTAGCCGAGTATTAAAATCAAATTCATAAAAAATAAAATAAAATAAACACACGCACACACACACACACACAGAGTTTTAAAGAACATACCCAGAGATGATTAGTAGAGGTAGCTCGAGACAGGCTCGAGAAGCTTCCATTTCTGGTCATCATCTTCACCTTCTCATCGCTCTCACACTCAAAAACAGAGCATGGTGAAAACCCCAAATTACCCTCATCAACCTTCTTTTTCCCACTCTTGCCCCTCCCAAAGAACCCCTTTGTCTTATTCTTCTTCTTCTTCTTCCCCAGCAACACATCCGCAGCACTCTGTGGGCTCCCGCCGCTGCTGCAGCTATCAAACGAGCCCGGCCCGCCCTCCCTGAACAGCCTGAACGAGGAGAACTTGGGCCGGGCCACATTGTACGGCCCGTCGAGAACCGTGGTGGGGGAGGGCATTTTGGGTATCTTGCAAGCTATCTCCACGGAGACGATCCGACATGGGGGTGGTTCCAACGACCTGGTGGCGGGTTCGGGTAGAGCGATGAGGTCGGTGCAGGGTCGGGGCTTTCCGGGCTCCTCCTCCCATTTGAACGGGACTGAGGCTGAGGTGTGGAGCGGCGGCGTGACCGTGCCGGAGGGGTGCTCCGGCGAGTGTGGGGAAGCGGGGGCCAGGGGTAGAAATGGGAATTTGAGTTTGGAGAAAGTTGGCTCCGTTTCGTCTTCTTCACCCATATTGTGTGTGTGTGTGTGTGGATTTTGGTGATGGGGAGTGGGTAGTTTTAACATGGAGATGGAGTGGAATGGGATTAAATGTGGACCAAATTTTGTAACTGTTCACAAGAAAAAAAGACAGGCCTACCGGCAATAGGAATTTGGGTGGGCGTTTGGAAATGTTTTTGTTTTTGAGTAAACTTATATTTTAGAGGGTGTTTTGAATTATTTTTGTTTTTGAGTAAGTTGAAATCGTTGAAAAGTTAAAAAAAAAAATTTAGTAAAAATTGATAGTTTTTGAAAATAAAAGTGAGAATAAATTAAAAATTGATAGTAAAAATATAAAGAGTTTGAAAATAAAAGCGAAAATCAATCAAAAATTGACAACTAACAGTTCAAAAAATTCAATGTATTTATGAAAATACCAAGAAGTACTTTTAAGTTGATTAAAGTAACTTCCTCCCAACTTTTGAATTTTTATTTTTTTTCAACTTCATTTAAGTAAAATTTGTGTAATCAAACACTTAAAATAATTTTTTTATAACTAAAAATAATAAAATATTTTTTTTAAGCAATTGCAAACCACCCATTAATGTTGGATTGACTATAGTGAGATTTTCATAAAAATATAACTTGAATATTATACTACATTACATTTGATTCACCAAAAATGACGTTTTTTTTTTTATACAATCAATTCGAAATATTGTATAAATATCAATTGGAATACTATACATACATATACGTACTTACCCAAAGAGAAAGGAGATGAGATAAAAGAACTCAAACTCAGGACCTCAATGATGTGGTTCGAATCCCTACAACTGGATTACAACCCAATGATGAAAAATAACGTAATTTGATACATATAAATTGATATTTTTAAAGAGTATTTTAATTATATATTTATTGTGGCACTTCATAAAAGTTTCTTAATAAGTTATGCTGAATTTTATTGCAGAATATATTTTATGATACTACAAAGTGTCAAAATAACATATTATTATATTATATTGCATGACATTTTAGCTAATGTCACCATATCAAAAATGCTTTCAGTGACGTTAGTTAAAGTATTATATATTTAAGTGTACTAACCATTTATTTTAACATTTTATAGCATCACAAGAAATATATTATAGTTTAAATTTGAAATAGTTTATTGAAACACTTTTTATAAAATATTACAATAGGTGTATAATTGTGACATTGTCGTATTATCAGTGTCAGGTAGGTCATTTTTTTAAAATTGTTTTTTTTAAAGAATAATATGTATATATATAAAAGTAACTTGACCTTTTTTTGAGTTCATAATGGTTGTATGAGATTTTTCATTTTAAATAGTATTAATTTTTAAAAAAATTAAAAATAAATATCAGGTGCATAAATTATTACAACACTATTAAAACGTTATTTGTTGAAACACCACAGGTCTCATTAGTCATTACAAGAGGATGTTGTCATATTTTTAATTTAAAGATACTAACAAAAAGTGTCGCGTAATTAAACGCTTATAATTTATTGTAATATTTTATAGTTATCGAAGTTGTCTTTGTTTAAAACTTATGTAATTTATTGAGACAATTTCTATAATAATGTATTACAAATAACTACATTCAAAATATTTTTAAAAGTTTCACATTATATATATTAAACGAGTTTTTTTTTTAAATAAAGAACGTAAGATTATTCAAAATAAAGAATTTAAAACAAAATTTACATCCCTACCATCATTTCCATATATTATTTTTTTAAAAAAAATCGATCCAATCGTACTTTAATAAATTATTTTAAGTCAATTAGATAATTAAAAAAAACTTTATTGCTTGCGGGTGTTTGACTTTATAACATCATCATTTAATAATAAGACAAGTGTGGATTAAATTAATCAATACTACTTTAATCCCTTGCACCCCACACTACTAATTACCACTTAAGTATAATTATGCCACGTCCCATTTCATAAATCATGAGCTTTTGGGCATATAATATTAATATACGTGCAGTGTTTTTTTTAATTAATTACATCATCATTTTAAATGTGTTCCAAAATATGCTTATAATTAATTATTGTGTTTTAAAAGCTTGGCCGACCACTTTTTGTTACATCATTATTAAAATTGGACACATAAGTTTTATTCACTTTCATTTTGATTTTGAGATGTCGATCTTATCTTTATCTTGAGTTGAGAATATTGTGTTAATTAATGAACAACACATTGTGATAATAATTATGTTGATGTCACTTATGATGTTTTGATGAATTCATCCAAATTGGATATTCTTTATGTTTGTATTTTTGGTCCATTTCGATTGTAAATCATTTTTAAAACTTCATTTTTTCTTTTTAATTTTTTGATCGAATCACGTTAAATTTTATATTGTTTTTTTTTTTTTTGTATCTTCTTACCATGTGTAATTGTATATATCTATGATCAGGAGAAATTATATCCCATATTCCGGTTCGATCAAACCAATATTAATTATATAGCGAGTGTTTTGCACCTGCTATATGAATGATCGATAATTTAGAGAGAGTGACCAATTATTTGACAAGTATAATATACTTACCATATGATTTATTGGGTTCGATAAACGAAGTTCGAATAAAAATTTCCCCTGTTACCAATTATCGAGTCACAAATATTGAAATTAGCAAGTTTACTTACCACTTATAGCCTGTCGATAATACAAATAAAAAAAGTTTGGGGGTGCCATGCACTATCAGACGACAAGAAAATATATTGAAAAAATAATAAAAATAATCATTCAAATTTAATGATATATATAAAGTAATTTCAAAGTTAAGAGTGCATGTACTTACTCAGATCTATGTGTTACCCACCACTTTGCGTATCAACAATTAAGGAGGTGTTCGCAAACTCTAAAAAACAACAATGATGTTTTAGTTTTTGTTGAAATAAAAAGCAGACATTGAATATTGTTTTTCTGCTTTTGTAAATTGGAAGCAATTTTCATGCTTTTTTTTTTCTTACATTCTTTAATTAATTTTTCAAAAATCAATCACTGTCTTTCAATATTCTTTTTTGAATACTGTTCAATTTTTTTTTTTTCAACTCTATTGTAATTTCTACATATCCAAAGTACAAGTGTTTGCACAGAAGCATTAAATAAATGGGGTTTAAAAAGTTAGAATCGAAATAAGAGGATGCAAGGATGCGAACAACTATTTGGTGTTGTATCGTTTACTATATATGCATTGGATTCTATATATATATATATATGTATAATATAGGACAAAAAATTATGTCAGTTGTTATTTTTCAGGAATTGATTTGGACACATCCCTTACAGGTTTCAACAAAGTGCTTTGCATTTTCTATATATTCCTATATATAAGGAAAAACAAGAAAATCAGCATTTCATAAACAAATCCTCTTGTGTATTTTCGTTTTCGTACTTCTTCATACATCTCTCTCTCTCTCTTGCACTCTCCCTCTCCCTCTCTACCTCTCTACATATATATATATATGGAATGATGTCACATTTAATTTGTAATGTTTTATTTTAATAACACTCTAGTCTCTAAAGTATCATTTTTGATCTTACAATCCCTAAACTTATAAATTTATCCCACTTTAATCTCTCTAATGAATTTTCCGATAAGTTTTGATTTGAAACGGCACCATGTGACTAATTTTCAGCTTATGTCAATTAATCGAAGTTTTCAAGTGCCATACAATTTTACTCTCAAATTAGTCATACGCATGTCACATGAGACTGTTTCAAGCCAAAATTTGCAAGAAAATTCATCAGAGGAACTAAAGATGAACAAACTTATAAATTTAGGAACTGTAATGTTACAAATGGTACTTTAGGGACTAAAGTGATATTAAAATAAAATATTACGAACTAAATATAACATTTGTCACACACATATATATATATATTGTTCTTTGCTTCCCTTCTCCTTTCCCTTTTTTTTGTCTTTTCATTGATATCATCTCCACCACCCCCCCCCCCCCCCCAACTCAAACTATGAATAAGTTTCATTTTGCTCTCCACGGACTCTTCAAATAAGCATTTTACCCCATCTCAAATTTATAAAAACTCGTGTTGTTTGTGTGTGTGTGTGTGTGTATTGAGTTTAATATTCATTCTCCTAAAATATTTGAGAATGATTAGTACCACATAGCATAAAGCAAAGAACCAAGCTCTTAATTAATAAAAGCTTGGTGTCACCAACTTTTACCTCAAAATTATAAGTTCTACAATAATTTACTCAATTTTATTAAAGCTTAGAATTGTGGACGATATTTCAGGATTTTCTTGTGTGTCTGGGGCGTGACATATGGCGAAATAAAAAAAAGCAACCATCTTATGACTTTATATGTAGAAAAGAGGCCACCTCTACTATGTATAATTATTATACTGCCCAATGAGGAAACCAGCATTTAAAGTCTTGATTTGATGTTGCATTTTGTCTTGTATATCAAAAGTCATTTACCATTAGTGGTTGACAATCATCTGCCAGTAAGACCATTCTATTCATGCATGATCAATTACGTTACCAAAACAAAAACTTGTATTGTTCTCCTGCACCGACGACGCAGATAATTTTAATTCAAATTCGATTCGATTTAATTTGTGTTCGTCACATGATGAATGATATATATTTGTTTAGTCATTAATTATAAATAATTTAGAAGAGTGATCGATCACTTAATAAATATAATAGACTTAAGAGTATGTTTGGTAGAGAGATGATATTGCACATGATATGTATCCAATGAGATACATTTTTCAATAAAATTTATCGATATCACTTAATTTACAGTTTGATAATAATAGGTTAATTGTTGGATGTTCTCACCGTATCTTAACAATATGCTCGGTAAGGTTATATACATTAGAGCGGATTAAGGAAAGTGTACTAAAATTTGCCATCATTTACCCTCATTTCTGCATCTTATAAATTAATTAAATGATATAAATGTAATAACCACTTTTAATAATTCCATATACTTATCCCTGTGATTAGTATCCCACTTCATTGGTGGGATACATGTCCTGAGAATAGGGTTGATTGTGTAAAGAACCGAATATGAATGCTGGGCCTTTATTGTTTATACAAAAACAAGTTAATGCGTAGGATACCCATTATGTCCAATGCAATCACCCTTACCAAATGTAGGTTTAACATATAATTTATTGGGTTTGACTAAATCAAATCGAGTAGTAGTGATTCGACAAGGACATATAAAAAAAAAATCAATCCTTTTTCGAAATAAGGTTTAACATCTTACTCTTAATAATTGACTAATATTTTCAAGAATTATAATCATATAATATCAGCATATAAAAAAGTTTCACCTTTTAAACTCGTTTAAAACAAACAAGTGGTGATTGATAAAAATAGGATAAGAGGAACATTACTAATAGATCAGGCCAAGTTCCAATGTTGGGCCCAATAGGTGTAATAAAAGTCCACTAAAAGCCCAAACTTTTTGTAAGATAGGTTTCACCATAAATCAGTGTTTATTCTAAATTTAGCCCAAATTTAGGCTTACCCATATCTAATAAATTACGTGACACAAGAAACGTAATGCTAACAAACATGTACAGACAAAAGTGGATTTTAAATCATTAGGAAAAAAAATATGAAAAATGTAATAAAGTGAAATATTGAAATTATTATATGTGATTAAATAATATTCAATCTAGTCGAGTGTATCCCCACTTAAGTCATATCACATGGGCCGATATGAAAGTATTTTTGCATTTGCATGATTGATCACTTTTATCACATTAAATATCAGATGCATAGCAAGTGTAAGTTGCCTAGTTCTAACCGTAACCGGTGGATATTATGCACTAGGCATGTCGACCCGTGCAGTGTTGTAGCTTACGTGTTAAGTATCTTGCCTGAGGAGTATATTCGCAAGAGTGAAACTCAAAGGAATTGGCCGGGACCCACACAAGCGATGGAGCACGCGGTTTAATTTGATACAAAGCGAAGAATCTTCGCAAGGCTTGACATGCTGCGAATCCTTTTGAAAGAGAGGGGTGCCTTCAGAACGTACGTAGACACAAGTGGTGCATGGCTGTCGTCAACTCGTGTCGTAAGGTGTTGGGTTAAATCAAGCAACGAACGCAACTCTCGTATTTAGTTGCCATCATTGAATGTGAGAAACTTTTATTTGACCAATCCCAATAATTTGTACTAGAGCTTCCCATTTATTTTAGATTTAGTATAAATTAAACCTTTCATAGTGGATACATGCACGTACACCTTTAAGTTTCCAATTTTATTATGAAGCTACAAATATGAGCACTATAGTTTTCACTAAGAGTTCCTTGAGCCACATTTCTTGAATATACAAACTAGAGATCACAGACCATAATTTGATTAATGAGAGGTTGCATACAAAAATAAGAGAGTTAACTTCATTTTTGGTCCCATAGGACTCGATTTCGTCCACATTTAGTTTCACAGAAAATTTAATTTCAAAATTAATTCCACATAAATTAATTTTGGAACAAATTACATCCAATCGGTGACAAATTGAAATTTTTTGACCAAAATCGATGATGTGGCAAAACTAAGGTTGATTCTTTTTTGATACAATTAAATCGAGACACTCCATAAATATCAACCGAAATGTCACACACGCACAAACACACACACTCACCCAAAAAGAAAAGAAAGATGACAAGAGGATTCAAACCTAAAATCTTAATGGTGCTAGTTTGAACACTCCACCACTAAGCTACAACTCTAACAATAGTTAAGATTGATTTTTACTACGGTGTTTGGCAAAACTTAAGTTTAAGAGTTTATAATAAGATTCTACAACATATAAGATGTTATGAAGTTTACGAAGTTTCTAGGCTCCTATATCTTATTTTAGAAATAAATTGGTACTATTCAAATAAATGAAATCAAACAATTTATAAAATATTTTGGAATCTTATAAGCTATTATTTTATTTAGCAAAGTTAGAGTTCATATGAGACCATTAATTTCGTGTGAACAAACAAAAATATGATATGCGGTCATTAATTTAACGTAAATAAATATTTTTAGAAGGGTAGAGATGTGTTATTCAACAATTATTAATGATAGTTATGTCATTTTATTATATAGAGTTAGACATCTTATAAACTATTTAAAAATAAATTAGAGGAAGTTTGGTTTTTTTTTTCTTTAAATAAAAAAGAGTTTTTTAGATCCATACATCTTATTTATGAAGCTTATATCTATAAATTCTCTTGACAAAAGATTTATCAAATTGAACACTTTTAAAGAATTTATTATAAGCTCTCAAAAAAAGATGGATAGAGGACCCATTTAGCTTGTTAAAAGCTCATATACAAAATAAATGCAATTATTATTATTATTATTATTATTATTATTATTATTATTATTAGTATTATTATTAGCAGCAGCAGTAGTAGTAGTAGTTGCCCTCTTCCACCATCTAATCAATAAAATAATTAGTAGCTACCAATATATTTAATTATAGCAAAATGTCTTATTCTGGAATACATCAATATCTATCTATTTAGGTTTATATTTCATTATTAATGCTTTCTAATTGTCATCAAAGAAAGATTAATGCTAATTTCTAATTTACACCTGTTTTTTTCAAATAATTTTCTCCTTTTGCAATTTCACACAATGGTCGAATTACGAACAATTAATTAGCAAATTAGTGATGAAAAATCTAAAACGAATTATTTCCCATTCAATGAAATATCATCGTGCCAAAAACATTGTGGCTTATTTATGAAAAAAATACAAAATAAAAAAGAATTACAAATGTAACATGTGTGTGTGTATATATATGTGTATATATATATATATATATATAGAGAGAGAGAGAGAGAGAGTCATCCTCGTGCCTTTTTTTTTTTTTTTCCAATTTTCATTTCTTGAAATATAGTATCATTAATTTATTATAGACAGACCACATAAAATCAACAGAGAAAAAAATCAAAATATGCCACAAAAAAATATAGATTTATTTGTTTCTATTAATTATGAATACATATATATATATATATATATATATATGAGTATTAAAAATTAAAATTTAAACGGTTGAGTCGCCAATAGTATCCATTGACAAGGCACGATCACTACTCCAATACCATACCTCCGACGAATAGTCATTACTATCCATCAACTCCGGTAGCTCTATCTCCGCCCAAAAGTCATCCCCCTCGTCGCCCTTAACGGCGGCGCCACTCTTCCCCGCCACCATCTCCGCCGCCAGCGCCGCCGCAGCCTGTATGTCCCTCGCCGTGCTCGTCAAAGGCCGGGGCAAGTTCTCGATCTCCTCCGGGAAATTGAGCTGAGCTTTGTGACCTTTCAAGCAGTGCGCCGCGACATCGTATGCCCTGGCAGCCATTTCGGGCGCCGGGAATGACCCGAGCCATATTCGGGTCTTCTTCTTGGGTTCCCGGATCTCGGATACCCATTTCCCCCACCGGCGCTTCCGCACGCCGCGGTAGACAGGGTGGCGGGTGCCGCCTGATCCAGAGGCGGAGGCGGTGGTTCCTCCATCGGGGGCGGCGGTGGTGGCGCGGGGGTGGTCGTTGCTGCATGGTGGAGGTTGGTGCTCCATCGCGCTGAAAAAAAAAAAGAAAAAGAAAAGCAGCTGTTATGGGCAATTTGAACATGTTCCTTAAATATTGGTGCTTATTTATGTTTGCGTCGGGGTTCAAGGAGGTTGAAATTACAAATATACCCCTTTGTATTTTTTGTTTTTTTTTAAAGTCACCCATTTCCAGTTTAATCATAATCGAGTACTGCAGAATCCCATTATAGGGGCAAATCTCTCAACCCAATTGCTTTATTCAGATCTATACAATTTGAATTATGAACGTCGATTAAGGAATCTAACATTTCATTCCGCTAGAGGCTAGACAACAGGTAGCTGCAGGTGCCCTGTGTAATTCTCAAATAGTTCAACCATATTTTTGTAGAAAAAAAAACACATATTTTGTCACTTGGATTTTCACTTTTTTTGGATATTTTTATTTAATTAATTTATTTTTTAGTTACTATTTGCGATTGGAACTATCCGGGATTTGCAAATTACCATTTAATTCTATATTCGAGAGAAATTGGCCATAATATGTTTTTCGGATGGATAATTATGTGAGTACTCTGAACGAAAACGTTGTTCGTGTGTCTATAAATATATGTTTGCACTCAGTTCATCTATATGTGATTTTTTTCAATGAAAATCTTTTTTTTTTTGGCCTGAAATATAGACTTGAGTAATTGCAAATCCTATATAGTTCAGGTCGCGGCGAAGATGACGACGACGACGACGACGACAATAATAATAATAATAATAATAATAATAATAAATAGATGGAAATATCTAAAAAATATGTGGTACAAATAATTCAAGTAGCAAAACATTTTGTCCCCTGCTTCTGATATTTGAATTACAATGATTAATAACTTGTATATATATGAATTATACGTGCGAAAATCATTATTATAAAATTAAATTCGACAGCACATCAAGCTTTTAACAACTAATTGTAATTTTTTAGAGATGAACAGATAGTTTAGTGATAAGTTGTTGTACTTGGAATTTGTAAATATATTAGTTGCGAGTTTGAGTCTCATCGGAACCCAACAAAAATCAATTTTTATATAGACATAAAATAAGAAAATAAAAACCCAACAAAAATAATTTTTTATATAGAAATAAAATAAGATAAAATAAAAACTAGTTGCGATCTTCTAATTTTTGCAACTAATAATGAATATTAATAATATCAAGTTCAGTGATTTGGGCCTTTCTGCATTTTCGTTTTCAATTTAATTTGGAGGTTAAAGGGTCGCATGTTTAGATTTTTCAAGAGCATATCATACTTCTAAAAGTTTTTCAAACTCTGAATTTATTTCGAAGTACTATTAATTTCAGAATAATGGAAACACGGAAACTTTTGACCAACTTATATATATATACACACACACACACACATTCTTACCAAAAAAAACCAAAAAAAATATATATAGTGGTGGAGTTAAAAAATTTTGTTTAAAGGGGCGAGATCGAATTTTTTATAAAATATTAAAAGCAATTCTTTGTGTGTGTGTGTGTGTGTGTGTGTTGGGGTGGATTTAAAATTAAAATTTTAAACAAATACATAAAATTTAGTGTGATCTAGACTTGAGGGTGGTGGCCGCACACGCAACTCCCTTTGGCTCCAGCTCTCTCTCTCTCGCTCTCTCTCTCTATAGATATATATATATATATATATATATATATATATATATATGTATACTGGTGGGTGTGGTATACTCTATGCGTGTTCAAATAAAAATAGAATATAATTTAACCATGTGTTTACTAAATTTATAATTTGATACATTATGAAAAAAAAAGTGATTGAAATTTAAATTTATATATTAGAAAAACAAATAGGAACGATTAAATTAAATTGAGTTTTATTATTTATGGAAAAAAAAGCTAAAGTAAACCAAATATTGAAGATAAAGATGTGAGAGAAGAGGGAGAGTCGAAAAGAAAAAGAAATATATCACTTTTAAAAGATGAGAGAGAAAGTGAGAGAAAATAGGAGATAGGAAAGAGGAAAGAGGAAAAGAGAAAAAAAACCAAACCAAAAGATACCAAATAGTTATTAGGAGGTGTTGATGGATTATAAAACAAATATATATATATATATATATATATATGTATATTGATATAAGTCTTACAAAATCTTCATTGGCAACATGTCGCGACTTTTCAACTATATTTTTATGTTTTAATAGTAGTGTAAATTTATGGTTTTATTTTAATAATAACTTATTTAGTTTTTTTTAATAGTTGAATAGTTTGGAGTGTAAATGATTTAATTTGAAATTTATTGTAATGGTTTGATTTGTATTTTAGAAATTATTGATATAATTAAATAATATGTACTTAGAAAAGAGGTACAGAAAAATATATAATGAGAAAAGGATCCTTAAAAGGAACCAAACAATTAATGTATAAATAGCTAGCCATCTTACTGTTGACAAGTATTATTTTCGGACGTGAATAAAATCAATGCAGCATCTATGGATATAAAATTTACAAAAAATTGCCATTTTAGAACAAAATTTTAATTTAAATATATATACACACACATACATATAAATTGATTTTTTAAATACTAATTTGAGTCTATCGAGCACACTCGCTCCTTCCGACCTTCGTGTAGCTTCATCAGATATTTTAACTCTAGTCGATGGCTTGAGAGGACAATTTAACCGTGTAATTAAGGGCTTGTAGGACAGTGACAAAACCATAATTTTTGATTTCAGGGGGACGATGTCTAATTTGTATAAAATATTAAAGATACTTTCATAATTTAAAGGGGCGAAATTCAAATTTTTTTAAAAAATACATATAAGTTTTAGCTCGATATAAACTTGAAGGGGCGATTGCCCCCTCTCCAGCCCTCCTTTGCTCCGTTTCTGCTTGTAGGCATATCAAAAAATGACTCCTAATTTTGATCATATGATTAAATTAATCCTTAAATCTTTTTCGATTATACATATATATATTTTCTTGAATTGGATCCAATCACATAAATTCTACAAGCCTGCAATTTCATAATTTAGGGGTCAAGAAATAATTTCATTTCGTGACATGTTATTTTTGTTAGTTAAATGACGAAATTATCCCTGACATAGACTTATGAGGCAAATTAAGTGCAAAAAAAGTTATTGGTCCCCTTGGGATGGGAGAGTAGGAAGGTTCATCGTTCACATGTGCAAAGCAGCACGAGATCTAAGTGACCTTTTTGTCTTCTTCTCTTTTGTTGTTTTCTGCCCCCCACCCCCTGTCAGGGAGGGAGTCGGAGGTTGGACGGTGCAATCGATCCCCTTCGAATTTCTATCGAGTTAAAATTTATATAAAAATTAGATTCCCCCAACCCCCTCGACTATTACCCCCGCTAGGGATGTAGTCGGAGATTAGAGGGTGCGATCAACCCCCTTCAAATTTTTATAAAGTTAAAATTTACAAAAAAAAAATCAAAAGTTTTAGATTCCCCCGACCCACTCTACTACTACCCCATCAGGGACGAGTCGAGGGTTAGAGGATACGATCAATTCCCTTCAAATTTTTATCGAATTAAACTTTATATACATCTTTTTTCAGAAATTATAAACTCCCCCCAACCCCTCTACTACTACCCCATCAAGGACGGAGTCGGGGACTGGAGGGTGCGATCGATCCCCTTTAGATTTTTATCATGTTAAACTTTATAGACATGATGGAGTAGGGGATTAGAGAGTGTGATCATCCATTTTTAAATTTTTATATATTGAACTAAAATTTATATGTATTTTTAACAAATCTTAAATTGCTCCCCCACCCCCCACCGCCCCCCCTCCCCCCAAAAAAAATTATATGAATATATTTAATATTTTATACAAATTTAACTTCATTTCTCAGACAAAAAAAATTCTGATTTCGTCCTTATACCCCACCCCACCCCCCTCTTTTATGTTGCTTTATTATAATGCTTTCAATAATTTATTGTTATTTTACAGTAAAAAATATGATATCCAGAATCAAAATATCCAGAAAACTTATATTTTTGTTTGTCTTTAATACATGCACGTTTTGTTATTTTCCTATCTCAGAAACAACTGTATATGATTATGACTCTGAATCTTTAAACGTTTATTACCTTTTTTTTTTTTTTTTATAGCTAGGGTCAATTATCTTTGTTATCATATGTGTAATTATCTTTCTAATTCAAAAGTGCCCTGTCTACATGTAACTTGTCAAGCGGCATATGAAGATTAGGCTGAAAAATGAACCAAGGTACTCAATACTCGACTCCAAATTGATCATAAAAATCTCGTTTGAGTTTGGTTCGTTAAGCATAACAAACTAAGCTTGAACATATTTTTTCATTCGATAAAATTTGAAACTCGATCCGAACTTGACTCGATTAATTAAATATAGTAATATATATGTAAAATATCAAACTATTCGAACTCGGCTTGATTAAAGCTTGTTTGAGCTTGGATCGTTTAACAATCAAACCAAACTCGAACAGGATTTGAAACTCAATAAGAAATTCAAACCAAACTTGAACAATACTTTGTTTGGCTCAACTCGATTCGTTTCCACCCCTAATGAATATATATGCATGCATGTGTAGATATATATACTATAATGGGTACGTAGAATGTATGTGTGTATGTGTATATAAGTATATACTATAATGCATATTTACCCTTGGTGAAGCCCAATTAGAGCTCTCCGTACGAGGATTCGGTTGGGCTATATATAACCAAATACAAATCTCTCCTTTGTCTCTCATACTTCCAATCATAATATATGTATATTGTGGGGTAGCATACAATATATTCTCACCCCTAGTTTTTTCTATTTTTAGAAAACAAATCATTCTTTCTCTCAAGGTAATTAAAAATTTCAACTTGGAATAATTGAATTTGAAATTGGGAATGCAAGATGAGTCGAGCCGACATGATTTGAGTGACCTCAGTTCGAGCTGAGCTCTTAAATGAGCCGAATTGAAGCTAATATTTAACTGTTTGAAAACTGATGCATCAATTGATAATTTTTTTTTATTTTTTTAAATATATTTTACGAAGGTTACTTTCATCACTCACCTCTCTGATTTCAAAGATCTTAAGTTTATAGAACTCAACCCACTAAGACTTCAATTATTTGTCAATTACCACAAAAGAAAAAAGAGATCAAAACATTAATTATAACAAAATAGATGGTGATGTAAATTATAATTGTCAAAAAAAATTAAAAGAGGCACATGGTTATTGTTTGTTGGATGTTGATAGACGGCGCTATCTGATCATGATGTTGCTCCATCCTTAGGTTTAACTTAATGACAGATTGCTCCAGCCGTGCAAGATAATCCCTATAAAAGAAAACTCAATGGATGAGAGGGAAAAACAGTACAGAGTTGTACTATTTAAGTATTATGATCATATAGGTAACGAGATTTAAGAGGACATAGCATGCCAAACTTGGTAAAATCAGCTTAGGTAACGAGATTTTCTTGTCGGAAAAGAATATATATAAAGTAAATATTGATCTGTGACGGTTATTGATTTCTCAAATTTAGGATTTGCAATATTATAATTAATTTTGTTCGTGGCAGATGTGATGTTTCGAATATCTACTTCTGCGTTTGAAAGTTATTGATAATTTCGGTTTCTTTTGAATTTGATACATGATTTCGTAAAATGCTGTAAGAGTCGGTATGCTCAATATGGGTTACCACCAATTTTAGAGCTATGCAAATTGTTGTGGATGGCGTAATTATCTCGTAGAAAGGCGCCTTACAAGTGAGAGAGTTAGCAATTTAAAAATTGCCCCAAATACCACCCTCCAATTTGAAATAAGACTACATTACTCACTATTA
Source organism: Petrea volubilis (assembly GCA_026212405.1). NCBI lineage: Eukaryota > Viridiplantae > Streptophyta > Magnoliopsida > Lamiales > Verbenaceae > Petrea > Petrea volubilis. Next base: position 288,349 of record CM047878.1, read on the forward strand.
TCCCTCTATTTAGGTATAAATATTTTTTTTTTGATACAATCATCTTGGGACACTCTATACATGTCAATCAAAAAATATTCCACACACACGCAAATACTCACTCAAAGGGGAAGGGGTAGAGAACGAAAGAGTTCGAACTCAGGACATCCCTGATACAATTTTCGAACCTCGACTACTCAACTCTGAGCTCAATAGCTATTTAGGTATAAATATAATTTATTATCTATGTGGGGTCAAAATTATTGGATTCTCAATAGTTATAAACACGTTCGAGGAAACAATACAAAAACCAAAAAAAAAAAAAACACCCAAAACACAACCAAATTCGTTGTATTTGGTAATGACAATAAATATTTTTAGTTATATGGCGTCTCATGTCTTACTCTGGTCTTGGAAGCTTGCGATTGTTTCCCTATCACTTTATAGCATATTTGGCCATATTTGTTTTTCATTTTGGATTTTATAATATGTTGGTGATTTAATTGTCTTATGTATTTTAGGACTATCAGCTAACATTATTAAAAGAATATTGTATTATTGACCGTAAATTATGCAAGAATGTAAAACCTTGTAACTAATAATATTTTTAAAATAATAATAATAATAATTTTTATGTTATCACTAATTTATCGCCATGCTCAATAGTGATAAGAATTCGTATTTTTCTTCTCGGCATTTGAAAAATAGTAATACTCTTATAGTGATAATTAAATTTTAAAAAAAAAACTTTCTTATTATGAGGTTATGGAAATTTTTCAATGTTATTGAGTTGTTATTATAAATTAATGTGTCACTTATTGTCAGCTATAAGAAATTAAATGCATTTTTTAATCATTGTCAACCTTATAAAATTACTTTTTTTTGTAATAAATCAGATTTTTTTTAAAATAAATATATATAATTGGTAGCAACTCTTATATTGCCACCAAGCATATTATCACTAATTCTCTTTTTTCTTCTAGTAAAATTTATATAAGGCATTTTTAAAAATAAACATTTAATAACTTAATATATATATATATATATTCAAAATAAAATATTTAAATTGATTTTTTTAGTCATAACTAAACAAAATTAATAGGGAATATTTAAGCCATTATTAATAAAACAAAAAAGTAAATAAATAAATAAAAGAGGTCATGATGTTATATCTAGTGAGATACATGACAATTCCAATATTAATCAATTTTTTAACATGGGCAAAATAGCATATTATCCCAAACACTTTGCAACTCTCAAAGGTCCTTTTGAAAAGGACATTATGGTCCAATCTTGTTGTGCAAATTGCATTTTCGAAAAATTCATTTGCTTATTGATAGCGGAACGAGCATGCATGGACTTCCTGTTTTGTTTTATTTGACAACTTGTATAGAATAGAAACCATGTTTTTTTGGGAGTATTATGGGATCGCAGTGATCGACTTATAATGCTTGGTTCAGTGACAGGTAATATTTACTCTAACGAGCATATTGATGGAATTGTGATTATCGAGTCGAACTTAGTCCCAACAAGGTTCGACGAGATTAAAGGAAAATTTTGCGACGATTAGATTCCGTTAATTGAGGAAGTCGTGTCGAATTCACCTGACCTGACACGAGTTTTATTTTGTAATAACATAACATCATTTGCGGGCCTCACAGTTTTTAGTGCGAAACAACTTAGGCCACTGAAATTCGGGCCCAATCCTCTTAAATGTAGACATCAGACAAAGGTCATTACTCGCATACTCGGGTGGGATTGGATGTTTGGTTTAATTTTCAAATTTCTTTTTTTTTTCATTATTAAAACAAAACTAGCTATTAGGCACGTATGCAAAATACATATATAATTTAATTATATATTTAAAATTTGATAAATTAAATATAAATAGCTTTTAGTGTTTATTAAATTTATGATAAGTGAAAAGTAAAATAATACATTTAAAATAAGATGAAGTAATAATTTAAAGGGATAAATATTTTTTACCCTCCAAACTTTTTGTGTTTTTGAACTTTACCATATGAACTTTTTTTTTTTACCATTTGCCATCTAAACTTTGTATTTTTTTATACATTACATTTTTCGGTTGAGCTAAGGGCAAATGCATCATTTCAACTGGTTAAAGTCACATGACATATATGTGAATGCCCTTAGATGGTAATATGTAAAAAACGCAAAGTTCAGATGGCAAATGACCAAAAAACAAAAAAGTTTATATGGTAAAATCCCAAAATGCGAAAAGTTTGAAGGGTTAAAAGTATTTATCCGATGTAAAATGACTCATTTGCCCTTACTTAAAGTCACGTGACATGCATGTGATGGAATTCCGGCGGAATATTCCACCGAAAAATACCCTTAGATGGTAATATATAAAAAAATACAAAGTTTAGATGGCAAACGATAAAAATAAAATAAAATAAAAAATCATATGCTAAAGTCTAAAAATACGAAAAATTGGGATGGTAAAAAATATTTATCCCTAATTTAAAAGATAATTATGTAAGAGAGTAGAAATATATTAAATAGCCTGACATGAGAGAGAAGAGAGATGAGATGTGCAAGAGAGAGAGAGAGAGAGAGAGAGAGATTAAATAGAAGAGAGGGAGTGATTTACCAAATGATTCCTAGGGATAAATATTTTTTATCCTCCCAACTTTTCGCGTTTTGAGACTTTACTATAAATTTTTTTTTTTGTCATTTGCCATCTGAACATTGTGTTTTTTTACACATTATATTTTTCGGTGGAGCTAAGGGCAAATGCATCATTTCAGCTAGATAAAGTCACATGACATGCATGTGAATGTCCTTAGATGGTAATATGTAAAAAACGCAAAGTTCAGATGGAAAATGGCAAAAAACAAAAAAAATTATATGGTAAAGTCCCAAAACGAGAAACGTTTGGAGGGTTAAAAGTATTTATCCCATGTAAAATGACGCATTTGCCCTTACTTAAAGTCACGTGACATGCATGTGAAGGAATTCCGGTGGAATATTCTACCGGAAATGCCCTTAGATGGTAATATATTAAAAAACACAAAGTTTAGTTGGCAAACGGCAAAAAAAAAAAAAGTTCATATAGTAAAGTCTTGGAGGGTAAAAAAATATTTATCCCTAATTCCTAAATACGCATCTGCCTTTGTATAATAGTATGAATAATAAAAAAAATTACTTAATTTTGTGTTCATATTTATATAATCCTCAATTTGAAGCCTAATACATCCATTTTGTCTAGAGGGAATGACATCCGACTAACTTGGAATTTGTTAACTAAAATTCAGCTACTAAATAATAAGTTTTTGGTACATTATTCTTACCAAAGAAAATGCTATATTTATTTCTAACCCTTTTTTACCCAATATAATAAATCCAAAACTATTTTTATTTCTAAAAAAAAGCCAAGAACTACAATTGTTTGAACATGCTATATATATATATATACATATATAAATTATTGGAAAGAATTTTGAACTTTAGCATGAGTCATCAATTAATAATTGTTGGGTCACAAGTGTTTTGAAAGATCCCTAACCTATACAGTGATTGATTATGAGCTCATTATTGTCATATATCATGTTTGGTACTAACTACCTATCACTAGTTATTTTTGGTGGACCAAAATATTGAGCCCGTGCTTGTCCCTTAACTTATTATGCAATAAATCTAACAAGATAAACCATCTAATTTAAATTAATTCCTTAGTCTTTCCCCTTTAAAACCTCATAGAATAATAGCATCATCCCTTGTTTCTTTATACAAATAATCATCCTCAATTCCTAATTCTACTCAAATTTATATATATATATATATATATATATATATACACACACACACAACCCGATAATGAACTTTATCTCACCCTACCATGTTGTACTTAGGCCATTGGAGCTAAATTCTAATAGTTGGGACCAAAAAACCAAATAATTTTATGTCCACCTCATTACTCAATAATTTGAATTTTATAGTCACAAATGTAGTATCTAAATGGGTTTTTCTATTATTTGACCGACGTTTTGAATTAGATAGTTTCTCTCTCTTAATCAACATTTGAGATTAGAATTCTGAAATTGTGAATAAAACAAGTAGATTGGGAGGGTCTCTTTCATAATGAGCCTCTGCAATACCTAACTCGAATTAATCGATCAATTGATCGGAATCGAGTGGTGAAGACCAAACAAAAAAAAGTAGTGTAAAAATATTAAGTTTATACTTTATAGGAAAACAGATCCAATATCATTATACCACCAACTTGGAAGTTCAACCATTGAATTCCAATACTTCCACCTTGAATACCTAAGTTTGACCTCACTGACAGTGGCCGACTTGTAATACTTGTTCCGGTGAGCGGTAGAGATTAATTTATTAGTGTGTAAGTTTAGTTGCAATAACCAAGTCGGACTTAGTCTTTGGCGAAAGAAACATTATGTGATGGCTAGTTTTCCTTAGTCAGAAAGCCACATTAGGTTTTTTGATCTGGTCTTTCAATTATCCAAAACAAAAATTCCAATTTCATCACTCAGGAATAATTTGGAAATTCAAAGAAGCCCACTGATTTGAATAGACCCCAATAAGCCCAGCCCATTTTCTCTTACAGAGATCCATCCATTTAATGCTTTGGACTCTATGAACTGTTATTGGATCAGCCCTGTTAGAAAACGCAGCCCAATAATTTAAACAACTATGGCCTAGCAATATTCATCATTTGGGCTTCACGTACTTGTTGCGTATCCATTACATTACATTTCAATAGATTTCGATTTGTAAATCTTTGTCATGGTATTTTTTTTTTTTTTTATCATAATTATTCCACCCCCTAACGAAATAAATTCATTCAAAATTTATTTTCTTTTTTTTTTTTTTGTGGTGATCAAAATGTTATTCACACAAAATTAACGAGTAATATAAATAATAGCAAACTACGTCTATATTTCTTGAAATATAATATAATTACAAATTAATTTTTTTATTTTAAAAATTACAAATACCCCCTCAAAATTTAGGACATTTTTGTAAATATTAATAGAGATGTCCAAAAAATAGTGTTTCTACAACTGTAGTAGTCAACCTAAACATCAAGAGATGTACCTAGTCGAGCATAATAAAATTCCTCAATCAATTTTATTATTTTATGAACATTCGCAAAATAACTTCACTTTATACCACCATAACCACTATCGGACATCACCATCTATAATCCGACACTACCACTACTTATTGTATTGAAATCAATTTCTACATTTTGAATTTTTCAAGACAATGCGAATCCCATTTCAAAATTCTACCTAAAAAAAAAAAAGAACTCACCATTATGTTTCGCCTTAATGAATAATGAATTTTATTAAGTGATTGCGTATCTCAGTGGGATATTTGTAATAAAAGTAGTGGCAATAAAAAAAAATAGCGGCGATAACATAACTAATTTATAATTATATCATACTTCAAGGAGTATACACGTAATTTTTCCTACAAATAAATACTTAAATTCACCGATGAGGCATTGTCTCGCTGGCAATGTGGAGGTCTTATAATCTTCAGATTGTGGATGCTGTTCCCAAATGAATGCAGCTATTTTTTGTTAAACTAACTTCTTTATATTGTATATTTATTGTGGATTCTCATCTAAGAGAAATATAAGTTAAAACTTACGCACAAACCTCAAATTATTTTTCAAAAAATTGAATATGAATTCAACACACAAAAAAGTAGAACACAAAAAGTCAATTGAATTTCATTCCTATTTAAATCTCTCATGCTCAATAGTGAAAAAAAAGGATTAGATTCTTTCTTGACTAAATCATGTCTTTATTTATTTATTTTTTTTTCAATTTCATATATTTAATATATTAATCTAAACCTTGGTTAATTATGAGTTAGTTTAAAACTAGTAGGTTTAATAGGTCCAATCATGCATTTTTGTCGACAACGTGTCGCGTGGGGACCGCACGCCGCTGTGGGGCGCGTGATTGAGAACAGTATATCTGGCCCCGACCCAGAATACCAACAAGCACGTGAACCGTGTGATTTCTATTCAAACACTTTTAAAATCACACAAATTTGAATGCCACCACTACTTGTCTGTGGACTTCAATTTTTTAATTTGAATTGCACAATTGAACCGTCGACTATCAATAAGGTGGATGGTAACAAAGGTTGATTAAACAGTTGGGCGTGCACTGTGTGTGTGCGGAGCGTGCCGGTGTATTCATAATAAAAAAGCATACAAAAAATAAATGAACGAGTACGAGGTGAAACGAACATCAAATGTGTCGAGACCGATCTATTTATCAGACGGCTGCAACGAGGTGGACGAACTCCACCTTTGAAGTTTTCCTAGGGTGTTTGACCGCTGGATTTTATACAAATCGTTATAATCGAACCAAAAAAAAAAAAAAAAACTCTTAACGGACTAAAACTCAATCCGAGCTGACGCCTAGAGCCCTGGATATTTGAGAGACAAGATTTAAAAGGGTCCTATGTTGTGAAGTGTTGACTTGATTTTTCTGCAAATTTTGATACACCCTTTATAGTTGCGGTCCACCAATAACTTCCCTTTAACTTGTGCATGGAGAAACTTATTTGTATCTTCATTTGTCTACTTTCAATATATTCGAATGGATTTTATCTCTTAGTTCATACAAAACACTCAACATGCAACTCTATCACATCCACCTTATTACTTGAATTCAAAATGTGTGGGATTTGACATATTCACTGAATTTTGCGTACATGGATAACCAATGCAACAAATTATATATAAAATATATATTTCAAATTTTAGGCCCAACCAAACTAAGCATATTAACAATTTTCTATCGAAATCCTAAAAGAAGTAGAATTTGTAAACTTAAGAGGGTACATTTTGGTAACTTCAAAAGAGAGGTGTGCAATGTGTAATTTTACTAATTGCCGAAGAAGGTCTATATATGTAATTAACGCTAAAAGTTATACTTAGTTTATAATAACTTTTTGTATGGAAATTGTACTTTTTAATAGCTTTTGGGTGATTTATGGATAATCAAGTATACGTGATCATAAGATAGTAGAATGAACATAGGTGATGGTTTTATATGAAACAAATTAAAATAAATTACATCCAAAAAGTGAAACATCGAAAATGAAAAATAAAAATCAAAGATATATTGTGTGGTACACATTGTGTAGTTCAAGCTATTTTAAGATTACAAAATGGCAAAAAATAATAATAATAATAATTTAAGGTTGTAGAGTACTGTCGATAGAGTTCATTTAATCGATGCAACATATTAATTATATAAAAAGAAAAACAATAATTATAATTTTGGAGAAATCAAATATATACATATGGATGGATCTCAATTAGGGAAAATTATTTCATAAATCAGGTGTATACAATCAATAATTCAGATTCAACCACACGTTATATATTTATTTTCTTTATAAAATACGTATAACATATGGTTAAATTTGACATATTAAATGTATGTCTAGGGTCAATACACCCTATTCATAGAAAAAAAAAAATTCCCTTCACATTATTTTTAAAACAAACATGCTAACAAATAAGAAATAACTATGCATGTGATATCATTTCTTAATTACATATCCACGTTTTTATGTATCCTATGCAATGACACCCAATATATCAAACGTTTCCTTAGTAGATAAGTAATAATAAACTATCAAAGTGTGTATTTTGTACTATCAAAAGTTCCCTATTTATTTTGTCATACATTGAATAAGAACAAAAGAGAATTAAAATGGTGGGAACATGAAATATTTGAATAGGCTGAATTTAATGTACTATTTTTATTTGTCATCACTCCATTTAGATGGCAAAAAAAATATGTTATTTCTATATAGAGTTGAAGAAATCTTTTCAGAAAAAACATTTATTGGAACAATATATATATATATATATATATATATATTATAACACGCATACAAATCATTCCATACATGCACACTATCAGAATTCGACCCTTGAAGGTAACTCTGCACAATCCACACATTTGAAGACAAGGTGAATGTCTTTTTGTTTAATGTGATTTCATATTTGGCTGTAACGCGATTTGTTAGATTAAAAAATAACTATATATATATATGTGTGTGTGTGTGATACAATTTACTTGATGGAAAATCTAAATTGAATTATAACTTAAAATCATATATATATATATATGACCCGACTCTCTATATAATTTAGCAATAATTCAAATGCAATTTATCACTTAAAATGATCCCATAAAAGCTAAGGAATATTCAGCCTGACAGCAAGTATAAAGCTTTGTAATCGAATAAGTTCCGTGTTCAATTTCTATAAATGAAATTTTATTCTAATCTACTGTAATTTAATTATTTATAATATTTTCTAATATTTACTCTAAATATAATTATCTTAAACGATTTTGGAATCATATTTGAGTTGAATCATCAATATATTTATTCGACATGTAATTGAACCTCACCTCCCCCTCCCCCCACTCAAATCACCCCAAGAAAAACCTATTCCCAATAAACAATATTAGAGACCTATAATAGGATAAAAATTTTGCACAAATTTGATTTGACCACAGTAAATTAATTATGTAATTAGTATCAACTATCAATTGGTCTAGCGGAATGAGGCGCTAGATCCCTTAAGCAATGTCAAGGGTTCGGACCTTGGCATTATGAATGTAGAAACTGGGTTGGGAGGGTCGTCCCCATTAAGCCTCTGCAGTACCCGATCTGAATTAGTCGGCCAATGAACCGGAACTGGATGGATAAAATCAAAAAAAAAAATAGTATTAATATGATTCGTCACTTTTTATAAATTGTATATCAATCGTATGATAAGTTTAAAATATTCATTACGTAATTAGTCCCGATATAATCGACCCCGTATAGGTCTTTCTTTCCCCATAATAAGGCACACGCCAAACACGTTATAAAGCAAACTAAACCCTATTTAAGACCAGGGGCAAAGACGAGAACAAATATATATATATATATATATATATATATATTATTTAAAATAAAAAATTGAATGCGGTTCACGTGCTCCATCCATGCTGGCTGCGATCACGTGCATTTCACCAGTTTCGTTGACACCGAGGTTTTCACGTTTGATGTGAAAACCTGTGAGAATCATTTATGCTAAAAATACACGTGTCAAACAGTCACCGCATGCGCAGCCGTGATCTATGAGCTGCTGCGTCCTCACCGGCGTCACCGCGGTGGCTCAATCGTAGCTGTTCGATCTTGTGGAATATTATTCTTGTGGAGTAGATTTTGTCTTTGTTTTTTAATGATTTGTTAAACTGATGGTCAGTAAAAATAATAATTTACATAAAGTGATATTATATGAATAGTAAAAAAATATAAAATATATACATATACACATTTTTTGTCTTTCTAACAAAAGGGGATCTTTGAAATATAGGAAATTCTAATCCATAACAGATTCGGCTGCATAAGTGTTAGTCACATGGCGAATATTTTACACTTATGATATGAATGGTTTATAATTTAGGAAAGTGGTCAATCAATTGGCAAATATATTACACTTGTCATATGATCTATTTGGTCTGACTAAATCAAATATGGGTAAATCTAAAAAATTCTATTTCAGTTTTTACAAAATCAATTATAGAAATTTCATCCTTTGGAAATCCATTAGTAAATAATTTACTACTATTTTAGTTCTACTTTATCTGAATAAATGTTTTTATTTGTAATGAAATATTTTTGTTACGAATTTTTCATTAGTGATAATGGTGCTATCTTGTCATATTTGCTTTATTATAACAAAAATTTAAAGAATAAAAAACAAACAAAAAGAATAAAAAGGGAGATGAAATAGATCAAGTCACTTTCCCATCTCTTATGCCCCTTACCCAATAATATATTATATTTTTATTTATTTATTTATTTGTTTTGATGACAAAGCCCACAATCGAAATGTACATAATGAAGTAGATAACATTGGTCCCATTGCTCCCATACAATGTGAAAGGGAAATGTAGGCATATCACTTCCACATTCAATGTTCATTTTGTGAAGATATTGGCTACTTTCTATTACTATTTTTGGGTTATTCTATGAAAATATCACCAAAGATTAATTTTTCCTTGCCTAGTTACAATTCGATTCCTATTTTTTTTTATATATGTATTGCAACAATTTCCTTCTTTTTATGTTTTTCTTCACGCCCTCGGATTTATTTTTTTATTTCTTCGATTGCCAATAACATAAAAATCGATAAATTTATATTCGCAACAGATGCAAAAAGAAATATATATATATATATATATATAATGCTTTTGATGTCATTTATTTAGAGATCTAATTTCTTTTAAAATTTAACTTCAAAAGTATTTGATCATATTGAATCTTGGAATAATTTGAACTTTAAAGTTCAAAAAGAATTGGAAAATATATAAAATAATAAGTTTTTTTTTTTGATAATTAAAATAAGAAGTTTTCACATATATAACATTTGACCCACTTTTTACTATGCAAAGGACTAAAAAGGCAAAAATAAAAGAACACAAGATTGTTGCCGACTACCTCTCTCTCTCTCTCTCTCTCTCTCTCTCTCTCTCTCACACACACACACACACACACACACTCACTCACTCATACATAACCATGGTTACTTTTTCACTATTCAGAAACTACTAACCAACACCTTCATACACACATGCAGCGGTTAGGCAATAAATTTAAGAAGGAAAACGAATGAACAAAACCAAACGCACAAAAACTCTCTCCCAGTTTATATTTTTTCACTCTCCAATAGGAAGCAATACCAAATAAGGTATAATTCTTTGTTTCTTTCCCTCTTTCTGATCAGTTTATTCAATTTTGGAGTTCTTTGTTTGTTCATATCTGAACGATTCTTGACTTTTCCTGGAAAGTGTAGAGACCAAATATCGGTGAGTAATTTGCTTCAATCTTTGTTAGTTTTCATGTTTTCGGTTCTCAAATTTTTGTTTATGCTTACATTAACTGTTCCTTTTTCTTGGTTTTTTGTCATGCATGTTTGTTTAGATTTTCATATTTTGAGATCTGGAACTGAGAGCTGCCCCTCTGCCAAAGAAAGATTGAATTTTTGTTTGAAATCCGAGTTGGGTTTCTGTTGGATTGCTTTGTAATCTTCTTGAGTTTACGTGATTTGGGATTTGGGAATTAAAAAAAAACTGGATTTTTCTTGGTTTTGTGTTGTTGGGCTGTTGAAATTCAAAATCATTAGTTCGTGGATATCAGTAGTGTGTGATGAAAACAGGATTTATTGGCATGGGGAATATTGGGTGGAGTGCTGAGGATAAGGCCATGGCTGGGGCTGTTTTGGGTACTAAGGCTTTTGATTACTTGATTTCGAGCTCGGTTTCTGCTGAATGCTCATTAATGGCTATGGGGAATGATGAGAATTTGCAGAACAAGCTCTCAGATCTTGTGGAGCACCCAAATTCAGCCAATTTTAGTTGGAATTATGCAATTTTTTGGCAGCTCTCCAAGTCGAAAACCGGTGACTTGGTTTTGGGGTGGGGGGACGGTTGTTGTCGGGAGCCTCGTGAAGACGAGGGCTTGGAAGTGACTCGGATCCTCAATATCAGACTCGAGGATGAATCCCATCAGAGAATGAGGAAGAGGGTTCTTCAAAAATTGCATATCTTGTTTGGTGGAACCGATGAGGATAGTTATGCTTTTGGATTGGACAAGGTTACGGATGTCGAAATGTTTTTCTTGGCATCCATGTATTTTTCTTTCCCCAGGGGAGAAGGGGGTCCTGGGAGATGTTTTGGATCTGGCAAGAATGTTTGGTTGTCTGATTTGTTGAAGTCTTGTAATGATTATTGTGTCCGTTCGTTTCTTGCAAAGTCGGCTGGCATGCAGACTATTGTCTTGATCCCAACTGATGTCGGTGTGGTTGAATTGGGCTCGGTTACATGCATCCCCGAAAGTTTGGAGCTCTTGAAGGGGATTAAAACTTCCTTCTCGTCATTGGAAGCTCTTATCCGGGCCAAGAAAGCCGACAGAAAAAATGGGGACGGCCCGATTACTAATTTTGTAATTGGTAACCCTGCAGAGGCTGTTCCCAAGATTTTTGGGCAGGATTTATATTCGAGCCATATGCAATTAAGAGAAAAAATTGCTGTAAGGAAAGAGGAAGATAGAACATGGGATGTAAAAGGAAATGGGAATGGGCGGCTCCCACTGGCAAATGCCAGAAACGGGCTTCACAGCATGGCGTGGACGCAATACGGTAATGTGAAGCCGTTAGAGATTTGTAGTCCTCTTCCTCAGACCCCAGCTAAGAATCTTCGTCAGCTTGTTAACGGAACAAAGGAAGAGCAGCAGGTCAACAATTTTCAACATCATCACCCGAAGCCCGCACAAATGCAGATTGATTTCTCGGGAGCTGTTATTTCCAAGCCACGCAGCGTCGACTCTGACCACTCCGATGTCGAGGTTTCTTGCAAGGAGGACAAGAGGCCTAGGAAGCGTGGCAGAAAGCCAGCTAATGGAAGAGAGGAGCCCCTCAACCATGTAGAGGCCGAGAGGCAACGGCGTGAGAAGCTGAACCAACGGTTTTATGCTCTAAGAGCTGTTGTGCCAAATATTTCCAAGATGGACAAAGCATCCCTCTTGGGCGACGCTATTGCTTACATAACCGAACTTCAGAAGAAGCTCAAGGACATGGAGTCTGAAAAGGAAAGGGCTTCAAGAGAAGGATCGGTTTCAGATACTAAGCCAAATATCGAATGTGTTCCAAGCATCGACATCCAAACCAGCCCTAATGAAGTCACTTTGAGGGTGAGCTGCCCGTTGGATGGTCACCCTGTGTCAAAGGTTGTTCGTGCAATCAAGGATGCGAAGGCAACTATTGTTGAGGCAAAATTTGTTACTGGGAGCGATAAAGTGTTCCACACATTCGTTGTAAAGTCTCAAGGACCGGAAAGGCTAACGAAGGAGAAGTTGATAGAAGCGTTTTCGCACGAGGCCAACTCTTCGCAGCAAGTTTCATCCGTCGGGTCATAGGATTCTCATGTTTTTAACAAAGTCACTAGGTTTTCATGTGTAGTTTATGGGAAGCTTTTGCAGAGATTTTTGATGATATACATTAGTTAATCCTACGATTAGGAGAAAAAACCTTGTCTTTCGACCAAGTAGCATAGCAATTATCTCTTTGTTTATAGTATATACATATTATGTCATAGTTTTGCAAGATTAATTTAATTTATTTAAGTTCAATTAATGACCTATGTCACCATTCTTTTTTTCACTTCCTCTGTGGTTTTATCCTTTTGATTCTTATTTAGATGATTGTTTTGTGTTGTAACCTCTGCATTTCTTTGAGATTTGAATATTTGTTCCGTTGCAATGTCAATTTTTGCATGTTCGTCCACGTGTAATAAATTAGTTTCTATGATGTCCGGTATGGACCGAGTCAAGTGGGGACAAGACGATGCATCACATGTTGGATTTGATTTTCTTGAATGTTTGGTGAAATTTCACATTCTTCTTGATAAAGTTGCGATGTCCATTGGGTTTTTGATGATTTTAGCTATAGTGCTAAAAGTTTATGTTAATAAAACCTAAGAAAACTTTAGTGGTTGGTTTTGATTGGTCATTGGTCTTAACCACCTCGTGTTCAATACATAAAAGCACCGAATCAATTTGGGTTCGAACGCGATCAGATCGTCTAGGTGTAAGGCTCTTCCCATCATAGGCAGTTGCATGCTTAGGATTTGAACATGAAACCTGTATTTAATTTATTCGAACCACTAAGCTACGCTACTTGATGGTAATAAGAAGATTTCTCTTGCTTATCCGGTAGCAACGAAAAATTCTAGCTCAATTTTGATATGGCCAAATCAGGATTTATTACATGGCGAGCTTTTTGTTTACATTTGCTCTATGAATGATAGATAATTTAAGAAGAGCGGTCAATCATTTGACAAGTACGATACACTTGCCATATGATCTATTTGGATTCGGCGAAACCAGGTTCGAATAATAATTTTTTGGTACAAACAAGCACCGACTAAATCAACCGAGGTAGATCAATTAGGCATTAAACTCTCCTTATAAAAGGTAGCTGTATTCTCAATATTTGAATGCGAAACATCTGGTCAATCTAACATAACGTCGAACCGTTAAGGTGATAAGAAAGTTTCTTGCTTGAAAGAATTTACTATGAAAAGAAATAAAAGCATAGTCCTCTATTTTTATGAAAAGGATACAAAGAGTGACTGATTTGGACCCTTTTTTTTCGTGTGACCGTGAACATTTTCTTGGAAGGTGGGTTTGTTTTGGGTTTTTATACGACTTTGTCACTTTGCTTAATGAAAATGACTACTCCATGTGAAACCAGTTTGTGAAAAAGTCTCACTTGCTAGAAACACGCTTTTTCCAAAAACGTGTTGAATGTGGGGGCACAATGATATATTGTGTAAGACACGTTAAAATGTGTAAAGATAGATTTATTGATCAAGAATTAACCAATTTGAAAAAAAAAAAAACATTTTAGTCCAACAAATAACACTATAGACAGAAAAATTTTAGTCCGGATCCAATCTGAAGAATCAATATTAATTACGTAACGAGTGTATTATATTTATTATATAATTTATTGGGTTCGATTAAATCAAATTCGAGTAAAAAAATTTCCATTAAACGTGGTTTTTTTTTTTGGCCAATATCATGCGCTCATAGTTGTGAAACCTTGGTTTAGGGCAAAGCACGTCAATTGTAGGACATGTGCATTGAGATGCTAATTAGTACTATTTTTCAATAAATTATCATATTAACACAAACTGATCATGTGGGTTAGTCAAAAAGTCAGAAAATTCCACGCGCACAACACACAGTGACAGATAGAGACATAACCCTATATCTATATCATATATAAATATGTAGCATAATGTATAATATAGCATGGACCCCATTTAACAAATGAGTTAGGGATGAATAAAAACTTAGGAGAAATGAGTAAAGTTGAAGACGTGCTTTATGGGTTGGGCAAGAGACGTGACAATTATTAAAACATATGATGATATACAGTAACGTTACACTACACACACACACATACACATATATATATATATAATTAATAAAGATAGCATTGTCATGGGCAACGTGAATTGTATGGTAAACATAGCCACCACCACTTGCCTTGTACTTTGTTAGGTACAAAATTACTAGATTGGCGTTTGGGTTAAGTGGGGCCCGCATGTTAATTTCTTAAAAATTCATTTTGTAATAAAATATGTGATATATATATATATATATATATATATATATATTACCTTGTTAAATTTTTAAATGGAATGATCATTTAACATGATATTAGAATCGGACTAAACGAAAAGCCTTATATTCGAATTTCACTATCATCCATTTATGAAAAAAAATTCCACATGCAAAGCTTGATAAAAAAAAGAAATTTATCTATACTTGCAGGGTGTTATTTATTTATTTTTTTGATAATACACACATCACTCTATATAGGGGTGGGCGTTCGGGCCGGGTAGCTAAAATAAAATAAAATAATAACACGAATTATAAGTTGGGCATCCGAAATTTGAATTGCTTCCCTCATTTGGGCCATTTTTCCTACTTGATTCGAAGACAATTTTTTCACCGTCAATAAAAGGAAAAAAAGAAAATCGAGTTTTGTGTACACGAAAAAATTTGGGTTTTGTTAGGGTAATTATTTCGGGTACCCGATTTGATTAATCCGAACCCGACAAAACCTGACACATGTCCACCCCTAACTTTATACATATACATTGTCAGAATTCGAACATTTAAGCTAATTTTCCCATCTTAAAAGCGAGGGTATATGTAAAAATGTATTAAAAAAAATAAATATATAATGATTCGTCAACACGTACTAAAATGCTTTGGAGATAATAAGTATATGATGATTCTTTCCTTTAGTGCTTAACTTTTTCAATGAAAAAGATTAACTTCATCTTTCAAGATTGGTTGCTTATTTATTTATTATTTATTTCTCGAGATACATCTAATTGGTTGATTTTGTTTTGTAGCATAATCTTTTTCAACAACATGTTGTCGAACATTGGGTCGTGTCACGAGATGGACATGACTATGAATTATTTGCCGACAAACGATCTATAGTGGTGAAGCTATAGTAATTATATATAATTAATCGATACACACTCAATATATATATATATATATATATATATATATATATAAAATAAAAATGAAATATATTTTTCTTTGTTAAGAAAATAAAATATAATTTCATTATACAAAAAAAAATGTATCAAATACTTTTTTTATTTTAATGAAACAATAGATATATTAAAATAAAAATAAATTATTAAAATGATTAATAATATAAAAAAGGGGTAAGCATCAAACACGTGAGTGTAATTGATCTCCAATAATATGAAATCATTTAATATTGTTGCATCCGAATCAATCTAACTATTTCACCAACAAACACACAATGACATATTTTCCACAATTATCAAATCAATATATATATATATAGTCAAAATGATTGATGTTACCTTTTGACAATTTTGAAATGTAGTTAGTTCACTTGCCTAAGGGAATGTGACAGTAATCAGTAATGTGAGGAACATGTTTTTTTCAGTCAAACACCCACCCACCCACACACCCCCCCCCCCCCACACACACATATATATATATATATAACAGGCAAGAAATATCGTCATCCCCTTTCTTGGAAAGGTCTATTTAGTTAAATATGGAAAAAAAAAAAGGATATGGTGGGAAAATTGTTTATAATTTAAGCTGAACTGTTCTTAAAGAGTGTTTTATGCATTTGTCTTTTTCATTTGTGACTATTGTTTCTGAAGCCAAATACATGTAACCGCAATTGAAAAATGAATACAATTATTTGATACTCGATTTAAAAATGACCGTAGAAAATTTATGTGAGCTCAGCTCGTTAAGCATAATAAACAATTTTGCAAAAAATATATGTCCGTTTAATAAGATGTGAAACACAGCTCGATCAACTTACTCTGATTAGTGAAAACACAACAAAATACGTGTTAATTTTAAATTACGCGAGCTCAAACAAATCTTAATCGTAATATCAATCTCAATAAAGTTTAAAGTTAAATTTATATAGTAATTTATTCGACTCGACTCAGACTAGCAAATCATCTATCTACACTTCACATATCATCTAAAATAGCATGGGCCTATTTTTCCAGAATAATTATAAACATTCGGCTATCATCGCGCATCCCCAAGGCCTTGGTATATGGGCCTACGGCCCATATTTGGAAACCTTCTCAAATGGGCCTAATTTCCACAGAAGCCCGATTGATCAGAGATGTTTAGACCTTCCTTTAAATTCTGTAGATTTGCAAGAATGAAGGCCCATTTATTCATATGCATAATTAGGCTTTGGTGATTTAGGGCTCGTTCAAATACGCGTAAAAGAAAATGCTTCTTGACCCGTATTTTTATAGCATTTATATATATTTTTAAATCAAATAATTATGCGTTTGGATGTAACAGTTAAAAATATTTTAAAATATATTTTTATTTGAAGTTACTTTTGATAGCTTATAAAAAGAGTGACATTTGAGCTTTTTTCTCTTTTTTTTTTTTTAAAAAAGTCCATCTAAACAATTTTTTTTTCACTGAAATATTTTTTTTCCAAAAAAAAAAGCTTCTCTCTCTCTCTTTTTTTTTTTGGTAAAAAAAGCCCATCTAAACGAGGTCTTATTCTTTCCATTTTCTTCCAAGTCGGTTAAACTAAATAGTCATGGAAATTTCTAACTAATAGGAGTGAAGAAATACTAAAAATAAATTCACGATATCATACTAACAAAGATAATAAAGTAAAATATTAAACAAGTAAGAGATGTTTAATTTACAACGCGTTTTAAATTTAGTTTGATTATTTTCAACTACGTTCTCTGAGTAATTCTTGAACTCTTCAAGATAAAAGTACTAATAAATCAACAAAGGAAATGCTTCTTAACCGTGCAGTTCTATATTTCATTGTTTCCAAAAAATTCATCCGCCACCTAATTTATTTAGGTCCCACAAACTCAATATATATATATATATATATATATATATATTATTTTAATCATTCAATTTCCGATTAATTGAAAGATTAATTCGGATTTATGTGTTGCAAAGTCCGATATGGGGTGACATTCTCAATCCATTTGCTCATTTTATAATTCCAATATTCGAACCTTAAACATTGTTTAAGACCTTCATTCCGCTAGATCAATCAGTAATTGGTCCTATTCTCCATCTCCACTTCAACGTGTCGAATGTTATTTGCCCATTCTCTTTAGGCTTTGCGTGTGTGTGTGTGTGACACTTAAACTAAGAATGGTTGTTTTCTTTAAGTAAATAGATATTCTATCTCATTCTTGTGATGAACATTTTCTCTTTTCGCTTGCACCTTTAATCTTTCCAGCTTATTAGTGGCATCTTTAATTTTTGCAAAGTTAAGCCCATGTGCAATTATAATGCTCAAAGTATCCGATTGTAGCTTGTAAAACACCTCTTCTTGCTCAATGATTAGACTAAAGCATGCAATAAGTAAAAGATTCTTTAATATATCGAAGATAAAAAAAAATTATTATTTTTAAGGATGACAACATGTTTCATTTTAATAAGCGCGCACACACACATATACATATGTATATGTATATATATATATATCTAAAGAGGGCGACTGCATTGTCCAGTCCCCATATAGTTCTGTCTTGAAGAGCACACTAGGCCCACCAAAAGTTCTACTTTATCAACTTCGATTTTGCATCCGATCCCAAAGACTTTGTGGGTCGATGTTTGTTTTGATATATGGAGTTCAAAATCTTTAATTTGCCTACTATTTGTAGTGTAATCACCTCAAACAATGCAATTCCCCTTATTAAATTTTTTTATTTTAAATTGTGTTTTATTTTTTATTTTAATATATAAATATACATCAAATATAATGATTTCAGGTTGAATGTATAATTAATAAAATAATTTTATACAGATGACATTAATTTATAGGGCAAATTACATCTATAGCCTTTGAGGTATGATGTAATTACAAATTAGTTTCTCTTGTTTCAAAAATTACAAATACCCCCCTCTCCACCCCCCCCCCCCAAATGTGTGTTAGCTTAACAAAATTTATTCATCATTAAGGCGACACGTAATTACAAATTTTGAGATGGGATTTGCATAGTCTTAACAAGCTCAAAATATAAAAGTTATATGTGAAGTCAATTTCAATAAAAAAGTAAAGGCAATGTTGGATTATTAACGTTGATGCTCGGTAGTGGTTATAGTGGTATAAAGTGAATTATTTGGTAAAGATTGGTAGAATAATAAAATTCATTTAGGAATTTTATCGTATCTCTTCGTGATTGAATTGACTACTATGATTACAAGGAAGTTATTTTTTGGATATATTTATTAATATTTACAAGAAAGTTTTAAACTTTGCGGGAGCATTTATAATTTTTAAAATAAAAGAGATTAATTTATAATTACATCATACTTTAATAAATACAAATATAATTTACAATAATTTATATAATAAAATAAAAAATAAAATATCATTTAAAATAGAAGATATTATCCAATATTTTTTTTCTGTGTTCTGACAGATAAACGATGCAGGATAAGTGACACTAGTTGAGTCAGCCTCTCTTCTGTAGTTCTGCAGTTTTGCCCAGTAAATTTCCACCACCAAAGTCCAATAGTTGGTGGGTGGGGCGGTTTTAATAAATGTACTATTGGAAAAAGCGACATGGTACGGTTGATAAAAGATAAGATAATTGCTCGACCCAATTTATTGAGATCAATATTTTGTGTATGGTGCAGTATATAGGGGTTTAAATAACATTACTATTCATAAAATAAAGTTTTTTTGTACAAAAATTATTGTAAATTATGTAACATGTCTTGTTTTCAAACTTCTTACTTCTTGCCTCGCCACGGAAACGATAATTGTGTATACTTTATAGAGTGACCTATTACTCATTGTACATACATGATTTAATTTTGCTACCAAAATAGTTGGTTAAATTTTCATTGTTAATAATTAATGATTTCCTCACAATAACAATTTATGACAATAGAAATTTAGTCACAAAATTATAATTATAATTTTCTTATAATCAAGTTGTCATAGTATGAATTTACGTAATTGTCATTGTTGGCAATCAAAAGGTTAATTCTTATCACTATTAAACCATATTATGATAAAATAAAAAATTGGATCACCTTATAATTAATAACAAAATTAAAAGTATAGTTGCTAACAAGAACAGACTGATGAGGGGGAGGCCCCCCCCCCCCTCCCACAAATAAAAATCCCCAAGTAATTTTTTTTTTTTTTGCTTTCGTTCCTAATTGCTAATATATATCATTCGTGATAATATTATAACATCATAATATTATAACAAAAACCCACCCGTCTTTAATTCGGATATAATCTATAATGTACGGACACGTCCAAAAATGATCCCGTGTAGTGTCGGACACAGGTTCGACAAGGCAAAAATGTGTCCGGAAAAAAAGAAATTTTGACACAGTGTTGGACACGGCTAGGGTTTTTAAAATATATTATAAAGTTTAAATGGAGTTTTTTTTTAATTTTAAAAAATTTAGTGAAAATACTGAAAATAACAAATAAATTTTTTAATATTTAAATCTTATAACCCAATTAAAAAATATTTATTTTAATGATGAATATTATTATTTACCTATTACATACTTTAATTTAATAAATTATAAATATATAATATAAAACATTTTTTAATAACCGTATCAGAGCTATATCGTGTTCTAAAATTTTGAGATTTTCGATGTCACCGCATTCGTGTCTTGTCGTGTTAATATTTCCGTGTCTGTGCCCGTACATCATGAGATATAATACTACACAAGGTTGACATT
>CM047878.1:314219-452648 GCA_026212405.1 Petrea volubilis
TTGCAGAAAGAGATGAAATTTTTCCAATTAAAAGTATTTTGTTTTAGTATATTTTATATTGCACTTATTAATAAAATTTATACATATATCGGTGGGAATCGAGCCTGAAACTGTTAGAATTTTGGAGCTTTAACTTCGTCAGTTGAGCTAGGCCTCATCGGCTCGACAATGAACTTTTGAATAGCATGATGATTGTATATTTAACATGGCCAACATCAATCTACAACCAGCGTGATGATCTCGACAATGAACTTTTGAATAGCATGATAATTGTACATTTAACATGGCCAACATCAATCTACAACCAGCGTGATGATCTAATGATTAAATTTTACGACGCTCATCTTGAATTCTTAGGTGTATGCTTTAGTAAAACGTAAAATTTGTCATTTATTTGGAATTATTCTTGAGTTGTGGGTGATCAGCCTAAAATGTCTAGTTCGGGAAAAGGTATTGCTTAATTCATCATTGATATATCTGGTAGGTTTCGCAGATCCAGTTGATTTTAGTCACATCAAATTTTTGGAACAGAAACATTGTATGACGATTTAGTTCTCTTAATTGAGAAAACTACATCAGATCTTTCGACTTAATTCTTCTTACCCAAATAATAATAGAAAAAATGAACAACATCGATCCTACTCATTTCATGTTTTTAGTTATCTACAACTAAGAAGAATTTAAATAGTTACAATTTTTATAATTTACTTCATTGATTTGTCCTTATTAATAACTCCATGTTTTTCAATAATTTTGTGTGGGTGGCATTAATTTTGAGGATAAATTTTGAAAAAATATAATAAATACTATTTATTTCCATGAAATAATAGATGTTTTGAAACAAAAATAAATAGTACTAATGCCTGTGTATATGAAATATTACAAATTCATCTAAAAAATCTTGAATTTTATTACAACATAATAAATTGCTACACTTGTTCCCGCCGTACAATGAATGGTACACAAAGTTAGGGCAGGTGGCGTGCAATAATACAATCTGAAAAAAAATTTAATGAAACAGCACTGTGTGTAGGTGGACATTTGCTACATTTCTTAATTTGTCACGGCTATATGATGAATATGTTGCCAAACTGTGACCTAAATTCCCGTGATTGTCTCAACATTTTAATAGGGGGGAATTTTTACATGCCTCGGATTTGACTGTATCAAAATTAATTATATAAATAATTAAAATAAAAAATAAAAAAAATTATAATATAAAAAAAATTTAAAATATTTTTTTTTATTTTAACTGTTTATCAATACACGTAGTACGTATTGATGAGTGAAAAAAAATATACAGTATCGTTTTATAGTAGAAGATCTGAACTATTTATCAGATCGAATCATTTACTACAAAATAATGCTATATCTCCTTCTCCACTCATCAATGCACGTCATGTGTATTGATGGACAGTTGAGATAAAAAAAAAAAAAAACTTATGATATGAAATTTTTTTAAAATATTCTCTTTCTTTATCTCAATTTTCTACTAATACAAGTGGTACGTATTGATAAGTGGAGAAAAATATGTAGCATCGTTTTGTAACAGAAGATCCGGACTGATAATTTATGGAGAATGACCAATCACATGACAATTGTATTAACACTTGCTATATGATTAATTAAGTGTAGCCAAACTGAATTCATATAAAAATATTTCCTTAATCAGTGGTTCCCTAAATGGGAAATTTTTTTGTATGAATTCAATGTTCGTGTTTTATATGCTAATTAAGCAGTTTAAATTGTACTATATTTTCAATGATGATAGTTTTTTAATTAAATTAATAATGTAAGATAATTTGAATCATTTTTTGCATATATGGAATTAAAACTGAATGCATTAAAAGAATTTCGGCATTAAATATAACCATGCATATGTGAGTGGCAATCTATTGTCACATGAACATATTACATTTTGTCTTTTCAATTGAATTCAATGTGGAGCTACAAATTCGGGTGATCCTAGTAATTGCTAGATGGCCTTGACACTTGAAATGCAATAATGTTTCTACAAGGAAAAGGTAAGATTTAAGGACTAAAGTGTAAGAAAAAATGATCTCAAGGACTACAATACAATTAAGAAGCCTAATTTAATAACATTGTCCTTACAAATTTAGTATGTGCAAGTCACATGTCACACATTTTTACATACTTTCTAGAAAAGAAAGTATATGATCAGCCTTAAGGTCTCGATTCAATGGTAAAATTACTAGTAGCGTAATTTAACGATTCGATACTATACAAATTTAATTATATATTTCGTATTCGAACATTGAAATTACAACCGTCTCATATATGAAGAATTTTACATTTATTTAATCCGACCCAATTAAGAAGCCTAATTTAATAACATTGTCCTTACAAATTTAGTATGTGCAAGTCACATGTCACACATTTTTACATACTTTCTAGAAAAGAAAGTATATGATCAGCCTTAAGGTCTCGATTCAATAATAAAATTATTAGTAGCGTAATTTAATGATTCGATACTATACAAATTTAATTATATATTTCGTATTCGAACATTGAAATTACAATCGTCTCATATATGAAGAATTTTACATTTATTTAATCCGACCCAATATAAATCTAAGTTAGTCGACGTCCACTGGCGTCGGACATCGGATGGTGAATGATGAATAAAAATAAATAAATAAATAATGGGGGTGAGAGGAGAAATGGGGGTCCAAAAGAAAGAAAAAGACAAAAGGTGATTTAAAAACAGGAATCATGAGTAGCATTCATTTAGCTGTAAGAGTTTGACTGATTTTCATGGTATGTTCCCTGCACACCCCCATGTGCCCGGAATCATCGCCCAAAATTTTCTCACTTGTCATTTTCCAATATATATAAAGATTTGAGAGAGATTTAGTCCCTCCTTTGATCTTTTCGAAACTCCCGTTTTATCCGATAAGGCCTTGCCTTAATAGTAAAATAGGAGTTCCGTCACTTCAAAATTATGTATTCGATTTTTTGTAAATATGAGTTTTATTTTAATTTAATATTATTTTTTTTATTGTATAATAATTTATATTTTATTATTATTTGATGATGATTGATGTTTAATTGTAATAATTTACTCTTTTATTTAAAATATTAATATCATAATTGTAATAGATCATTAATATAATGATTGATGTTTAGTTGTAATAGTTTGCTCTTTTATTTAAAATATTGATATCATAATTGTAATAGATCACTGATATAATTGGCTGATTGTAATAGATCGATTTTCCAAAAAAAAAAAAAAAAAAAAACACTTCTGTTTTCTTTCTCATCTACCATGTTATTATATTTTCTTATGTTATCTCTCTCCCCCAACTGTGCTGCATCTTTTTTTATTTTTATTTTTTATGTTTATTTCTTATTGATATAATTATATTTTAAATTTATTTTACTTTTCATTTATCATTAATTTAATTAGTTTTAAAAAAATATACTCATCAAAGAAAATTAATAAATATTTATAATTGCATTCTACAAAAGTTTAAACATTATATCATTTTTGTTTTGCACACGCGTAAAATGTACCCCATAACTAGTGTATATAACAAATAAAGCACGGGCAACGATTTCTCTAAAATTTTGAGAACACCATTAAATATTATATAGCTTACCGGAAAGGAACGGAGCCAAAATTTTTGATTTGGGGAGAAGGGGGCTGGGGGAGGATGTCAATTTTTTATAAAATATTAAAGATATTTTTATCATTTTCAAAATTTTCAAAAAGATACTTCATCCATTTCTTTTTATTTGTCTCTTTAGGGGAAAAAAAAATAGTTTCAAAATATTTCTGATTCTCATATTTCAAGATTGTATTTATTGTTATTTTTTTAATATACCATTTCACTTTAATAATTATCATTTTTGAATTACTAACAAACTCTCAACAATTCACTAATTAGAATAATTAATTAAAAGGACATTTTAATATTATTACTCTAAAATTATGAATATTAATTATTTTCCTTAATCTTTAAACAAAAACTTTAAACTACAAATAAAAGAGAATAGAGGGAGTACATGTAAATTTTAGTTCGAAATATACTCGCTCCCTCCAACTCCCTTCACTCCCGTCTCTACATTGCAATATATATATATATATATATAGAGAGAGAGAGAGAGAGAGAGAGAGAAGGATTTTATTGCAATATAATTTTTTTTATAATTTTAATGCCCTATAAATACTTTAGTCCTACTACCAATTTTTTTTTTGGTAATTGAGTATGTATGTATATGTGTGTGTGTGTGTGTGTGTGTAATGGTTGTGGTTCTACGAGTATAATTCTTCTATACTCTACGAGTAACTAGGGTACTATTTGTCATCGAAAATGTTGTCCAGCTAGCGGCAACCAAAGTCTTAGCAAAAACAATATACTAATGAAATCTTGCTAAAAGATGGTTTTAATAACCATAAAAATGGTAGATGGGACATTGGATTGGTGGTAAGTTGACGTCCAATAAGGTTAAGGTTATGGGTTAGATTTTTTTTTTAATACATATATTTTTTTAATTTAATATTAATTTCTTTCTACTGTATAATAATTTATATTTTAAAAAAATTATAATCTAAATTATGGAGCAAGTATTTTTACATAATATGTGATTTGTGTATAATTTATAAAAAATAACGAATCACATAACAAGTATAACACACTTAACAATATAATTTGTTGGATTCGTATAAATCATGTTCTGATAAGAATTTGTTCTAGTATGCATAATTTTACGACGGTCATGTCCTATCTACTCATCTAAAAATAAATAAAAAATACAAAATCTCAAACTATACATTAACTTATGTAATTATAGAAAATTAGGTATTTCATGGTGAATTGCACAAAATTATTATGCAAAAGATTGATATTGTCACAACATAATTAATTAACTATGTAACAAAAGTTAATTGGAGAACTTTAATTGAGAAATTATGAAAGATATATAATGTAATGTGAGACATTCACATTCATAAAACTGAATAAAGTCTATGAAATCAAAAATAAAATTTCCCTAAAAAAAGAAACATAATTTAATAGAAGTATGAAGATATTATACATGAACTTCTCTCTCTCTCTCTCTCTCTCTCTCTATATATATATATATATATATATATATATGAGCAAAAGATTGATCTTCATATATAACTTATGCGATCTAAATTAATTAAAACAATATGATTTTTATCTCAAAATCTCGTCAAAAACTCAAAAATACAAATGACAACTACATTTCATCACTCAAAAACTCAAAAATACAAATGACAACTACATTTCATTTTGATGCATGATAACTTTTGTTAAATTGATACACATATTAAAAAGGTATCAATAATTTTTAAAATTATAAAAAATTAATTTATAATTACACTATATTTCAAGAAGTGTGACCGTAATTTATCGAATATAATATAAATATCTCACTTCTTTAAAAAAATGTAAGTAGTTATCTAGTCCCATGTGCCATGTCCCCTTGTACTTTGAAAATTTGCTAATCCATCACAAATTCACATGTAGATACAATGGATCCACACATTGTCCCTGCGTATAATCAAATCGATCAAATTTATTTATTTAATTATCACTTTAAACTTTGTCTCCCCTTAACTTTTATGAATGCTGCATTTATTACAAGACATTCCAACCTAAAATCCTAATATATACATATATATATATATTTTCGTACGTTTATTAGTCATTTAGTAATGTTTAAGACAAATCAATTAACTTAGGAAATACTACTATTATATACATTTTTTTATTGCAGAGCCTAACACGACAATCTACTTTGGATCTATAAAAATTAAATTAATATTGCATATATATAGCCAAATTCGAATGTTATGAGAGTCATTAAATTATCAATTCAAATTTCCCTAACACAAGGATTTAACTATATAGAAGTATAACTATTGGGGTTGTAACTCAGTGGTGGATATTCGAGCAGGTATCATTGAGGTTGTGGATTCGATTTTTTTTGTTCTCACCTCTTCCCCTTTGGGTGAGGGTGTGTGTGCGTGACGTTCCGATAAACATTTATAGAATATCCCGATTTGATTGTATCAAAGAACAAAAAAACTATATAAAAATGTAATTCCAAATGGGATGCGGTGATTTATAGAAAAAATTTCATTTCTCATCACATATATTTGGCCATGTTCAGTTTTGATTTTAGTAAATACGAATGACTTGCATTTGTGTATTTGTTTGAAAATCTTACATGTTGCTCCCTCCTCCTTGATTAATGAAAAAAACCTTTAGTATTTTATAGAAATTCAATCACATCCCCCCAAATAAAAACTTTTAGTCTTAACATACGAGACTAAGGGCGTATTCCATCTTATACCTGATATAGTGTATCGAGCAGTTGGATGGATGATATGTATGCAAAAATAATGTAACAATTTTTACTTAATGAATAAATAAAAAGAAAATTAAATTTAAATACATGTATGTTATCCATCTAATCGACATAGTGTATCACACTAAGTGCACGATCGATAAGACTTGGGACCAAAAATGTTATTTTATGTAGTTTATGTAGCCCAAGAAATAATAGCCCAATTTTCAAGCCCAAACCACAAAAGTCCTGTTTGCTTTATTGGGCTGTGTATTGGGTTTACGTATAAGTACTCATCCTATTAAATGAGGCCCGTGGGCCGTGACGTCTGCGTAACTAAGAGACCTCTTAGGTTCTAATTTTGGCTCATTTGTTTATTTTAATAATGTTTTTTATTTTATTTATTATTTTATTTCTTTTTGAAGTGAACTAAAAGTTTTTATTACAAATTTAAAATATCTGTTGTCATGGTTGTATACAAGAAATGAGGACATTCATTTCAATCTACAGAGTCTATCATAAAATTAGTTTGCTGGACAATAATATTAGTCGACTTGTTTGCAGACCTTCGAACAAACTTAACTTGCGAGTTTGTTAGATCCTTGCTATTGAACTGACACTCACTAACTAATAATCCGAAATCAGTGTGATGCTGTCATTAATAATGTTTTCTTTTTCTTGAGATGTGTATTTCAGAGCCACAAATTTATAACTCATTAGTTTTGATATTCGCTATAATACATGATCGAACTCATTTGTTTTTAGATATAAAACCAACAAATTATAAAAATTTTAGTCAAGTCCACCACCAAAGTTGCATCAATGAAAATTGTAGCAACTCTCTCTCTTTATCTCTCTCTCTCTCTCTCTCACGCGCACACAATCCCACTATTAATTATACTATCATCCCCTCTAAAATATCACAATTAGCAACCCTTCCCGCGATCTTTTGTAATTATACTGATATCACATTAACATTTTACCGTTCATCGAAATTTCCATTCCATTGGAATTTTCAACGAATCACATTACTTTAACATCTCACATCCCTACACACCAAAATGCAATATCATCTTTCAAAAATTTAGTATTTTTTTACTATACATAATTATTTTTAGTGGGGGTGTAATTATGCCATGTTGTATTATTCGTCTGGGTTTTGTAATTATATAAATTTAGAGGGCAAATTATTGTAATTATAAAACATTACGGGGGAGTTGGTAATTAGAATACTTTAGAGCGGTACATATCGTTATAATTTATCATATATATTGTGTGTATGTGTGTAACATCCAATATTTGTTGGTGAAAATGCTCAAGAAAGTTTATATCTTGATTAGTAGAATGAACAATAGACAATCTTGACGGGTGAACTACGATTTGTGTAATTATCAAAGCAATCAATGTACTAAAAAAAAATGGTTCAAAATATTAATCGTGTAACAATAGTGGTCCTTTTTTAACTTTTGACAGGTAGCTGTCAACCTAAGACTTGCTTGTTTTTTTTTTTTTTTTTTTTGTATCATTTCAAGTCCTTAGTGGGTGACCCAATTCATTTGCGCCATCACAACAATTAATGATTATTCCACCTAAGTCTGTTAGCACAAAGTTACAAACTTAAGCAACTTTTATTTTATATATATATGTGTGTGCGCGCGCGAGCGAGTGCGCTAAGAGAACTTTTTGGTAGATTTACCCTAAACACCGATACATACTTTGAGTGACGAGAGAGAATCAACATATGAGAGAGTAATTAGAACTCAAATATTTTAGTCATATTAATCGAAATTTACGATTATCTTTCGTCATTTCTGTACAAAACTTTTACACAAAATTAAAAGAGAACGGATCGAATACTTAATAGAGGAGAAAAAAGTACCAATCAGGTTTTGAATCATCTCACAATATGACCACAATAATTTTTTCCCCTGATCTTAAAAGAAGATTTTTGTTAATTTTCCAACTACACTATTTGAGAATTGAAATTACCATAATAACTTTATTAGGTTGTTCTTTCTGTTATAAGAATGATAATTGTACAATTATATTTAGGTTTAAATACATTCATTAATAATGTGTAAATTACCAATTTTACATACATATATATATATATATATATTTCAATCCATATCAAGGTTACACTCTAATGGGAGAATTAAAATCTTGCACACCCTCCAAGCGACTTGATATAGATACGGGAAATTCTTCTATTTATCCGCTCTAAACTCCACACATATATTTAACGATTTAGATTCTAGTATGTTATTGATTCATTTAAAAAAAAATATCAATGTATAAAATACAACACAATCTAAATTATTTAATCTATATATAAAATTTAAACATCGAGTTCATATAAATTTTTTGACGTAGATACTGCCATTTCCATTCTTGTCACTTTGTGGAGCAGCTAAAAGTGCAGCCCAAACTTGTCATGCAAACAAAAAAGAATGGAAATGGCAGTATCTACGTATTCAAATATTACGTCAAAGACAATTTGGGTCTTTTATTTTAGTGGATATATTTAGTCTTTTATTCCAAATTTTATATATACATTATATGAAAATAGTTTCTCAAATACGTAATAAATATATATTAATGTATATTTATAAAATAGAAAATTCAAAGTATATTAAAGAAGGGTGGTTCACAAAATAAAGGCTTTCATTTATGATCCCAAGTGCCCTTTTTCTTCTTGCAAGGACAAAAATATTTATTATCCATGCTTGGAACCCTCATCCAAGAGGAACCAAATCTCTTAATATCCAATCCCAAAATCCAAGATACACATTTGTAAAAGATTTTTATATGCAATTTCAAGGGTGAAAAATTATATTAAATTTTATTTTTTGCACAACATATTTGTCTAAGTATAAAGTTTTAATACTTATAAATTGACTATGTAAAAAATTTTGCACCATTGACTTTTCCTATTCTTCTCCCTTTTTTTAATAGAGAATAATATATTACGTATCAATCAATTACACTATTACATCAATTATTAATAATTATCTCATTCAAAAAAACTAAATTATTATCATATACATAGAAATTATTATATAATAGATTCTAAACTGCTATTCGACGAATACTTACGTCAATATTATCAAATGAAATTCAAACTAACTATTATATCAACCGTCAATAGTTACCACATATAAAGAAATTATTATACAATAAATTATACACTGCTATTCAATAAATTAATACCATATTGTTGGAACTCGATTTCATAACTTCGTGATTACGACACCTCCCTCATTCTACCAAGCCTAGGGGCACCATTGACCTTAAATTCATCGCAAGATACAAAGATGTTGTAACCAATAAAAATTACAATATATATATATATATATATATATTGACTTTCCCAATTTTAAATGACATAAAAAAAGATTTAAAGGTCAATTTTTTCTTTAACCAAAAAAAAAAAAAAAGAAAAGAAAAGAAAAATTCCCCAAATTTCCTAAATCCAACCACCCTTACAGATTCTCCCCCCTGAGGGCATCAAGAAAAGCACCTACAATAGCCCTATTTCTTACTTGTCCTCTGTTCACTTTCCATCTCCACAAAAATCTCAAAAAATAATCTTGTAAAACTCATATAAATTCATCATCAGCATATCAAGAAAATCCCAGCACACTATCCCAAGAAATGCACAACAATTGATTTAGAAACTCACTGAAAGAATTAGAAAAAACGGAGATTTTTCAAGAAAATGGAATCTAGCATTGAGTGCGTATCATCCATTGATGGGATGATGGATGAAGATGAGATCTCAAACCCAAATCCCTTTTCTCAGTTTTCATCTCAAAAGCCATCTCAGAACAATAATAATGTTAACAACAATGGTGGGGTGATTAATCCAGCCACAAGCGTTCATGAGCTTCTTGAATGCCCTGTTTGTACAAATTCTATGTACCCTCCCATCCACCAGGTCTGTTGATTGTTATCTTGCTCTCTCTCTCTCTCTCGTTTATGTATCTTTTGAAATTTGAGCTGATTGGGTTGTTGCTGATTGTTTGTAAAGATGAATCTTTGTCTTGGTATTTTGGACAACTTGGGCTTCAAGATTCCATCTTGATGGGTTGTTCAGGACTAGGTTGAATCATTTTTTCCTTCTTTTCCCCCAATTTTTGAGGGTTCTTTAGTAGTATTTCTTGTCAGGTTTTTATGTGGGCTATAGTGATTTGGTGCTTTAGGTTGTAATTGTGGATGCTGTTGCATTTACTTCAGAAAGTTCTGAAATGGGATCTGTTCAGATTGTTAAATTTCCAGTAAGCATGGAGATTTTAGTGTTTCAGGATTGTAGTTTTTCAAGTATTTTGCTGTAACTTGTAACAAAGAAGTACAATGCTGCTTACTGATTTGAATCTTAATTGGCATCTAGATAAGATGATGGATATTGATCCGAATTTTTGATTTGGGGAGATAACAAAAGATATAATTTAGTTTACATTTTCAGGCCCGGTGTTTATATAAAGTTACAATTTTGAATCTGGAAAGAGAATGATTGATCAATTACCGGTGAAAAACGTTGAAAACGTTGAAATGTATGTTTAGTAGCACAGATTGGGATTGTGTACTGCAAACCGCAATCACACTTATTTAAAAGAAATTCAACATTCAACCTATATATGTTGACAGATACGGTCGTTAAATATCCAAACTGAGTTTTATTTGGGATGAAAAGGTGTAGATCGTTATGGTTTTCGTGGATCACATTTCGTCAAGGGCTCATTTGCTTGGCTGGTTGTGCTTAATAGAAATGGAACTGGACCGACCATGAGCTAATATATAACCATTAGGTTCGGAATTTGAGGTTGAGAGGTGAGGCCTGATAGTTTATCTTTGTGCTTGAAAGTATTGGAAAAGACCAAATTATCCTTGTTCAAACTCTTGTTTGTTATGTGCATACCTGTCATCATGCCACAACGGGCAGTCTTAACATCAACTTGATCATTGCAGTGCCACAACGGGCATACCCTCTGTTCCACCTGTAAAGCACGAGTTCACAACAGATGCCCGACTTGTAGACAGGAGCTCGGGGACATAAGATGTTTGGCACTAGAAAAGGTGGCTGAGTCACTCGAACTTCCGTGCAAGTATTGCTCCCTTGGATGCCCTGAGATCTTCCCATACTACAGTAAATTGAAACACGAGGCTGTTTGCAACTGTAGGCCTTACAACTGCCCCTATGCCGGATCTGAGTGCTCGGTTGTTGGGGATATCACATTCCTAGTTGCTCATCTAAGAGATGATCACAAGGTGGATATGCATTCGGGATGCACGTTTAATCATCGCTACGTTAAATCCAATCCTCGTGACGTAGAGAACGCCACTTGGATGCTAACTGTGAGTATTTTGCTCTTTAGTGTGTGTTCACCTCCAAATTCTTTGTGCTTTTAACATGATACTATAGAGCATGCTTAGTGGTTTTTAATAACTATACTGCCAGAAAATTTACTCATTTTAAGTTTCATGAAAGGGTTTAGTGGTTTACCGAATGGTTCTTGAGTTATCGCACCTAATGTAGCTCTTCAATTCTATTAAGATGACAACCACTGTCTTGTCGTCATTACGTATCTTATTTATCTTCCGTCCTACTATAACCTATGTAATGCAACCGAGGGAAGCTAGTGAAATGTCTGACATCCAAGAATTGAACGAAGGGGGCTGGTAGGGGCAATTCCCGTCCCTTAAATGTATATAGGTCTCCGGGCAGACACACACATACACACACACACCATCTGTTACACCATGTATGTGAAACATGGAGTCAACTTGAATATTAGATTCTCAACGAGACGTGCTATACTGAAGGCCTTACATCTTGTTTTCCTCGTCCAGGTTTTCCATTGTTTCGGTCAGTATTTTTGTCTTCATTTCGAAGCTTTCCAACTCGGGATGGCCCCAGTTTATATGGCTTTTCTTAGGTTTATGGGAGATGAGATGGAGGCTCGGAATTATAGCTACAGTTTGGAAGTTGGCGGAAACGGTAGGAAACTTATATGGGAGGGTACCCCTCGAAGCATTAGGGATAGTCACAGAAAGGTTCGCGACAGCCATGATGGCCTTGTTATACAACGTAATATGGCGCTTTTCTTCTCGGGAGGCGACAAAAAAGAGCTCAAGCTTCGTGTAACAGGGCGAATATGGAAGGAACAACCCAACCCGGACGGTGCATGCATACCCAATCTGTGTAGTTGAGAACTCTGCTTCTTCTGGCGACCCCATTCTTTTTCTTCTTCTTTTGTTTTCCTCTCTCTCTCTCTCTG
Source organism: Petrea volubilis (assembly GCA_026212405.1). Lineage (NCBI taxonomy): Eukaryota > Viridiplantae > Streptophyta > Magnoliopsida > Lamiales > Verbenaceae > Petrea > Petrea volubilis. Next base: position 326,837 of record CM047878.1, read on the forward strand.
GAACTGAAACTATAATTCGATCATCATCAGTGACAATTTGTTCAATATTCTTGAATCACTTGTCTGAGTTTTCAGTTCGTCTATAAGGTTCACTTCTTAATATATATACTGGTATTGGGCTGTATATGCTACGCTTGGTGCAGTGTATTGGGTGATTGGACGAATGACATAAGAGTTCGGTGAAATAAACGAAAATCGTAACAAAAAAAGAAGAAAAATTAAATTGAAATGTATAATGTTCAGCACTCATTATCTTGCACATTTTATTTACTGGTTGAAAGGCAAAATTATATTTTTCGTCTTGTAATTTAAGTTTCGTTGCATGTTTAGTCCTATAACTACTCAAGTACATAAAGTCTGTGTTGCACCTATGGTCCTAAAATTATCAATGTTAGTCATGTGGTAGCACATTTAGTCTTGTAGTTTATTACAAATTAATAAGAGGACCTAAGTTATAAGACTAAGCATGTAACGGGAGCAAATGTAAAAACAACAGGACTCAACATGTCAGTTGGCTGATTGTATGGGACCAAAAATGAATTTTTCCCGAGTTTTTTTAGTTCAAAATCCGACCAACTTCACGTGCCTAATGGAGGCTAACGGGCAGCTCAGCATTGTTGTTTATTTTTTAATGTCGTGACTAAAATTGTAACCAAAAGTCATTATGGGACTGAATGAGTCCCACCAACAGGGGAACTCAATAGTGGCTGAATGTGTCCCGCCAACAAACAATGTGACTAATATTGTAACCGAAAGTCATCTTATGGGATTGAATGTGTCCCACCAACAAACAACGAGACTCAATGTGCCACTAGGCCGATCATATGGGACCAAAAATGAATTTTTCTCTAATCGAAATCCAGCATTTATAGTACTCTTGATAAATCATGAATATGATAATCATACCACTACTGTCTTAAAATTGTTTCGAAATATTACACTCTCCTCCTCAGCTTTTTGGTCATTTGACCTCTATCTGCTTCCTTACAATTTGCTATTGAAGACCTGGGAAGCTGCTAAGCAGGGCAACTTTGTTTACAACTGCAAGACTCAGAACTCAATATCTCTGGTTCTGTTTTCTCAAGCTGGACGCTTAAAAATTTCTACAAAAATATTTTCATATATATAATGTCTAAATACACAAATCATACCATGACTCCCTCTTCAACACGGGCCGGGGGGAGGGGAGGGGTGCGGGGGGTGAAGACGAAGACTACGAGTTAATGGTGAATGATCGAACGTAAAGAATCATGAAGAAATTAGGATTATTTATGTGTGCACACATACGGCAAACTTATGTACGTACACACAGACTATGTACGAAAATCGGTTGTAGAATAGGGTCAGATCATCTCAGCGAGGTGGTGGTCCATGATGCTGGCGACGGAATCAAGAAAAGTGGCTTCGCTTGATCCGGGAAGCACGGAACCCCAAGCTTCTTGGACAATCTCCTCGATGACAGACTCTTTTGTCAGAGTTTCTCTGCACATCATGTTACCGATGGCGAACGGGGTGAGACCCTTCTCCACGCCTTTCTTCAGGAGCATGGTGGAGATGCGTAGCACGCGGGCACATTCAATTGGTAGGTCCCACCCGTAGAACTTGAGCAAGGCGATGTCTTGTTCGGCATCCATTGACGTTATGTATTCCAAGGTGTCGTCGCTGAAAGGCTGGCGAGCTTGTGGCCAGTAAAGCCACTCGAATGTACAATCTTCGAACTGCAATGATGGGATATCAGAAGTTGAATAATGAGATGAAGTACATAGAATGAAGACAATCATTGAACCGATTAATTTTGTCGAAATGCAAATCAACATCAATCCAAATAGAACAGCAAAACTTAAACAATCGCTTGACAAATTTTTTTGGCTCCGTCCCTGTCCAGCTTCAAGAACTATAACAACTAAGAGAAAACATTGACTTACGCTGTATGGCAAGCAATAGCCATGATCAATTGGAACGAGCATGGTTTGGCCATCGACACCTTTACCGATCAATATATTCCCAGCATGCCTATCAGCATTGGCCATTCTTATATCCAACACCGCAATCTTGTGCACCTCCTCGACCGGAAATGCGCTAGGGCCCATATCCTCACAACTTCCATCGTTCTCCATGAACATTTGCAAGGACCCTATCTTGACAGTTACGCCTCCTCCCGGATGATTAAAACTTCCATGAAGGCACCTAACATAGATCGTTGGAGGGACCCCTGCGAAGCCCCTAATATCACCAGAAAACGAGCGGCGACCGTTCTTGGGATGATCCAATAAGTAAACAGCACACTCCCGTAGTCCACCCTCTCCAACCCGAGTCCCCTTTTTCAACCCTTCACCATCTTCCGACAATGGCAACCCTCTAGGGTTATTTACAGCCAGAGGTTCCTCATCAACCGGCTTAAATACGGATAAATACTTGCTCCCTGATGCATCCCGCATCAAATACGTTCCCCCAGTACCCTCTGAAGACTGAATTGGATAGTTCCCGTTATCCAATCCGTCCAGAGTAGACTTAATCAGATCAATGATCTCACGAGGCAATTCGATCTTTGGGTTAATGATCAAGGGCTCTAAATACGTCTCCCTATACGGAGGCTTCCTCGGTACGTAAAGTTTATGCCCACTCTCTGATTCACCCTGATAACCACTTTCCCTCTTCACATCACATTCTTTCACTTGTTGTGGCGCAGTGATAGACAGCTCAAAGTTCTTTCCCAATGGTGCAGCCCTGATTTTCGCAGACTTTCTCACAAACAAATGAATCACTGCATCAGTGTTGCTCCTAGATAGATCATTTATCAGCCTCTGATCCTCAACAGGCTCGCCATCAATCAAGACCTCTTGATCCTCAATCCTATCCAAATTTCTCCTCTCTGCTATCTGACGCTTGACATAGCCCATGTCCCGGTTCCCTTCCACGTGAAACGTGAACTCTTCTCCACACCATGTCTTAACATTGATAACCTGAAGGTCCGCGAGGCGAAGGACTAAATGCAGCACATTCCCATTACTCACACCATAGTCACGCACGAGGGACTCTCGTCGTGCTAACTCTCTACCTCCACAAACCAACTTCTGGTTCCTGGTGAAAATGCCTTTACAGTTCTGAATCCTGAGCTTGACGGCCTCGATCGAATCGGATTTCAGGACCCGCATTGGGACCTTTGAACCCCCCATAGCCAGGTAAATCAAGATTGATTCTTGGCCATGTTCGGGCGATGCAGGAGGCGAAAATATCATGCTCTCCTCATGAACAGGGGTGATCGAAACCAAACCAGCAGAAGCCATCTCTGTACACTTTTTTTTCACCCCAAGGAAACACCGCAGAAAAAGGTCCAAAAATAGGCTAAGAATCAAATCCCCAATAACCAAATTTCACTGAAATTATCGTTTTTTTCCAATTCATCATCAAACACAAAACCTGCAATCAAATAATCCAGAAATGCCCTCAAACTGTTCTAAGGCCTCTGATGGATTCAATTAAAAACAGAAAATTTGAGCAAGAAGAGGCTAGGGACTGAGCAGAGAGAAGGGTTTCTAATCAGAGAGCAATTAGCCGAGGATAATCAAAATCAGTGCCCTCAACAGCGACGATGATGGCAATGTGGTTAAAAATGGCGATGAAATTGCATTCAAATTCTTGCGGGTTCCGCGGCGATTGAATAGGCCAAACAATTCGTGGAAGAAATTAGGATTATACCTTTTTTTTGTGCGATTTGTGTTTAGAGAGAGAAAGTAACGGTTTGGTTTGGAGAGAGAGAGAGACTCTGAGAGTGTACAGGTTTTTCGCCGTCCCATTTTCGTACCGGGGGCGTTGAATACGACTTTGACGGAGGAATATTTCTGCCGTTTAACGCCGTTTAGAATTTGCAAGGATAGGATAACGGCGTCATACGGAGATGTGTCCTAACGCCGTTAAGTATTTCTACGGATAGGACACTATATTATACGACACATGTACGATGGTGTATAGAGTGATTTTCCCAAGTATTCGTACTTTGTAATTAAATTTTTATAATATAAAAATGTGAATATTTATTAAGTTACTAGTATAATATATATATATATATATAATTATTGTTAATATATTTATTACATTTATATGAAAGGGAAAAACAATTTGAAATTAGATAAAATTATACGATTGAAAAAAGAAGAGAGAAAACAAAAAAAGAAAAAAGAGGAGAAAAGAGAAGAAAGAAACGAGGAAAACAAATAGTCTTAGAATCTCTTCGATTCTGTAATGATATATATAGTATAGATAGTATCACCTTGTCCCCTCGATTCTGAAAATAGATGCTCTCCCGTCACTAATTATTGACCGATTAATAAAAACTGATGACGAAAAAATTCCTTTTCACTGTTGCCCTTACATATGAATTTTGAAATATTTAACTTGGCGTAATAATTTTGTTCTTTTGTTTTATTTTATTGTATAAAGTTGGTGTGTATTTAATACTACATCTTTTATAATAATAGTAGTTTAAGATTGGTGTTAATAATTAAAAAGTTGTGTAAATGATATTTAATTTGAGGGTAAGTGGGTAACATTGAAAATAATGTATTAAATACGCAATTATTGTGTTTAAGGCCTGTGGCCTAATGGATATGTATCCCTCCTTAAAAGTGTGGGGAGTGTAGTGGCTTTGGTTCGAATCTAAAAAGTGTGCGCCAGTGGGTTATATCATGTATTATCCAAAAAAAAAAGAATAATACTCAATTATTTTTATAAAATGATACATATTGTTAAACTTAAATTTGATGCCAAAACAATTAATAATATGAAACGGGTAAAAAAGTAAAAGTATATTTACTATCTCACAATTTTTTTCATTTACGTACATAAGTTCAAGATATAAAAAATAAAAGTATATTTTAATATCCATCTTTTTTTTTACGTACATCTTTTAGTTTGTGTAAAAAAAAAGTATCTGGCCATGTGTATTTTAACAATTTTGGACAGACTTGTGAATCCCACTATTTATTCCATGTTAAATTCAAATTAATTCTGTTGATGTAATAATTGGTTTGCAGAATGCTTGTAAAAATTAAGTCAAAAATAAATAGCATTCTCACACAAATACAGATGTGAAGTTGACTTTTTTTTATTAATATATTTATCAAACAATTATACAATGAGTCAACTCCCAAGCCCTCAACTTTTCAAAAACAATAATACAAAGTACACAAAAGAGTACCTTTCTATTAAAAAAATTCTTATACAACCCCGATCTTGAGCCTTATACATACATGCATGCACGGAACAATTCAAATCGCAAGCCTCAAGCCTAGACACAAAAAACTTGAGATCGAGCTTGAAACGACTCAAGCTCCGCTCACGAGTCACGAGCCTCGAGCTTAGGCACAAAAAGCTCGAGATCGACTCAAGCTCGAAACAACTCAAGCTCGACTGGCTAAGCCCGGAAGCCAGATCGACTCATTTGCACCCCTATGGGTGTCTCAGCAATCTTATCCACTTGAACAGTAAAAACAAAATACATGGATTTCTGAAACTGCCCTTCTCATAACACAACACTTGAACCAACAATCCACAACTTGACGAACTGAGCAAGAAAAAAAGATCAAGATTCATAATTTCTGGTGCATGAAAAACAGTACAAGATTCTTGATTACAACAGAGTATACAGACAAAACTGATCATTTGCAAGCAGCTACAAACCTTGGACAAAATCAAATGCCAAATTCATAAGAATTACAGGACATCTCATGTACACAATCACTGATCATATAGATCTCAATAGCCCACCATGGCTGCTCAAGAAACGGCACTAATTTTCACTGTACTTGTCTACAAAGATTCATAGTATGATCATGCAACACGTGTTGCATGTCTGAAAGATCGATCCTAGGAAGCGTGTCAGATGGGAAACATGCAAACCTGACAACATCCCCAAGCGACGAGTATGCCAAGTAGAGCTCCGGCAACGACCTGGGATGGTGTGTGGCCGAGAAGTTCCTTGAGCTTTCGTTGGCTTATTGGATGCCCTTGGAACAAGTCCTCAACGATAAGATTGAGAACCTATATAGATTCGATCCAGTTCTATAACTTTGTGACAAGCTAGAGTATTATTACATGATCAACATAGGAAGCTGGCAGATAAATATGAAAGTTATAAACATAGGAATATCAAATGCAAATCGCCGGGTCAAAAAGAACTTCAAAGATTCTTAGTAAAGCTCGCGATAATCATGTACAATTTCGTGGATAGCATCCCGGAAATCCTGAGCCATACCACTTCTTACGATTTCAATTTGGCTCACATTGTAAGTATATTTGTAATACTCAGGAGCTCATATAAGTGTCAATATGTAAGGCTTGAATGCAGTGCACTTAGATATCCAATCTCTAAGATTTTCCATAAATATCACATTTTTCACGAACTAAATAGATTCAATTGAACGTGTGGACCTTTGTATATGCCCTCATGCCTCAACAACCCCCAGCCCCCGCTTACACACACACACACACAATGTTTTTTTTTTATTTCATAAGAATTAGAATCAATATCACTCGCCTAAATAAAACGTTCTAGCTTAGTCCCCGTTCTAAAGTGTCCTAGTATCAACCAATGATCAATAGAAACCAATTTCCCTTGAAACCTTTCTCTAACAGAGAATTCTTATGCGGACCTGATTTGGCTGAACCAAGCAAATTATATGGCAAATGTATAGCACTTCTCAATTGACTGGTCACTCTCTCTAAATTGCCCATCATTCATAGGGCAAGTGTAAATCACTAATCACGTGATTAATACTTATTCGGCCAAGCTTTCTAACATGCTATACATGAAGGTATACACATAAACACTCATAACAATACTAATCTCAGCACATTCACAAATACCTATATCCCCACAAAACACACACCTTTCTCCCAACCGATAACCAAACACATCAACACCGTGAATCAACATCAAACCAAGAAGTCACATCAAATATGCAACCAATTCAGAAGCAAATTACCTCAGCTTGCATACCAGCATGGCGCCGAACACCAATAGCATCATACATAACAATCAAACTGAACCCCAAACAAACCGGAAACAAAGAATCAGCCACCCCATGGCAAATAGCCACAGAGGTAGTCAAAGCAGTGCACAATGCAGAGTGTGAAGAGGGCATCCCACCAGAGGCAAACATGAGCCTAAAATCCCATCTCCTCTCCACAAAGAAATTCAAGAAAACCTTCATCGACTGCGCCACGGCCCACGCACACAAGCCCGACACGAACGTCGGGTTCGCAGCTAATGTAGCCACAAAGGGGCTTATCTTAACCTTAGCTGTTGCAGTCACACTCATCAGAGCAGTCCCAAATGCCCCATTTTGTGAAAAATCACTCTCTTGAACACTAAAGCCTTGAAAAACAAAAGCCCACTCCCGCTTCCAGGATTTTGTGGCCAAGTCCTTGAATTTCTTGAAGATTGGGATTAAATATGAAAAGGGTTTGATTGGGGAAGAGCTGGGATTGCCATTGCCATTGCCCCATGTTGAGTTAGGGTTTGATGGTGGGTTCAAAGAACTCACAGCAAGAGATGATTTCTTGAATCTTTTCGAAAAAGATGAGGGATTAACTGAGCTAAAGCTTAAGCCTTTGAACGAAGAAGGTATCAAAAGAAGAGAATCCATGGGAACAATAGTTTCAAAAAGCTGACAACTTTGTGATGATTCTCAGTTCTCATCGAAACAGGGCAAGAACCATGGCAAGAGGATAGTGACAGTTTCGAGGGATTTGAGGAGATGAGACTGTAAATTTATGTGTTTTGAGTTCTGAAGATGGCTAACTTGAGGCATCCATGGCTTGGTGTAAGGGAATATGCCAATGGGGGGGGGGGGGTTGATATTTTTTGTTTGGCTAAAATTCAAAAATTTGATCAGTCTCAACAATAAATCTTGAAATAGTTGGGAGATTTTGAGGCTGTGACTGTGGTTCTCTGTGAAGACTAAATCCTAAAGTGCTCTCTGTCCAATTGTTGAGGTCAAATTGTCACACCAGCAATGTTCAAGACAGTTTTTAGTTATTTATTGTTTAGTCTTTCGCGTCTCCTATTCACATAGAAAACATATTTCATTTCACTTAATTTTAAATTTTGTTAAATATTCTATTTGATATTATACACATGTATACAGGAATGGCAATGGGTCCAGGCTGAGACCCGAACCCGATCCCTGATCCGTCCCTAATGGGGTGGATTTTTAGACTCCTAAGAATCCATTTGCTTCTATTGTATGGTTATTGAATTGATAGTAAATTGGGCTGCTAAATTAAAAGTTAGGCATTTACTGAAATTCTTTCTTAAATATTTACATTCATCGTTATGTGATGGTTATAACTCGGATCCGTCTCGAACCGGTCCTGTTAGTATTTATATATATTTTTATTTATCATTTTATGTAAATTTATATTATATACATCTATACTTCATATATAAAGTATATATTGTATAAATAGTTACATAAAAAAATAAATATGATATTCTTGTATATAAAAATAATTATATAACATTAGTAATTAAGTTATGATTTTAAAATATGCGAAAATAAATAAGTGATAAAGATGTTTAATTTTTCAAAAATTAAAATATATTCATAGAGATTTATAAATAGTTAGTACTTTGATAATATTATTATTTTGGTCATGTTTAGAAAGATGTAATAATATCAATTTTCTTAAAAACTATATTTAAATCATTTTTAAAATATAAACCGGGCCTACAAGATCCAACTCGGACCCGGCATGTGCGGGGTGGATCAGGGCCCAGGTCCAAAGATTCCCTGGTGGCGTGGGTCCTAGGTTTGGTCTATATATATATATATATATATATATATATATATATCAAATATTGTTCTAAATAGTATTGATTCCACATATAATTTAGGGGTCGACATGAACTCCCTGACTTTAAAATTGTCCTCGAACGATCGTGGTAATTATCTTTTAGAACACTTAATTCCATCGGTGCACCCCTGATTTTCTATAGTTAAATTATTTTTATTATTTTGTAACTCGTAGCTGGAATATATATTTTGTATTGTTTCCTTTAGTAAAACAAAGTTTCAAACTTTATCAGATAAAAAGAGTATCTACAATTTGATTTGCCATACTTAACAAACTAAATTTAAACGGTTTTGTATTAACCAAGCATGAGTTGAGTATCAGACAATTTGATTTATGTCTCAGTTCTCAACCCTAAATACCCAATATATAATTGTATCTTGGAATGCATTTGAAAAATTGTACAAAAATACCATTCAATTTTATGTTTGGTTATATAACAATTGAAGATGGATATAACATTAAAATATTTTTATAAAAAACAAAAGTTTGATAGAATATATAAATTAAATTGATCGTTGCAAATTTCCCAAAGTAGCCAAGATATGGTTGTATTCACCAAAAATGCCACACCACATAACGCGAGGTGTGGACTTTTACATTATGTTTGGTTCTAGGATTTTAAGAGGAAAAGGAAAAGAAAATATGAAGGAAAATTAATTTTCAATGTTTGGTTATTAGGGAAAAAGAAAGGAAATGATAAGGAAAGGAAAATAGAAAGAAAATATAACATAAATTGAGAAAAAATATTTTTCTCCCAATTAGGTGAGGAAAATGAAAGAAAAACTTGTTTTATAATCTTATGTTACTTTCTCCAACACTCTCTCACTTTTCAAGCTCTCATCTCATTTTTGTTGCTCAAACTAATTAATTATTTGAATATACTTCATGCAAATCTTTTTTATTTTTTTATATAATTAATTGATTGTTTGGATTTTTTATAAATGTGCTTTTACATTTTCCCTTTAATTTACAATAATAACCAAATAAAATGGAAGCTAATTCTAGAATAGTCATTTTTCTTCTTATTTTCTTTAACAACCAAACAAGATAGAAAATTTTAAATTCTTGCAATTTCTTTTCATTTCCTTAACATTTTCCTTTCTTCCTAAAATCTTAGAACCAAACTAAAGCCTTAAGAATAGAAGAGGCCCAGATCCGACATTCAAGCCGGGCCCAATGAGAGGCCCAAACATTTGTAACCCAAAGTGGTCATACTTGAAGACACGCTTTCACAAACACGATTTTTCACTCTAAGCATTTAGATTTCAGAACTGAAGAATGAGTCGCTCTCCTTCTCCATATAGGATAACCGCCCCCGCCACCATCGCCGCCGCCAACCCCTGCCGTTGTTCTACATTCAAATTCCTCTAATTCTCTTCATTTCCCATTCAAAATCGCTTTTTATCCATACATTTGTTTATCAACACCATTGTTTTTTTTTTTCAGTTTTTTATGCGATAAATTGTGATCGAGCAGTGACAGGTGAACTGTTAATCACTTCGGCGTTCGCCGGTGACTCGGAGCTGAGCTAGAGATGGAGGACCTGATACAATTGGTGAACAGACTGCAGAGAGCTTGCACGGCCCTCGGTGATCACGTCGAGGAGAGCGCATTGCCCACTCTCTGGGATGCCCTGCCTTCAATCGCCGTCGTCGGCGGTCAGGTCTCAGATTCTCTCTCGCTCTCCCCATCTCTCTCTCTCTCTCCATGAATTGTGCATGTCATGTCTAATCTAATAGTATTTGTGTTTTCTGTGGTGTGCTGATCATTTGAGATGAGAAGTAATATCTTCGTAAAATGTTTATTCAATTGTTGATTCCATCTTTTTCAATGTAAGTTGTAGTTTAGATTTGTCTGTACATTTTTTTGCATGTAAATTTGTTCTTACGCCCCTGCACGTGTAGGCGGACTTATGTTTGTATCAAGTGTGTCAAATTCTTTTTCATAAATGGAAGGCCGTGAGATTTAAACATAGCTCCTTTTATTTGATCGGGCTCTGATACCATCGTCTTATTTAAAAGCTTGAACTGTTAGGGAGGAGAATCATCAAATACTTATTATCTTCAACTGGTATAATTAAGAATTTATTTTTCTCAGCAAATCATTTGATCATGTTCATGTTAGTCTTAAATTGTTGACGTAGCCCTCAACTTTTCTCAGTACACTGTCATAATGTTGTCCTTGTTTTTCCAATTTTTATCTGGCAACTTTATTTTTGCTGTTGTTTATTTATATCATTGGTTATACCTTGACAGTAAAAATTCCTATCAGATGTACTTTCTTTTCACACCTTGCTTTAGTTTATCATTCGCCTGTCGTGGGAAGTGACCTCGACAATTTATGGTTTCTAGAGTTCTGGGAAATCTTCAGTACTGGAGAGCATTGTAGGAAAGGACTTTTTGCCTCGTGGATCCGGTAACTAGTGTCGTTTGTATTTAGTTCTTATTCACTATATGCAGTGGCATTATATGAAACTACCTTATTTTATGAGGCATGATGTCTAAAAATATTGGAATTGCTTCTTCTGTAAAACGCAGGTATTGTTACTCGACGTCCACTTGTCCTGCAGCTTCATCGGATCAACGAAGGTAGAGAATATGCAGAGTTTGGTCATCTTTCTAGAAAGAGATTCACTGATTTCAGTAAGTTTATCGAATAGATATGCCCTTTGTTGCAATACTTATTCATTTCTGCCTTTAATGCCAAATAATACTAGCACATACATCGGCAAGTTCTTGTAACTATGGTTTGAATCTATGGTATGTTTTCTGTTAACCTCTGATGGTAATCTGCTCTGTGCAGCTGCCGTGAGAAAGGAGATCTCTGACGAGACCGATCGAGAGACGGGACGTTCTAAACAAATATCCACTGTTCCAATTTATCTCAGCATTTATTCCCCTAATGGTTAGTCTGACATGACTGTTGAACATTTCTGCTTTCTGAAATTGAGTCGTACTGGCATAGTATCTTGAAATAATTTCAATAATTATTGGAATTTTGATGGTCCCAATGTAAAATTTTTGAGTTCAAGTGTCCATCTTGTAGTTTCTATTTCTTGATTGACTAGGAAGTAACCTGGAATTTTCTCACTAATTGCAGTTGTGAATTTGACGTTGATCGATCTTCCTGGTCTTACGAAAGTGGCTGTTGGTGAGTATATTTTCTCCTTAAGTTTATATTGCACTTTTGATTAAATAGTTTCCCTTTATCGCATCATAACCGGACTTGTTGTTCTGCGGGTTTATCTTAGAGGGTCAGTCAGAAACTGTTGTGCAGGACATTGAGAACATGGTCCGATCTTACATTGAGAAGGTATTTGCGATATATGATGTTTCTTTTTGCTATTAAGTTCAACTGCTTTTTGAAGTAACATTGAGTCCTGTGTTTAAATCTAAGACGTTCAGAATTATGTTAAGATTCATACCATTTCATTTTGATAGTTCACGGTGACTGCTTCATTAATTTTATTCTTGCTGAAATACCAATTGCAGCCCAACTGTATAATTTTGGCGGTTTCTCCTGCCAACCAAGATCTTGCAACGTCTGATGCTATTAAGATCTCTCGTGAAGTGGATCCGAAAGGTATGACTTGTTGACATTGTTCACTCATGTGTGATGCCTCGTCCACCTGAACATGTCATGGCCTACCTACCAGCAGCATCTTTTTATCATTTCAGGAGAGAGAACATTTGGAGTTTTAACAAAGATTGATCTCATGGACCAGGGTACAGATGCTGTAGATGTAAGTTGACTACTGTGGGCCCCTAATGGGGTGACACTTTGTAGAAAACGGAGAAAATGAAAAGTCATCTAGTTTGTAATATGTTACACTGTATTTTCCAGAATCAGTTGACTGGAAGCATTTGAGCATCGATACTTAATTATGTTGCATGAAGATTTTTATGTTAATTGAAGAATTTCTTATTGTGGTTGCAGAAGGGTGGGAAAATATCACATGACTTATTTTCTTTCTTTGTTTTTAGATCCTGGAAGGAAGAGCGTATAAGCTGCAGTTCCCGTGGATAGGTGTTGTCAATCGTTCTCAAGCTGACATTAACAAAAGTGTAGACATGATAGCTGCTAGGCGTAAAGAGCGGGAGTATTTCGCTCAAAGCCCGGAGTATCAACATCTTGCTCACAGGATGGGTTCTGAACATCTAGGCAAAGTCCTATCCCAAGTAAGCAAATATGATGCTGTGCAAAATTGCTACCTTATTATGGTTTTAGGTAAGGCTTGAAATAAGACGAGCCAAATCTTGTTGGTTTTCGAAAAAGTAATTTCTGCAGACTGAACAAAAGAAAGAATATATGTCTGAACTGAAATTTGATGCTATGGCCTTTTATCTGTTGCCAAGTGAGGCCTTCCTGTTTTATCAACTTTACCTGACAAAAAAGAAGATAATCGTGTACAACTTTACCTGTATTGAGTGATTTTGGCAGATTATATTCTTTTTATGTTTTAATTTCTGCTGGTTCATGTCTAGCATCTGGAATCCGTTATCAAATCTCGAATTCCAGGCCTTCAGTCACTTATCAACAAAACTGTTATCGATCTAGAAACTGAGTTGAGTCGTCTGGGGAAGCCCATTGCAACTGATGCTGGAGTAAGTAAGCTTTTCCATTTATTGCCTATTCAATATCTATTTTTGCGATCAATACAACGCATCAAAGTTCTTTTAATGTGCTGCATATTGTGTTCGTTTTGAAACGAGCCATTTAGTCTTAACATGGTTCCCGCAGCGCGAATCTCAACCAGTGATTGTTAATGCAGGGAAAGTTGTACCAGATTATGGAAATCTGCCGCATATTCGATGGAATATTCAAAGAGCATCTTGACGGAGTGTATGCATCTGTGGTTGATTGGTTTCTAGTAATATCTCTGTAGTAATGCAAAAACATTTTTTCATGTTGTGATCTTTGCTAATCATCATGTTTCATATCAATTGGTTCTGCAGTCGACCCGGTGGTGATAAAATATACTATGTCTTCGACAACCAACTACCTGCTGCGATAAAACGCTTGCAGTTCGACAAGCATCTCTCGATGGAAAATGTTCGGAAATTAATAACTGAAGCTGATGGCTATCAGCCTCATCTTATAGCACCTGAACAGGGTTATCGCCGGCTCATCGAAACGGCCTTGGTTTCTGTCAAGGGTCCTGCTGAGGCAGCTGTTGACGCGGTAGACATTTCCTTTTACTGCAACTTTGGTCTGATTATGTTGGTTGCTCAGCTTGTGAATGGCTTTGCCTTTTCCTCTTTTCAGGTTCATGCAATTCTTAAGGAACTAGTTCATAAGTCCATTAGTGAGACTGTGGTAAGTGTCTAACCTAGTTTATAATGCATTTTTGTTCATTAGCTTAATTACATTTAGACCCCGGGAGATATTACAAAATTACCAACTGTATCCCTCCTAGGTTAAATATTATACATACACCCCCTGGGCAATGTTGAGAGTACAGATGCACTTCTCTCTGGTAGGTTTCCGGTGAAAAATAGATGAAGTCGGCAAAAAAATTGTGTGATATGACTATTTTGCCCCTGGTCTAGAGTTTCCAGATATTTATTCAGAAGGATGCCCTTGGTAATTTTGGAAACTTAGAAGGGGGTTGCATTTAATTTTCAAACTAGAGAGGGGATGTATGTTTAATTTTTAGAAAAAAATGACATTTTTAAAGTTTCTTAAAAATATCAGAAATGGAGGCAAATCGGTCATATTGCATATTTCTGGCAGAACCCTACCAAAGGGGGGTGCGTATGTAATTTCAATACTGGCCAGGGGGTGTATGTGTAATTTTCTGTCTAAGAGAGATACAATTGGTAATTTCGTAATATCCCGGGGGTCTAGATGTAATTAACCTTTATTCATTTGGTGTTACTATGTCTCGGGACATGTTAGGTTAATTTATACATGCCTCATTGCCTGCAGGAGCTGAAGCAGTACCCCTCTCTCAGGGTGGACGTTGGAAATGCGGCCATCGAATCATTAGAAAGGATGCGGGAAGAAAGCAAGAGAGCAACTCTACAGCTAGTTGAAATGGAAAACAGTTACTTAACGGTAGATTTCTTCCGGAAGCTTCCTCAGGATGTTGAGAAGGGTGGAAACCCGACCCATTCAATTTTCGACAGATATAATGACGCCTATCTTCGACGAATTGGTGAGCATAAGAGTCGTTTCTCTCAGAGTTTAAGTTCTTTTAGTGCACTAATCATCACTTAATTCTCCTAACAATCACCATAATCTTTTTCTTTACAGGATCCACCGTCTTGTCGTATGTCAACATGGTTTGTGCAGGTCTTAGGAACTCCATTCCGAAATCTGTTGTTTATTGTCAAGTCCGCGAGGCGAAGCGCAGTTTACTCGATCATTTCTTCACTGAATTAGGCAAAAAGAGGTATTGAGTCCAAATCTTCTATTCCATTATCAGCTCTATCCCCTATTCCATGTCAAATATACATATCACATGTACAAAAATATATGCTAAAAACACATTTTTTGGTGTAGATTCTCCATACTCGGAGTACATCCGTAAAATGATACAATAAGAATGGAATAGAGGATCCAAAATGCATCAAACATACAAACCAGACGTGTATAAACATCCCTTAAATACGCATTTAGCTGTAGATTCCTTACATTTGCGCACATGTATAAAGTGTCCAGAGTACCCCAAAACCACTTCTTATGATACACATCCACAAATGCTTTCGTATACTAAAAAAGTGAGCTTGTTATACGATCTTTACAGGGGAGACAGTTGGGTAAACTGTTAGACGAGGACCCGGCGATTATGCAGCGACGAACCTCTCTCGCAAAGAGACTGGAGCTATACAGAGCTGCTCAAGCAGAAATTGATAGTGTAGCCTGGGCTAAGTAGATAGTTCATCATAAACTTTCCATGGTTTATACCAATAATCGTTTGCAATTGAGAGTTCTAATTTTATTTATTCATTTATTTTTGGTTAGAAGAGGGACTTTTTGTGGATTTGGAAACTCATTCTCAATGAATTTGATTATTGAAATAGCAATGAATTTTGTTCACTGATGAGTGATGTCCATGGTACAGGCTTGGGGCCTAATGATTCATATTATGCTATTTGAGTGAGAATATATTTAATTCAGCTGTTAATTATTAGATATATGATGCTACATTATGACTTCAATTCCCACCTAATATGTTATATTACAGGTAGATATCATATATACTTACTCAGGTAGTATACAAAATGTCTTGTATCTAATACGATGTAAAATAACTCGTATTTGTAACTATTAACGAGATTTTTGGGTAAATTGAAACAAGCTAAAATAGAAATGTTTGTTGAGTATCAACTAAATAATGGATTAGGGATTGTTTAAACTCTTTCAAAATGGAGCTTGCTGGCACGAGTAACAAAAAAATGTTCTAACTACTTGATTTCATCTCAAAGTTTTAATAAAAGAAAACCCCCTGCTTGTGTTTCGTTTATTGACTAAAAACCCCCTTGTGGTTTCATTTATTGACTAAAAACCCCTTTATGGCTTAAAAATATGCAAAAAAATTTCGTGCTTTCTAAAACCCTGCTCCAAGCTCCCCTTCTGTCAGAAGATAACGGCGCTTGTAGTACACGCTCCTGGTGTGCGAAAATTAGTGATTTTTGATATTTTTTTTCCACGTAAATTGACTAATGTACATTTACACTTATATATTTAAATATATTTATTTAATATGACAAATAAACTCCTTTAACTTGCTTAAATTCTGATTAAGCCCTTATCTTTTTATTTTTAAACTTTAAAACCCTTCTTAATTTTTTTAATTACGATTTCTTATTTGTTCGAAAAAAATATTTTTATTATAACATATTTTAATTTTTACTTTATATTTTTTTAAAAAATACTTTAAAACAATTTTGATCTGTTTAGAAAAAAAATTATTATTCTATTTTTATCAATAAAAAATATTTTTATTAATTGCAACAGCAAAAAATATTTTTTATCTGTTCATAATATTTTTATTTTTTATTTCTTCACAAATAATTTTATAATAACAATAATAATCATAATTTATTTAATTTTTTTCTAATGAGAATTTTTTTTTGGTTGTTGTTGTCATCTTCCTCCCACCCCTTCACCTTCGCTCATCAGTGAACAAAATTCATTGCTATTTGTTCAATGGTATAGCACAGGCTTCCTATAAATTAATTTTCTAATGGTGGTGGAGGAAGATAATTTATTTAATATGATATTTTTATATTCAGTAATTAATTTGAACCGATGATTCAATAAGTCAAAATGGCTCATAATAAATAATAAGGGCATAACGGGTATTTTAGGACAAATTTAATACTGTCGACCTTGAATTAACAGTGATGATTCAATAAGTCAAAATGGCTCATAATAAATAATAAGGGCATAACGGGTATTTTAGGACAAATTTAACACTGTCGACCTTGAATTAACAGTGATGATTCAATAAGTCAAAATGGCTCATAATAAATAATAAGGGCATAACGGGTATTTTAGGACAAATTTAACACTGTCGACCTTGAATTAACAGTGGGGGAGAGTGTGCCGGGTTTCAAAAAATACGGGAATTTTTTTGCATATTTTTAAACTATTAGGGGGTCACCCAATAAACAAAATCACAGGGGGGTTATATGAAAATTTGGAGGGGGGAAAAAAAGACCAAAGCCAAAAAATTGGAGGTGCGGGGAATCGAACCCCGTGCCTCTCGCATGCGAAGCGAGCGCTCTACCATATGAGTTACACCCCCAATGCATTGAGAGCTTGAGTATAGTAAATTATATTGCATTATAACATAAAAGAAGATAATGTTTTCATTTTTGAAAATTTGTAGAAGCTTTTAATTTCTAGGTTGAAATTTGATGATATTTTAGCTATTTAATTTTATATGTTTATAAAGATAATACTAATATATCTTACTAACATGCAATTGTTTTGTCTTGATAAAAAAAAAATTGGCGACATGTCATTTTTACTATTAGGGTATTTTTAGTATTTTTACCGTGCTATTTACGTGTCATAAAGTTCTTTTATTTTTATTTTTATTATTTTAAGATAAAAGACAATGGCATTTTATTCTTTCAATATTCGCAATAAAAAGTTGCACTGCCACTTAATTAGTCAAAATATCTCCGAATAACCGGAGTATTATACCGCGTTCATTTACTCGTTTCGTGATTAGCACCATCAATAAATTCTTGAGTGCCCTTAATTATCTCTCTCATATTAAAATCGAGCACTCAACCATTAGGGCCGCGAATGTAGAGAAAAAAACAAACAAACAAACAAATGAGAGGGCAAAAACCCTAATCGTTACTAGCTTCTTTT
Organism: Petrea volubilis; assembly: GCA_026212405.1. Lineage (NCBI taxonomy): Eukaryota > Viridiplantae > Streptophyta > Magnoliopsida > Lamiales > Verbenaceae > Petrea > Petrea volubilis. Next base: position 345,026 of record CM047878.1, read on the forward strand.
GCCAGAGCATAATTTTGATTTTCATACACGGTCGTCACCGTAAATTAAAGGATTAATAAATGGAGTGGTCTTCTCAATATGCTAAAAATGCATATCTTGATGCTGTCAAATTGGTACGTATTTTTTTCATGTTTTTTTTAAAATTTTTTTTAACATTAATCTCGTTATAAATAAATTTTAATTTTTTAGGTCGTTTACATTTCCATGCAATGCATGCAGAGTTTTTGTGAAGCCCTTTTCTTGAAAAATCAGGCCTAAATCTTTTCAAATACATGTTCGTTTTCTAAAAAGAAAAATTGTATGTATTCTGTAAATTTTGCTTTTGTTTATGTTTGTACTGGGATAAAATCAATAAAATTTCTTATGTTTTTCCTCATTTTATAGTTTAAAATAAATGCATTTGGTATTCTTGGATAGGCTCTACGTCCTCTCAAAAGGTAAATTCTGCAATTCATGGATGAAAAAATACGACAAATGAATTGCTAACAATACACACACACACACACACACACACACACACACACACAATTTAAGAATAATAAGAATGTAATTAACCCTGAAAAAATAAAAAAGAAAAAACTTGTGCGTGAATCGTGATATATATATCCCCATGTGTATCTATGTATGTATATGTTCAGTTATGAATGTACAATTATTTTACTTGTTAATGATTTCAAGATCCACGAATTTATCTAAAATCCAAAATCAGAACATCATGGCTACAATAAGGAAATTTAGAGGAATAGTGCCTTATGTTGTACAAGAGCTAAAGAATTCAGTTGCTTGACTTGATTAAATCTTTCAATTCTGACAAAAGCATTTAGTAGTACATAAGTTTAATCAATGTTGTTCGACTCAGCAACTGTCTCTATCAACCCCTTTCTCTCTGGTTTGATCTGATGGCCCTATCAATCTTTTCATCTCAACAGTGTAATAAATGCAAGGAAGAATGCAATCATCCGACTACTCCCAAACTGCCTGAGAGCAACGAGTTCATATCGGCCCTGGCAGCCGGGATGAGCGCGAAGCTCATAGTGGAGGTCGCCTCAGACGTCTCTCCCTCCACTGTCGCCCTAGCGGCCGCGGCCCGCCTAGACTGGAGGGAAGCTGGTGTGCATTGTTCCAAAGCCAAAGCTTGACAAGTCCCAAAAGGTGATCCAAGACACAGGCCTAACCGAACAAGTCGAGTTCAAGACAGGGGACCCTGCAGAAGCCCTTGTTGATTATGAGAACATAGACTTCTCACTAGTGGATTGCAAGGCTAATGACTATGAACAATTGCTTCAAAAGTTGGATGTTAACCCTAAAAAGGCCGTTGTCGTGGCGAATAATGTGATTGAGGGCGAAAAGGGAGTCGTGGGACAATTGAAGGGAGTCGAAAAACTAACTAGAGTTAGGTCTATGATGCACCCTATTGGAGAGGGTATGGAGATCACTATGATTGGGAAGAGTGGTGAGTTTGGGAGGAAGGAGAAGAGTCGATCTACGGGCGGTATTATATCGTCCATCAGGAAAGGGGGCGTTGTTAAGAAGACAGATAAGAGTAAGTGGATTTTTCAGGTAGACGAGAAGGGTGAGGAGCATTTTTTTAGAATACCTAGATTAGAGTGAATTTATTTTTATATTCTTTTATAAATTTTCGGGGTAATTTTGAGGGGATTTTTTGCGTTTCTGCGGGATAAGGCAAAGGGCCAGCCGGCCTGTGATAGCACTGGTATGAATGCGAAATCATGTATTTCATTCTCTGTTACATTTTCTATTATACTTAATATGTATACGCACTAAGTTTTTTATTATTCTGCGTAAAGTGTGATAGAGAATGTAATAGATGATTCAATCTCTTGGTGGGTGGGGGGGAGGCATTGTTGGTTTCTCTTGTACATAGACAATTATAAAGCAAAAACACGCGCTGATATGCACTTCACAAATGGTACATATTAGAATATTTCACTTCTGAGCTTCTGTCTTCTTGCGAACAACAATTTTGGGACCAATCTCTCTCTCTCATACACACACACACATACAGAGATTAAAACTGGCAAAATTAAGCAACATATATGGATGATTTCATTAATATATGCGAACATTATATAAAAAGTTATTAAAAATACTACGATAATGTATCATAAATTAAATCATGCTTAATAATTGACAGATAAGGTTTTGTTCAAGTTGCCCCGGTGATCAATTTCATACCAATGACAGTTAAACCAAACACTCTCAATTATTACCAAATTTTAAAGCAAACCCTCCCTCAAATCTACAGTTTTTTACACACACACACACACACACATATATATATATATATTACACACACACACAGAGTTGTTGATGAACAGAGACAAAGAGCTGGTGGAGGGTTGATTTCTTTCGGGGAATGATGGGCACCCGCCACCTCCAACCACCGCAGTCGGCCCGGCCCGGGCCGCCACCACCACCATACATGACACGCCCCCTCAAACCTTGGAAATCAAGAAAAAAACAATTCCCCACCAAACAAAAACAGACCCTTTAACAAATTCTTGCTTATTATCTCTTCTTTTTTGGTCATTCTCCAACCAAATCTGATCTTTTTTTTTTTCTTGATGTGTATCAATATGGATGAATGTTCAAGAATATCATTCGGGCTCTCGAGATTTCGCTTTGTTCTTGTGGTTTTGATTAGTTTTTTAGAATCAAATGTTCTTGTACTAGGAGGTGATGGTAATGGCAATGGCCATTCTAATGGGCTCTGCAATATGGATCTCAGCTCATTTCTTCCTTTTCCATACAGCAATTTGCCTAATATGGTTTGCAAACCACTTTGGAATTCATATTTGTTGAGAGTAAGTTCATGTTAATCCACACATTCTTAGCTATAATACTGTTCTATTTTTTAGATATGTCACATTTTGTCGTAGCTTGTTCTATTGAGTGTGTCCTCAAAAGTTCGAAATCTGACAGAACCTTATGCGCACCTGCACAAACCATTCTGTTTGTCTGGCAGAACATTGTGCGCGGGTTTGCACAGAAACTTGCGAACATGCATAAGGTCGGTTTTTGCGGCGGTTGCAAATAATTTTGAATCATGTTAAAACTCTATTTCTCTTCTCAATTTAGTGCAAGATTTTTGTGATATGGTACCCAAAGGCGGAGAAAGGGGGCTTGGAGGGAGCAGTCACCCCCACCTTCCCCTCTCAAGTTTATGTCGAGCTAAAATTTACATGTATTTTTTGACAATTTTGAATTTTGCTCCCTATAAATTGTAGAAATACTTTTAAGATTTTGTAGGCATTTGACATCGCCCCCACAAACCAAAAAATCTGGCTCTATATGGTACCATTAGAGAAACCTAATTTAGGGGTTAGATCAAGAGAACTTTTGTCGTATCTCTCATTTGTATATACCTCTTTCGTTATAATGGTTATCTCCTCCTCGCCGTGGCTGTAGCCTGATCTGGGTGAGCCACATTAAAAATTCCATGCACCGATATCTTGTTCTTGTTTATTTTCTTGTCTTCATTTGTATGACTTCTCAATTTCATGCCTTGAACTCCTAAAATGTCCGATTTTATAGATGCACGCCAACCGCAGAAAGATTACTATTTTGAAATACAGTTCCTTCTGAATGCAAGATTGTAACACAGACTACTACATGTTCTTTTCCATTCCAGTACTCACAGTCCAAGAACCACGAGATCACCATTGTGTTGTCAACCATATACACCAGTGGATGGGTCGGGATCGGTTTCTCGAGAGACGGCAAAATGATCAACTCTAGCTGCATGGTGGGGTGGCTGAATCTTGAAGGCAAAGGAAGAATAAAACAGTTTCATGTAAAGGGCTTCACCCCCTCAGAAATCAAACCGGATCGAGGCGAACTCCCACTGACGAATGTCCCACCATACGTCGCAGTCCAGGGGGCTACTATATACTTGGCATTTCAGTTGCAGTTTAATAAAACTCTCAAAACTCAGCCTATTTTATTGGCTTTTAGCACCAAGACACCGCACCACCATCACCTTACGCTTCACGATGACAAGACGACCTTATACTTCGATTTCTCAGCAGGTTCGTTTATTGCATGATTATATAAACCATCCCATATCCGCAGTAATTCTCTAAGGGGGCTAAATGTAAGATCAAAGTTGATAGAAGGGGTGGTTTTTGTAGTTATCCAAATCTCAGGGGTGTAATTGTAAGACAAAAGTTTGCGGTAGGGGTGGTTTCTGTAATTATGCAGACCATAATGGCTCTTAAGTGTGTTTGCGCAAGATCTCAGAAGGGTGTAGGATCCTTGAAACAATTTTACCGGAATTTGATTTTGATATCTACCAAGCATTTCATTTTAGTTTCACACAAGCAGCGCACATGCACACACCATGCTCGCACGATGGACACACCATGCTCACACGATGGACCTCAGCGAATATAAGATTGGACTCTTTGCCAATTAACACATTGTTTACGTAAACTTTTTCTTTCACAGGTGAACCAGATTCAAGTGTCGATTTATCTCCTAGCCTTTTCAAAGACAGACGAACCCACGGGACATTAGCTCTACTTGCATGGGGCCTCTTTCTCCCTGTTGGAGCAATTTTAGCGAGATATCTTAGGCACGAAGATCGCCTTTGGTATTACTTTCACGTAGTCACTCAATTCATCGGATTCTTGCTCGGAGTCGCTGCAGTGATTGTTGGACTATCGCTCAATCACAAGCTGCACGATTACATCCCTGCGCACAAAGGCATCGGGATCTTTATCCTTGTGATCACAATTCTCCAGGTTTGTTTCTTAACACATTTATATCTGTACGATGATCTATAAACTTATATCTTCTGGCAAACTACAGCACCTTTTTTAACAGCTCCCGTTATACAATGGAAGTTTGATATTATTAAATGGACACATACTTTGGCGGGGGTGGGGGGGGGGGGTGGCCTGGGGGCATTTACGGGGTTATTTGTAATTAGGCCAAACCTCAGGGGGCTGTCTGTAATTGACCCTGAATTTCATTTAGGTGTTCGCTTTCTTTACACGGCCTAGCACAGACAGCAAATACCGCAAGTTCTGGAACTGGTACCACAACTGGCTTGGGCGAATATGCCTGTTCTTCGGAGCAGTGAACATAGTTTTGGGGATCCACATTGCGGGTGCCGGTCAAGCATGGAAGATAGGCTATGGATTCGTTCTCGGTTTCCTGTTGGTTGCAGTCGTTGTTCTTGAAGCGTTGCTGCGAGTTAGACGTGCAGAAGCACGGCGTAAGCAAGCCGCCTTTTCAATCAGTTCGATGGAGCGAGAGATATCGTTGTAATACAGAGGTAAGATTTTCACTCTTCCTTTCTGCGGATGTGATGTTTGTTTATAGCTCTACTTCATCATTTCTAGAAGGGTTAACTATCGAAAACCCAAGCTGTTTTCAGAAAAACCCCTTGTGGTATGAAAAATTGCAAATAACACCCTAATATTTGGGTTCGTGTTATAGATACCCCCCTAACTGCATGTACAAAACCAAACATCAAGGGGATATTTGCAATTTTTTATACCACAGAGGGTTTTCTGAGTAACCTTCTCTAAAAACGAATCTTCAAGATCATTATGACCAAATTATGACTCCTTTCAGGGGCAGAAAAAAAACAAAAAAAAATTCTTCCTGCTTATAGGGACAGAGTTAGGATTTCTTATCTAGGGGGTGATATCGAATTTATATAAACTAATAAGGGTTTTTTATATGATTTAGTGAGAGTGGGGGTTATTTTTTTCATAAATACAAATAAATTTTAGTTCAATTTAAACTTGAGAGCGGGCGAACACCCTCTCCAACCCCTCTCTGGCTCTGTCCCTGCCTGCTTACAAAAATATGAATGATTTTAAGTCATGCATCTCCATTGTTTGAACAGGGTGATGTGATGACAAGTTTGGTTCTTCTAGTAGAAATGTCCATGGAAAAAGCCATCTGGATTTCAAGAATTGAGAGGATGAAAGGGCTAACCAATCTTCCCTTTAAAGTTTTGTATACTTAGCTGTTACATTTTTTATTAAAGTGTGACATGAATGAAATTGCTGTAAAAAAAACAGTGTTGTTTTGTGTGAAAATAGCTAATCATTGTAAAGTACTGTTTTGTGAAAATAGCTGATCTTTTTTCTTCTTTTTCTTTTTCCTTGTGTGGAAATAGTTATAAATATCATTCTTCCTAAATGTCTTGGAAATATTCATGTGACAGTGTAAATTGGATTTTTCTAGTCAATTTAAATTCTTCTCATATCTGCATTTCTGGATATTTAAGCCAAAGACTTGATTTCGTTATAGGGAGAATTGCAGTCTACACCTCCTGAATTAAGGCCTAATTACCAATTGACCCCCTCTTGTTTCACTAATTACAATTAAATCCGCTCAATCACGTTGTCGTTAACAAAAAGGCCCTTTCGTTAGCCGCCACTAAGGTTTTGGTTTAACGCTGTTAAATTTGTTATATAACCTCTTGAATTGCCCCTTCACAGGCAATAATATCTGATGGGGGTCAAATGTAATATTTTAAAAATTGAAGAGTGCAAAATGTAACTTTTCTTCTTTTCACTAAAATATGAACATTCAAAATTAACCATCAAAGCTCCAAAAACCATAAAATTGACTTAAGAATCGTCTTTCCCATGACAAGATGAATAGGTTGATGGCTTGAAGTAAAGAAACGATGTGTTAGAAGGCGGAATTCTAGTAGTATAGGAGGTGCGAGGCGAGGTATGGTGGTTTTCAGCATAGTCGAGGCTATTTCAATCAGGATATGGACGGAAGTTGATGGTTTAGGATGGTTGTGCATGGCGGAATTGGTGGTGGTTTAGACCAAAATTAAGTTTCGACAAGTGTGCTTTTTTAAAAGATTGAGCTGGGATCAAATATAGGCTTGATCTGACGTGCCTGATGGTGCAGCCATGGTTACTCTGACAATGGTTCAGGAGGTGGCAATTAGTATATACTTGTATTAAAATATTTTGAGGCACATAAAGTTTTTGTTCTTCCTAAAAGAACTTCCAACCTAGTTTATGCAAGTGAAAAATAAATTTGATAATAAATGGTTTGACATAAGTGTTACACTCCAACAAGCCCAAAATATCATCAGAATTGCATAATACAAGGAATAATTGGCCCTCACCAGATCTAATATGTCAACTGTCAAAGGTAGGATCCCAACCATTTGATACCAAACGCTACCTCATATGAAAGAATCAATACAAAGGGCTTCCTTCAAGTTTCCAATTATGCATTGTCAAAATTTATCCCCAAATAAAAGAAGGAATGCAATTTAAGTTCAAAAGAAACAAGAATTAGCTAAAGAATTTTCAAAAACCGAAAAAGGAAGAGAGAGAGAGAGAGAGAGAGAGAGCGAGAGACTAGCCTGCCATTCCATGTAGCAAATCCAGCATCTACGTCACTTTTGATGATACTATTTGAACCCCTCAATCATCTGAGTATGATTTGATGAAGGTTATAAAAGTTCCTTATGCGGTATTGTTTGCACTAGCTTCTTCCCAGCCGAAACTGAGTAGGCCTAGCAAATTGTTTCCTTGACAACTCTACTATGCACAGATTTGAATGCCTGAGAACTATACGGTCGTTTTAGCAAAGTTAACGGCATACGCAACATCTGCCTTTTGTTCCTTCTCCCTCTAACCAAAACACCGAAGGTCTTCCCATTGTCATCCTCTCCCCATTGTTCCTGTGGATGATAATCATTGTATCTGCTAGCATCTTCACCGTGCGTAGCAGAGTCAAGGTTTTCGTCTCCATTCCCTGATTGAACTACAGGCACGTCATTCAAGTTCCCCATTGCCTCTGAAGCTTGAAGATATATTTCTTTCTTAGTTTCATCATCGGTGGCAAGATCAACCAGGCATACTAGGAGCCAAATTTAGTTTCTCCGAGTTATTTGATTGTTCCTTTGTCTCCCAAATGGGCACCGTTGGTGAGGAAGGAAGCTCCGTTGGAAGGGACACGGCCCGAACTGCAGGAATGTACTCTGCGCGTATATTGCATTTCCAGGCGAAATGGTTGGAATGTAACGAGTTCCTAGTTAGTGGAAAGGTGCTAGATGGTATTGGTTGGGGCTGAGTAAAGGGAGGGTACAGTATACCCCAATGCGTGCATCACGTTTTGCGTTGGTGGGGGTGATGGATAAGGGTGGTGACCTGGATGAAGAGTCATGTTTATCTGCCACGGGCCTGCAGGTGGACCAGAAGGGAGAGAGATTTCAACAGGCAATGGTGCTGCTTGTGGACCAACTAGTGATGGATTAAACGGAGCTGCTGATGCAGACAGCTTTGAGACTTCTTTAGAGTAGTCATTTGGACCTTCCACTGAAGAATTTACTTCAAGTTGTTCTAACCCTCGGAGAGTTGATTTTGTGTCATCATTGGGCCTCATAGAGTCCAATGACTCGTCATTGCGAATACTCATTTTTGGAGAACGTACACAATTCGGCATGTTTCCATTATGGGTTCCTTGATCATCTACTGCACTATAGCCATTACAGCAGCACTGGACTGGTTCAAGGCTTCCAAACACAATCATTGAGTTCTCAGCAGTCCTCGCGTCATCTGATTGAATGATCTCCGTTTTGTCAGAAGGATCATTTTCGTCCTTAATGCTTTCTCCCTTCTTGCTTTCCACACTTAATACCATGCACTCAAAATTTTCCGTTGTTTTGTTCTGTTTCTCCTCATGATCTTGAAGCTCCTTATGGCCACAGCAATCATTCTCCGAAAAAATTCACCTGCAACATAGGTATAGTACCAGGCGGTGCCAGAGCTACTTCCTTATACGAAGGTGATTTACCTAAACGTATCGAACTTCTCTTTGAAGCAGGCCCTTGGTCTGATGGAGAACATAACATCCCACTTAAACTTCTAGAAGTTTCCACTGCTGCATCGGTGTTGGACGAAGACACAGACTTCACTTTGTATGCTACAATTTTCTTTAACATGTAATATTTACCGCTGTGATAGTTGTTCTTGAGCTGTAGCATGACACACTTCAGCAACTAAATCTTTTCGCTGATGAACAAACATCGTACTTGCATATTGGCGCCGCTGCCTTAGCCGTCTTCTGAACAAGCCAGCTGATCTTGGTCTTTGAACCGGTTGCCATCCATCTTCTCCATCGGCATGTTTTTCAGGAGAGATATCATTGGAAACAACTGGGATTTTAACTTCAGGTTCTGGCAAAGACACTCGTACATTTTCTTCGGACTGAACTGGCAGAGATGAACATGCATGATTCGGGTTCGAGTCAGGGGTATGTTTATCCTCCTCCGGCTCCTCATCCGGAATATCTTTTGAAGGCATTTCAGAATCTGAAGCAGCGAGACCGTTTTGAAGGGATTTTCCCTTTGGCTGGAAAGGACAAGGCATGGAAGAGCTCTTCTTTTGTAAGAAAACAACGTAGAAAAAGAATGAGAATATGTTAGTGGTTCATAAAAAGAAGTCAAAAGGAATCGTCAATTTTGAGACATTCATGCTCTTGTGTGTGTTATATTTCAGCATTTTTCACAGGAAGGAGACAATGTATTGCAAACGATGACAAAATCTAACACTGGATCTTACATGAAAATATAATATAATTAAACAAATGAACGATAAAAACCTTTGCAATGCAATTTCTTCTCTTTGCCCCAACAACATCTTTGCCTTGAGCATCATGACTAGGGTTGATGTAGTCAAGCAGATCTGACACACTGTCAATAACAACTATTAGTAATTATAAAACTATCCTAGACTTATAGTAATGATCTTTGTCTACTGTAATAAGACTTACGCTATACATAATATAATAATGAAATGCGAGTTAGAGAAAGAATCATTTGAATGCATTATAATCCTCCCAAACGGTTGATACCTTAGATGGCCCTTGGTGGCTATAGAAGCATCTGGCTTCCGGGTTCCATTTCGAGCAGCTTCTTGCTGCTCGAATGCCTTGGATTCAAAGTATTCAAGCCATCCAGCAGCTTCCTGCACAAAATTTTATATGTAAGGGCTAAACGACCTTCTAACGATGAACACAAAAAGCTCTGGACTTGAAAAGTTTCAGACAACAGGATTCCTCAACCATAAGTATTCGAGATGTTAACACGTTTGGAGCCCGAATGTAAAGCTTAGTGAGAGCACCAGATACTGTATCTTTTTGCAACATCGGTTAAAAAGCAAAATCGACTTTTCTTGACAGAAAATACAGGACTTCGGTTTACATAATTTCGGTACTCACAAAAAACGAGCACCTGTGTTCGAAGGTCTTCTGGTCCCAGCTTTGCACGAAGTATCTGTAAGGTAGTCTTTTCATGCTGAACACTTAAAGGATATGCTTCCATCAATGAGAGGGCAATCGCAATGGCATGATAACTACCAGCTGTCTGGAAAGTATTGAACGAATAAGCATATTTGTTTTCAAAAAATAAATAAATAAATAATAGTAATAATGTAACAGGGAAAGATCAGCTAAATTAGCACGGAACCTGAATATGGTCCGGTCCCAGGAGCCTTTGGTTGCACTTCAGAGCTTTATGAAGGTATCTTAGAGCAACATGCACATTTCCCAGTCCTTCCTCCATCATCGCCACATTTATGTATGTCGCGGCCGTGTTTGGATGTGATGGGCCACATGTGAGATGTAACAAATACAGTGCTCTTTTTACATATCTAAACAACGAAAAAAAAAAAACAAAATTAACAGAAAATGTAAATGCTAAACACATAGGATATCTTGTTTCTACAGGGAGAAAGCTCAAGGATAAACGTGAGGACACATACTTGAGTGCCAGTTCTGTGTGTTGGAGTCTGTAATAGAAAACAGCAAGATCGCCATAACTTTTCATAGTATCCGGATGATCAAGTCCTAGCTCTCGTTCATTGATGTCCAAGGCTTTTTGCTGATAAATTGCAGCCTGTATAAAACGTAAAGTGTGAAGAGTATTTGTGATACTGTATGGCCAAATTTTGAGAAAACAATCAATTCTAACATAAGGTGACCTCGTTGACGTCTCCTGTGTGATATAAAACAACTGCGAGGAGACTGTAAGCACCAGCCGTCATTCGATGATAGGGACCACAAACAGCTACCAACTTTGCAAGGGCCTGAAATTGCGAGCAAATCACCATGGTTTAACTCATTCCTAACCGTCGATACAATTTATGTCAAAAGTATTTATGAGTCATCACCTTTGTTCCATAGCTCACAGCTTCTTCGATTTTTCCCTTGTCCAAAGCTGTTTTAGAAGATTCCAAGAGTTGTCGTCCATCTGCAGAAGAGCATGCAGCTTGCTGCATGAAACCGATTACAATTTTAATGCTTGATGCTAAGATATCTGGAGCAGTAATACTTAATGCACCTTGTATAGCGAATAAAGGGAGTAAATTCACCTTATGCACAGCGACAAGACTGACTATGTCTTCTTTCCGAAAAGGGTGTGAAGACTTCATGTCAAAGTCTCTAGGTAACAGCTCAACACCCACCTAACACAGATGAATCAGACCTTCTATACATTGAAGTGAAGAAATACGTAAATGTCTTTACTTCGACCTGCCAGACGGGTAGAGTGTTTAATGTTTAGGGATAATTACGCAGACACCCCCTAAATTTTGGTGTAAATATACTTAAATCCACTGATGTTTGTATAATTACAGAAATCACCCCCGCATCTTGTGTAGGGATGTTACTGTCGGATGAAAGTTGACAACAGGGGTGATATTTGTAATTGTGCAGACCTTAGAGCGTCTAAATGTTTTTAACACCAAACTTCAGGGGGTATAGGTGTAATTATCCCCAATTTTTAACTTACGTCAAGGTTTTTGGTCTCTTTTTTTATTTTTTAAAGATGATTTCTAAACCCCTACTTATACAGCAGGTGCTAGTCTTCTGAAACTTAAGTTCATTCTACCTTATGGCATATACCACGAAGAATCGCAAATTTTCGCCCATCTTCATAATCCGACTTGATTAGATCCCATTCATATCTCTTCTTTAGAAATACTTTAAGCCATCTCCATACAAGGGAATGCATACCATAAGGCTGATCTGATTGACCATTTTCAGCAACTCCAAACATTAAATTCAATGCTGCTGCAATTGTTGCTGCAATTTTCTCAGTCTTGTCAACGGCAGATATTACTGCCAGCAGAATGCGCTTAAATGCACGTACTATCATCTCATGTATGCAAAGAGACTGCACGTGCGATAACTTTTCTGAAAGCTTCACCTGTTAAAATGAGAAGGTGAAAAATAATTCCAACGGCTTACAAGTATTGCTAATCCAGTGAAATAAAGATTCCTAGATAGAACTACCAATTCGCAACAAGAAAGTCAAAAGGTATTGTTTTGATGATAATTCGTATATTTCAAAAATATAAAACGAAAAACATGTGCAACGGACATATCCCCTGTAAGGAACTTACAACTTGTCGAAGCGAACGCATACGGAGACCTCTAGTATGCATAAACTCTGTCAAGGTCCTGCCATCCACTGGTGACAGTTCCAAAGAACCGAAATCTGCAACCTGTATTTTCCATGAATGATTAGGCAGACTAGGGATGAGACGTCCTATAGATCTATGATTTCATATGAAACGGAAAAATTTTCATATTACCAGTTTTGGCAGCGCGACTTCATCATAGTACTTTTGAGAATGCTCTATCAGTTCTTGGAGCGACTATAAACAACATGAAATATTAGCTATCTAATCCAACACCAAAACACACGCGCGATGCGTGCATACACACAAAACACAAACACATATGCAACTCATATTTAAGATATTGTACCTTTGCATGAAGTCCCGTGTCTGACTCCCTTAATTGAGTAAAAGCAGCATCAGACAAGAAGGTCTTTAGCATAAGCCCACTTTCACTTGCACCATTATCAAGCTGAGGTTCTGTCTCATTCTTCACGGATCTTGAGTTTTCAGATTGTAGGTCTGCATTACTTGCATCTGAACTCTTCTTTATATCTTTAAGCGATTTAAGAGGTTTTCCTAGTCCCTCGACCTTCATCTGATTTTTTGTCTTTTCATTAGGCAGTTTCTTCTCTTTTTCTGTTTTTCCCTGGTCTTGTAAATGTTTTATCCAGCAGGCTCCAAGTTCCCATCTCACAAAAACATCCTTGTCAACCTCTTCTTCCTGAAGCTTTATAAGGCTGTCTTCCAACAATCTCTCAACGAAACATTGTGACGAACTCATTTCTTCACACTCTAACATTTGCAAGTGCAATGACGCTTTAGCTTTTTCAAAAGATGCATTTTCGTGAAGAAGTAGCCTCAAACTGAAAAATGAAAGGTAAAGTAAGAAACACTTGTAAAAGAATACTAAAGCTAGAGATACCAAAGGATACACACAAAATGATAACAAATTAAAGTAAAGAAGAAAGATAAGCCTGCAGAGTTGGTTAAGAAACAAGATCTAATGTGCTGTTAAGCATAATACAATGGGATAATTAGGTAACCGAACCTGTTAATATTGAGCGCATTAGCACCCCCATCCGGCTGATGAAGAACCTCTTGGCTTTGCAATGGAAGAACAATGTTTTTATTGTCAATCCCCTGAACTTTCACGCTTGCAATATAGCCACAATACCTTACACTCACAATACCAAGCGTAGCAATATCCTGTGCCAGCAAGAACATGTTTCTTCAATAAAAAAAATCTGCCAAACCCTAAGCAAAATAATATCAGAAAAATAGTAACTTTTTTCTCATGTCCTCGAATTTCTTACATGAGCAGCAGTATTTTCATCAGCAGTGATCCCCTTAAGCAGGTTTCTTTCAACTAGTCTTTTGATATCCAGTCCCACAGCTTGTTGCCCATCAATCTTAGTATCAATTTTGCAACTAGCATTACGAGCATCTCTCATGACAGCTATGCTCAAGTCCCCAACTTTCTCTGTATAAATACCCCGACCATCAACAGGAGAATGAGCTAACTCTGGAGTTCGCATTACATGTTGCACAGTCTTGATGGCTCGAAAAATGGCAACATCTACGAATAAACTGTGGAGAAGAAAGGCTCTTCTATCTCTTATCTGCCTCTCCTCAGCTGTTTTGCAAGGCATGGATTGCAAGAAACAAAAGTTCATTTGCATAAGGTATCAAATCGCTTTTCCCTGTCTCTGCCTAGACCACCTCCATTTCCTCCCCATTTTTCGTCCTCTGTAGGTAGGGGAGGGAATGTAGATAGTGATTGTGCAACTACAGGTGGGATAAGCCATGTGTTGGCTCTAAAGCCAAAAGGGAGATTGCCAAACTGCAGCAAGGAAATATAATTAAGTTGCAAAGTTTTCAAACATAAAGAAGTTTCCGAAACAACCTATTAAGTAGAGGAAATATGGCTCTACCTTATTCCTCTCTGAGAATGCTTTCATGAGTTCATCGTAAGCCTGAAAAAGCGGAGTAAGGTTTGTCAGCTCTCAAGTAGCTTCAAACAACTAAAAGGGGAAACTGAAGCATACTTCATCGTCACGAAAAAAGTGCAACATTGAAGGGATTTATGCAAATAATAGCTTAACACATGGCATGCCACTCAACTCTAAATTCACTCTCTTTGTCTAGTAAAGGATTAGCATGCCTAAAGTCCAATTTTTTCTTTTTTCCTACTCGTACACTAAGGTGGAACTTGGAAGCTCAAAATGACTAGTTGCCAGTCTTTTTGGCATCCAAGTAGGCATTACGAACTTCCAGCTGCACACACAACAACTAAAATACCAGCATGAAACATATAACCAAGAATCAGAGCAATCAAGTTAGCCGAAACGAACATTCTCAAAGGCTCTACTATGTTGCCTCAACAGATCAACCAGATTGTGACACAGAATTTGCTTCTTTCCAGTGGTATAAAACCCCCTTCTTGAAGCTTTTACAAGAACCAACTTCCCATTGCACAGTTTTACCTGCAAAAATAATTATTAATCAACCATCACAAAAAAGAAGATCTTTTTTTTTTTAATATATATAATTGCTTGAAAAGGATCTTACTTCAAGACTGAAGAGATGATCAACAGCTACAACTCCATCAGTTTTCTTTTTTGCCCTCCTTATAACTGCCATAAAATCACTCCAATAGGAGTTAAAAATTGCAGAGTAACGAAAGAACAGAGAATAATAGGAAAAATAAAAGGAGCGAAATTGAGGGTTTACATTGAAGAGGCGGCTTGAGATGAGATAGAGAGAAGAACTCATAGAAGCTCCCAAGATTCGGCGAAGTGTTACTCATCTCTCCTTCTACGTCATCCTCCGCCGGCGAGGAATTCTCTTTCTTACTGTTTGCACGGAGAGATTTGCCGGATTTCCTGGAGGTCTTAGCATCCAGAGAAGCCTGCGCATTTTTTCCGGCATCGGCGCCGCTGGAGGAATCCTTGTTCGCCGATGGTCCAAACGACGTCGTGCAGGAGACGATATCCAGCAGCCTTCTAACGTGCGCCGTGGCGCTATCTTCATCGTAGTCCTCTGCGATGGAATAATTTAAATTCATAAGGGTAAAATGGAGAATTCACACTATTTTATTTTATTTTTTACCATTCACGAGAGTGAGGGTGCAGGGTTTCAGTGCGGAGACGTCCACCGTATCTTTTAGTCTTTGGCCCCTAACCTGTGTTAAAGAACCAAGGGTAAGATGGGTAATTAACAATGACAAAAAAAAACCCTTCAATTTACATTTTGAAATTAAAATCAAAATGAAAGTCCCTAAGATATATTTAATCAAAATAATTTCATTTTAAGAT
This sequence comes from Petrea volubilis, assembly GCA_026212405.1. Taxonomy (NCBI): domain Eukaryota; kingdom Viridiplantae; phylum Streptophyta; class Magnoliopsida; order Lamiales; family Verbenaceae; genus Petrea; species Petrea volubilis. The sequence goes on from CM047878.1 coordinate 360,756, forward strand.
TTTTTTTATTTTTTTTTTAGCAAAAAGTAGAGAAATTAAGTAAAGTTTACCTGATGCGATAACGAGAAGTTGGTGATGTTGCATGTAGTTATATTCACGGACATCAACCGACGAACATCAATAATTTTATCGGTAGATATCCCCTATTCCGAATGCAGAAACAATCATCAATTTCGTGTTTTATCGAATAATAATTAGAATTTAATTTATCAACATCCAGTTTTTCGTGTAATCTAATTTTCGTGTATATTTCCCATGCAAACCTTCAAAAGAACTTGAGTCTCATCAGGGAGTTTCACTTTTATATCTACCACAATTGGGAGAACTGCAAAATATGTAAACTCAAAATTGGTAAAATTATATAAAATACACACACACACACACACATACGTGTGTGTGAAACTAAATTCTATATTATTCTAAGTCAAATAAAAATAAGTAAAATACAATCAAAAATCTACAAACCTTTCTCTTCCTTCTTCTTCTTGTCACCCTTCATCTTGCCACGGCCCATTTTTCAAGCAGTTTGAGCTCGACTCGTTAAGCAGAAAGAGCTGCGAAAAATCCTTCACTATATTACCTATAAATTGCAATAATTGCAATAATTTATTTTTTTTTCCCTTTTGGGCTTCAATGAAACTTGCAAAAGACTTGTGAAATTTTTATACTCCACAAAAGACCATTAATTCTTTATTTTCAAATTAATTATTTTTCTTTTTTTCAAGATAGGTTAGGAGATTCTGCATGATTAATATGGTTTCACCAAATTAATTTATTCCCGCCAACTGAAACGTTGTTAAAAGCATTATAACCCAATCCCCAATAAGAACAATAAATGTTGGAAATTAAAAAAAAAAGAATAATTACCAGAAATATTATATTATATGTATGTATATATACACATATATTGGAGCATTCAATATCAAAGAAAGCAAGAAAAAGGTTGCAACCTGCTGAATATATGGTTGTACTTTGTTTTTATAGGTTTATGGGAGGTTTTAAAGCTCTATGGATACCACGAAAAACAGTTTGCATTTAAGCTTCTGAACTACCAGTAGGGTATGAGAGAGAGAGAGAGAGAGAGAGAGAGAGAGAGAGAGAAGCATATATATATATATAGATAGATAGATAGATAGATAGATAGATAGATGTGTATGTGTGTGTATGTTTGTGTGTGTGTATATATATATACATATAGGGGGGCACGAGGTGCTGTGATAAGGAAGGAAGGGCTGAAATTTAACAGTCAGAATTATAGTATGGCATTTTATGGCAGCTTCTGTCCATAGGGCATGCAGTGATATTTAATATATTGTATTATATAGATATTTTAATTTTTTTATAAGAGTTGATTGATAATTTAATCATTTTAGGAGAAACACAATTTTAAAACTTTAACATATGTGTGTGTGTGTGTATATATATATATATATATATATCATATTAAATAGTCATAAATATTAGGAAGAATGATTGCTTATTACTATAAAAGAGCATCCCTTCACTACCGGCGAAATAATCACAAATTTAATGAAATCTATCACATAATGCAATTTCGTCTCTAAACTCTTAATTTTAATTTGCTAGAATTCCATCACGAATATGTGCCTTAATTTGTGATGAAACTCTATCCATCTCGAAATTGATGTTAGCAAAGGTGGTACTTTCTTAAAATGTATATTATTTTTTTTATGTCTCTTTATATATATGCAATTTTATTTTATTTTTTTATCTATAAATATGTGTATATATATATATATATATGCAACTTTATGATTATATTGTGAGGCAGGGTGAGCATTATAGGACCACTCTTGTTGATCAATCCTCTACACACTTTAGCAATCCACATGTTGCATTAATTTATTTGAATTTAGGATGGTAAACACAATATCGGTACAATATAGAGATGCAAAATATAATTAATTATTTTTAATTTGACCTAGGATTTTTTTTCGTACGTGAGCTTGATGGGAATATATTTTTCAAAAAATTTATGCTATATATACAACTAGTATAGAACTCGTGCTACGTTCGGTATAGTTTAAAAGTATAATATTGTCAAGAATTTATTAATATACATTAATTTTGATTACTATAAATTTATAAAAGATAAGATAAAATTAATAGATCACAAATATAACAAGAGATTATATTTTGACCAATAGAATAGATGAAAAAGTGACCATGTATTAATATTATCATGATAACCTCTTAATATTTTAAACATATTTATTCTCAAATTTCATGTTAATTTTTCATCATAAACTATATAGTTCAACTTAATAAAAGGTATAATAAGGAAAAAATTCTTCTAAAACTTAACTATAAAACTTCTAATATCTCTTAATAGGCACAACATTCAATATAAGGAATTAGTAATATATTTATTTTACTTAGTTTGTATCTTACTATTATTTAAGTCAAAATATTTTATTCTCATTATTATTAATAGAGTGACTCATAAATTAAAAAAAAACTGTAGAACAAATGAAAAATAGAAATAGGAGGAAAATAACAACATTAAGATGCAAAATAAAACACTAGTATTGTTTCTATATTCAAACTTAAATTTTTCTAAAGGAATATATTTTGAAACATGATGAAAACTAAAATTATGAGAAATCCAATTGACCAAAACAAATATTTGATAAAAAAAATTATCAATATCAAAAAGCATAATCCGTCAAATTTAAACAATTTTATAAATATTTTAAGAATAATAAACATATTAGCTTGTAGTTATAATAATCTATAAAGCACATATAAAAAAATTTATATATAATGAACCACAACGTAAATACTAAAATTCAAAAGGAATTAATAAAGAACAGTTAATAAATTCTTATAAAAAGAAAAATAGATAAATTAGATACGTCGACAATCTAATACCAAAAAACATTGAAGACAGAGATATATACGATAATGCACAAAGATAAGTTATGTAATAAAACTTTCATGTAGCATTAAACTATATATATATATATAAGAAAATAAATGATGGACATAAAAGATGATAAAATATATTGTAAATGATATTGTGTCCACATTTTAATTTTTTGCATCTTTTAAAATTATGATATGACATGTATTTAAAATAATTTTCAAGTTTGAGTTACATAAGTTTTAGTTGAGGGTTTTTACTAATTTTTTAGGAGAAATTTACTACAAATGACGTTATATTCATATTGACTTTCCTAATAATTTTATGGTATTACATAATATTTCAATTAAAATTTTCCTTATGTATTTAAATATATATATATATATATGTTATTATGTTATATTTAAAGTTGTTACTTATTTTATTTCTACATCCTTGTTTGGGTGGGTGGGTGGGTGAGAGAGAGAGAGAGAGAGTTTGTAGAGTATTAAAAAATTATTACATATGGATAGTTGATAGACTTAAATGAATTGGATAGAAAAATAAAGAATTTCATAAATTAATGCAAATCAATCATATAAATCATTACAAATAATTAAAATTAATACAAAATTCAAGAATTGAGAATTTGATCAAAATTGTACATTTTGGTCGAAAGACTTATTTCAAATAGACAATAATATAGATATTATAGATATAGATATAGATACTAGAATAAATATAGATTGGTGGACTTGAATGATTATGATAGAGAAATAAAGAAATTTATAATTAATGCAAATCAATCAAATAGCTCATTATAAATAATTAAAAGGAATTCAAAATTCTAAAAATTGATATTTTGGTCAAAATAACCTTTTTTAAATCTATATTAGAATATATTTGACAGCAATCTTTGACCACAATTAAGTAATTTTGACCCAAATGGAACTTTTAAGGTGTTTTTGAATTATTTCAAAGCAATTTGGGTTGGCTTATCAAGAGCTCTTCTGCAATTTCAATAGTGATGCATTTAGAAGCATATGCAATTTGACTTTGAATATGAAAACCAATATATATTGTAATGATGACTAGTTACTTATTTTCCCCCCTTTTCTTGTCGTGAGAAATAACAACTAAGGTTATTGTAATCTATTTTTCTACTTTTTGTTTCTTTTTTGTAAGTTTTGGAGTTTATTGTTTTTTTTTTATCCATTTTGGATTGCTTTGTAGTTTGTAGTGACAAATTATGGAAATATGAACAAAAGTAGGTTTGAAAATCATTTAGTAGTGCATTTACCTACTAAATTTGCGTTTATTGATATTAGATCCACTGAATTCTATTATATATTTAAATGTAAAAGATATTTTTGATGCACTATCTTTCGTATTATTCGGTTCACACTTACTTCTTGCTGAAAAAACAAAAAAAAGATGCTATGATTTTTCAATTTCAAAGATACATCCTATTGGATTATTTCTTTCTCCCTCACCATCATGCCACTTTCGATTTGATTTTGCCATTTGTTTTTTACTACTTCATATGCTACCTTCATAGTAATTTTTCTATTTGTTATATTAAATCTAAAGTTTGCTAAATTAAGATTGATTTTTGCATTAATTTTTATTTGTGACATGTTTGAAGGTTTCAAATAAAATATTGATACGGGATCTTTTTGGTTGACCACGTGACGGAGTTTGATACACTTCAGTTGATATGTTAGTGGCCCACCTACCAAAGAGGGAGGAACCCACGTGAGACTAACCAGTTTTGTCCCAACGTAGGCTCTCCAATGCTTAAATCATCTTGAAAGTATAGTTGGAGAAGATGATGAATAATAGTGTAGTATTCTTGCATGGAAAGTGTGAGAAACAAATGTGATACCTCATGTGGGAGAGTCATTATACTATTTATGTAAGAGAGATTATCTGATGTGACGTGGTTGATGGGGGTTGATCAATAGGGTTGACATAGAGGGTACAAATGGACATTTTTTTGTCACTTCTTGTACCTCAAAAAGGCGACTGGCCCTACCTCTCATTAATGGGGTCTTTACCTTACATTTAATGCATATCTTGAGCACTTTATGGTCAATTATTGTATTTATGAGAGGACATTAAGTGCACAAATGACTGATGAGATGAACCTATATGCAGCAAACACATATCTGTTGGCAGTAGGTGTAGCCCAGTCAGCCTTGCCAACTTGGGACTTGCCCGTTGACAGCCAGATATAGCTAATGCCGTGCCAAGAACTTGTGCCCTCAATTTAGTGAGTTTTGAAGGTACTCGATACTTCAAAGCCACTTGTTTCCTAGCTCCATTTGTTTTGAACGGAAGGTTTCGAGGGCCCAAAGGGGCCACTCGTGGCTTAAAGGCCACGGACTTAATGGTGGGGTGAGCCTGAGGGTTTTCCTCCTCTCATGGCTTACACTTCGAGACTCTCTTTTCTCATGTGGATGCTCTCTTAAGGATAATAAGTCTCTTTAAGGGCATCGGTTCCCACACTTAGTGGGTTTTTACTCTTTACCACCTAGGGAAAAGCTAAGGTGTTAGTTTGAGATGGCGTGTGGCACATCAAATATGAAATTATTTTTCATTATATTTGTCTTTTAATCTTCTTATATTTTGATTTCATAAGTACTTGAATGTGACTTGATAATTTTTAAACAATAGGAGATAAATTTAGTATTTCTCCCCCTTATTTATATATTTTATTCAATTATAGTTTAATAATTTTCGTTTTTTCTTGCATAGCACGAGTTTTAGGCTAAAAATTTATTGATTAGGAGAGAGAATATATAATATATGCAATTAATGCAAATCAATCAAGAAATTCATATACAATTAAAAGTAATTTAAAATTCTAAGAATTGAGAATTTTATCAAAATTGTATATTTTGGCCAAAAGACCTTTTTCAAATATATAATAGTATATAAATATTTAACTAAAACTAATACGTTTAACTCTACATTTTATTTAATGTCAAAAAAAACTCTGCATTTTATTTACCAAATTAATGATAGATATCATAGCTGCAGTGAAATTAAAGTACAATCAAAAAGAACAAGTCTGTAGATTAATGATGGCATGAAATATACAACTTGAATGCTGTAGTCGGCTTGTGGCTGCAGGAAGCCCACAAAGGGGCAAAATTATTAGGAATATTCACTCCAGAGCACTCCCTTCCGTTAACCGCAAATTTCATCACAAGTACAATAAAATCTGTCTCGCGATACAGTTTTGTAGCAGATTATGTTCATCACAAATCCGTTAGTATATATTTTGTCACCGTTTAAATTTATTAGAATTTAGTCACAAATCCATCACATATATCTTTCTTTGCGACGAAATTCAATCGGTCACAAAAATTTCATTACGAACGAAGTGTTTTCTTGTAAGGATTGAAAAATAATTATCCCATAATATATATATATATATATATAATTTATTTCAATTTTTATGGGTACAGTCTTTCATGTGCTCTTTTTTTGCAACTTTTATTTGTTATTTTGGTATAAATGTGTGTATATATATTTATATATATATATATATATATATTTGTGTGTAAAATAATTAAGATTTACAAATTATGACACTAATCCTGCCAAGAATTTTGTAAGTTTTTGATAAGTCACTATCATATATATTTTCTGAAAATGAAGCCTTATGGATGGCATAATTTGGACCGCCCATTTTTTGGAGCATTGCCCAAATTGGAGCATATTAATGACTACTCAAAAGTTGTACATAATAGTGACACCTACGTAAATACGTTATATTTTTTCGATACAATCATAGCCTATAAATATCAATCGAAACACTATTCATTCGCACACATACATATTCATCCAAAGAGAAAGGAGAGATGACAAGAGCTATATAGCAAATTATGCAATAGACTAAAATACTTAACTCTTTGTTGATTAATCTTAAAAGTATGTGAAGCATGTGTTAATTATCCATCGTCTATTTTCTTTTTTAAAAAAAAATTATTTGTATCTGGTGTGAAAATATTGAACGATGAGAATTAAGTTAAATAAATACAATACAAATTAGTATCATTAATTGCGTAAGTTCTTATCTTTTGGCATTTTTTATGTCTTTGCATGGTATTATTTAATATTTTATAAATTGATCACTAGGTTTTGACTACTAAATTACTCTAGTCACATCTTGTCTCCCATTTCTTAGATTAATTAGAATTATTGCAGTTTTAATTAAAGGTAATTCAAAGGGCACTTAATTAAGAAAGTGATTAATTACACGTTTCGGCTTTAAACTAATTTTGGCTTAGGCTTCATAATAATACAAAGGAACTTAATTCTGCCGTACATTTGTCACTAAAGTTTCAAATTCATAATTTGTGACATTATTATATATGTTTTGACATGATTGAATTAGAAGAAAAATGTGCAACCATTGAGTATTTTTAGAAGAAATAAAAATCAAATGAATTTTAGCTAAAAAAAAGTGCAATCATTGAATACTTTTTATTATTTTTTATTTTCATTATTTTGAAAAATTGTTGATAGTTCAATTTTAAATTGATATAGATATATTTCGAGTCAATCTAACGGCCCATTTGGATAGATTTAAAAAAAATAATTATCCAATTGTACTTTTTATAGTAGAGTTTTTTTTTTTTAAATCAAACAATTTTGCGTTTGTGTACAATAATTAATAGTGCTTTAAAAGTATTTTTATTTGAAGTTATTCTAGGATAATTTCTCAAAAAAGCCAATTTTGATTTTTTTTTCTGACTTCTGTTTTTTTTAAAAAGTTCATCCAAACATAATTTTTTTGCTGTGAAGAACTTTTTTCAAAAAAAAAAAATTGTTACTTTTTTTATAAAAAAAACCCATCCAAACGAGTTCTAACTATATAATCAAACATAAAACGCTGACACTAAAAATTAATATTGACGATGACTAAGCGTTTGTTTAATAAACTGTAATAATGTTGTTTTGTGAGTTTTATGATTAAATTAAATATAGTAATTAAATGTGATAGTAGTAATATGTAAGTTTCATTCCTCGCTTTAACTCGAATCAATCAGATAATGTAATTTGGACGAATATTATTTATTTATTATGTGTCTCATTATAAAAAAGAATGAATTATATTTTACGAAAATAAAAAATATAATCAAATTCCCAGTAGAAAAAAGTAGTTGAGAATGAGAAAATAAAAAATAAAAACACAACTATTTTTTTACTTAAACTTATAGAATTTAAACGCAAGAATTGCAAATAAAAAAAAGTAAAAACACAACTATTTAGTTTTCTTAAGTCTAGCCAAAATTTACAAAGTGTAATTGCATCAGCAGCCATATATATATATATATATATATATATATATATATATATATATATTAGCAACATCGCATACTCTATATGTGTGCAAAATATAAAATATATATATATTTCACCTGAGTAATTCAATTTTTTTTAGGATGAAAATATAAATATATTATTAAATTTCTTTTATCAGAATACTTTTGTAAGAATTATTTGAAATAATTTATTAAATTATAATAATTTAAAAATAAAATAATTATATGAAATAAAATTACATGATAAAGAGTAAACACAAAAAGAAAAAAAAAATCAAGTAATTGTAATTAGAGAAAGTGGTTTGTGTGTTGAGAACATGGATTTTTAAAATTGGATGTAATATTACAATATTGAGATTTTTATTTGCTTATTTATTGCATGTGTTTACTAATTAAAAGGTTAAAATTAACACATCAAAACTCAGTATCCGAATTAAATTGATTTCATGTGGATTTTCAATTTTGGCCACAATTTTATATATATCTCTATTTATTCCACATAAAATTGAAGGGCAATTTTTGTAAAATCACATAAATAACTATCATTTGTGAGATAAAAATGGCTTTTTTATATAATAACTAGCAACACCTCACACTCTACGTGTGTGCAAAATATTAAAAAATATATATTTCAATTTAGTACTTATTTTTTTTATCATGAAAATATAAATATATTATTAAATTTCTTTTATAATAATACTTTTTTAAGAATTATTTGAAATTATTTATTAAATTATAATAATTTAAAAATAAAATAATTTTATTAAATAAAATTACATGATAAAGAATAAACACAAAAAGAAAAAAAATTCAAGTAATTGTAATTAGAGAAAGTGGTTAGTGGGTTGAGAACACGGGTTTTCAACTTGGATTGTAATATTACAATATTATCCTCTCTATTTGTTTTTTTGTTGCATGTATTTAATAATTAAAAGGGTAAAATTGACACATCAAAATTTGATATCCAAATTAAATTGATTTTATGGGAATTTTCAATATTAACCACAATTTTATATAGTTCTATTTATTTCACATAGAGTTGAAGGATAATTTTTGTAAACTTGTAAAAAAAAACTGTCATTTTAGATATAAAAGTGATTTTCTTTTTATAATAGTATTGATATATATATATATATATATATATATATATATATATATATAAACCCACTTTGCATCAAAATAAAAACGAAAATAAATAAATAACAATTTGGGACCTTAAACATCTATTGGGCCAGGACAATCTAGTGAGTGTGGCTCGTTGAGTTCATCCCTGTCGTGGGCTGGCTTTTGTATAATCTTGGTCTTCATCTGAGGCCCATTTTTAAATTTAATAAGGACGAATCTACGACGGCACTCAATAAACGAATATGATTCTAAAGTTTGTGTTTATTATGAAAAATAATACGAAATTTGGATTATTATAAATAAACGCTCATTCCATTATTATCAAATAGAACAAAAATTTATTTTATGATTTATATCATTTCACTTAGCAGTCGAGAATTCTGAACACTTTAAATTCTATATTTTTTTAGATTCATAGTGCTGCTATCTCAAAAAAATAAAAAAGAAAAGAAAAGGAAAAAGGGTCATTTTGAGCACTTGTACGAGCAAATTCATTTTAAATACAAAAAATATAACCCTTGCCTCAAATTATCTACTAGTATTTTAAAATCAGATATGCTTCCAACATCAATAAACGCAGTAACAAAGATCACATTCGTGTAATTTCAATTATTAATGAAGCATGTAAATGAAAAAATAAATTACACAAAAAAAAAATGTTAACATTGCACCAAATGACAAGTTCATCTGAGGCCCAATTCCTTTTAACATAAATCTGCAAATCCCTTCACAAATTTGTTCAAGCAAAAATTAGGAAGAATCTATGACCGGATTTAATGAACGGACGTGACTCTAAATTTCGTGTTTATTATGTGAGATAATACAGTCTTTCGATCATTATAAATAAGCGCTCATCCCATCATATATAATCAAATAGAACAAAAAATTATGTTATGATTTCCGTCGTCTCATTTAGTCGCAAAAGTTTTAAATACTTTAAAACTCAATAGTTATTGAGATTTGCAGTGCTCCTATCGCAAAAAATTCGGTCATTGTATATTGGAAGATGATTGTCAGAAGCCTTTGAGAGCACTTATACAGAGCAAATTCATTTTAAATACAAAAATAATACAACTCTTGCCTCAAACTATCTACTGGTATTTTTGATCACATTATTGTAATTTCAATTATTAACGAAGCATGTAAATGAAAAAATAAATTACACAAAAAGATGTTAACATAATAACAAAGGACAAGTTTATTTATATATATATATATACATATAGGCTCATTACTAGAACCAAAACATATAATTTAATACATAAAATGTGATACTTACAAAACATATGTCGCACTAAGTGTCCTTACGTATTACTATTAATATATACGCCGTTGGGCCTTGTGCTACACTAACGGGCTGGTCTCGCGGGCCTAATGCTTACGGGCCAGCCTGGGAGAGGTCCAGCAGCGAAATAGCTGGGATTTGCTTGACGGGCTTTGGGCCCGAGGTTTGGTCTACTTTTGATGTGGCCGCAGCTACGTGAAACGGCGACGTCTTGTATGTTGGGCCTGTAAATTCAGTGGTTGGGCCTCACTCTCAAGTCTGATCTTCTTTTTTTTTTTTGGTGTGCCTCCCTGGTAAAGGCTTATGTTGGCCCAATGAAGTATGATTTACAACCCCTTTGGTTAAAGCCTATATTGGCCTATGCCAATGTGTTAGTTTATTTAATTTGCCTTTTATTTAATGTACATTGAATTAATGATGTGGCGAAATTTAAATCGTTTGGTAAATATATGAAAGCCAGACCTAATTCACGGAAGAATTCTAATTAAGAACTTATTGCTCAGATTATTTGATGTAGAGATTCTCTTCCTTGGAGATTTTACCTACGAGAACGAAGTTCTTCAAACTTTCTTTTTTCTTTTTCATGTTTATTATTATTATTATTGTTATTATTATTATTATTATTATTATTATTATTATTATTATGGGTAGATATTTTCGTTTAGATTTGCTCGTAATTAATGGTGTAGCTTTGTATTTATAATGTACTAATAATGGTGGCACACTCAATGTCTACCTAAAAAAATTAATGCTTATTAGATTAAAAGTTTTGTTGAATTTTTATGTGTTATGTATTTTATCAATTGTTTAAATATTATTGTGAATTTATTATATTTACTAACATCCTTAAATAAAAAATAAAAAAATATATAGCTGGAGAAGAATAAGTAAATAATTCGCTTTGAAAACAATAAATAGAGAGGAACCAAATAATTAATATGGCAAAAGGAACTAAAAAGTATATAAAAAGGACTTTCATTGATATAAGTAATGAATAGTAGTTTATGGAGATAGTAGTGAGATAATTAAAGAAAGAGATAAGATACTGACACTTCAAATTTTATTTGACAAATTTACCTCTATTAATGACTTGTTAAAAATAGAAATGGTAGAATAATTAGTGAGGTTATATGAGTGCTATAATATTATATAGGCGAGGGTAAACTTGAAAAATAAACATGTATTAAATATTGCCTTATTTTTATAGAACGATAAATATTTTGAAACAAAAATAAGTGCTAAAACGACAAGTAATATGAAACGAAGTTAATAGTTGTTAACTTACAATGGGCCAGTTCCGAAAGAATACAATTAAACACACCAAAAGAAAAAGTCAACAGCCTTCCCACTTTATCCATGTATATACTCCCTCAGTTCCATTTTGTTTGTCTTTTGAGGTTTCTATGCAATGATTAAGAAAGACAATTAATATTCATAGTTTTAGGTTAATAAGACTATAATGCCCTTTTAGCTAATTACTCTATCTACTGAGTTGTTGATAGGTTTTTAAGAATTTACAAATTATATTTTATCAAAGTTAAAGAGGATATTTGGGGAAAATATAATAATAAATGCAATTTTGTAATGTGAGAATGATAAGTATTTTGGATTTTTTTAAAATTTTTATAAATAGACAAATAAAATTGAACGGATGGAGTAATTTAGAAACATTGAGACTATCTAAGTAAGCGCATATGTAAATAACCTCATTTATAGCGGAATAGATCCCCTGTCCTAAAATTATACCCCATCTGCAGCCCCATGCCTTGGATGATAGAAGCTTTTTTCACCTGCAACCAAATGTAATAAAATAATTTCTTTCCCTCTCATTTTCGTTCATTTCCTTCCCTTTCCTCCCATTTTCATCCCTACCAAACAAGCCATTAACTCTATTTTGTCGTGTATGATTTGTTATCCATTTAAATAACACTAATTAACTTTTATTTGTAGTTTTTTTCATTTACTTCAATTTTAAATAACGAAAATTATTCGTCACCTAATCGTACATAAAGTTACTAAAAACTTTCATACCTTAATTATACCAAAAAAAATATTTAAATTGAACTATTAATACTTATTCTATTATTAAATAATTTTTAAATATATTTATATATCGATTTATGCTATATAAAAGGTTAATTTATTTTTATCAAACTTTTTAATAATAATAATTATTATAATATATCAAATCATACAATAAAGTTGAAAAGTACCTAAAGTTCCCCATTTTTCCCATAAGACCCCAATTTTGATTTGACGTGTCCGTTAAAGTCCACTAAGTAGCATATGTACTCCACACACTTGCAATCTCTATATATACTCTTCCAATCCTGCTACCATAAACAAAAAAAAAAAATACCATAAAAGGTCTTCTTTCTCTTATTCATTTTGTTGTGTGCCAAACATCTCCTAACAGCTCAATTTTCATCTCAGGTATGTATCTGTGGTCTCTCCCCTATCTGCTGCTGCTGCTACTATTACAATAACAACAACTGTTACTACTACTATTTCATATTAAATTATATACTGGCTTTAGTTTAACGAATATCAGTGTCAAATTTTTAGTGAAATTTCAATTTCACGCTTAATTTCAGCAAAATTTGATCAATTTAAATCCTCAATTTGATGTTGGTGTTTTATTTACTATTCCAAATGATGAATATCGTGTATATACAACATATATTTTGATGAAATATAGTTGCATGTTTGTACTACTAGAATTGTAACATCTTCCTCCAATACAAAATGATAAAACAATCAATTACCGCAGATAGAGATGACAATGGGTCTGGGTCATATCCAGACCTGGACCTTTAGGGGTGGGTTTTAGATCCATGACTTGGTTCAGGACGAGTCCCAAAAGTTTTATTTTAAATCACGAACCGCCCTTATAGAGGTCCATTATGGGAGTGATTCTCCCAATCCAATTATTCCATTCACAACGTCAGGATTCGAAACTTGGATGTTACTTAAAGGATCTAGCACATCATTCCGTATATATATTTATATGATTTATATCTATACTTCATATACAAAAATATATATTAAATAAATAGTCACGTAAAAAATATAAATATGATATTTCTGTATATAAAAATAATTATACAATATTAATGATTAAAATATGATTTCAAAATATATAATGACAATATTTAATTTATCAAAAATTAAAATATGTTCACAAAAACTTATAAATAATTAGTATTTGGTAATCCTATTATTTTTTTCATGTTTAAAAAGGTATGATAATATAAATTTTATTAAAAACTATTTTTTTAAATTATTTTTGAAATATAAACCAGATATAACGAGTTCAGTCTAATTCTTCTTTGATCATTCCAGTTCACATGAGGGCAAAAATAATTCAATAAAAAAGTTAAATCATATTAAATGCTGGGCAAAATAGTTGAAAAGCACCTAGACTATGGCACTTCCCCCCAGACCCCCCAGGCCCCCCCCCCCCGGCCCCCACCCCAAGTTAAATCATTTTAAATGCATGACAATAAAGTTGAACCTAGACTCTGGTCCCCCGGCCCGCACGGAGCATGAAACCACAATTATGGATTACACCCTGGCAATTTTCGTTTAACTACTACTCATTGAATTTTGCGTAGTTAGGGAATGTTTGCAAGCATTTTTATTTTTGAAACAAAATAAATTTTTTAATTGAAAAAATTTGAACAATAAAAGCAAGCAGTGTTTATAAGAGGAAAAAAAAATTAATGATTGACTTCTTTTTATAAAAAAAAAAGGACACCGAAAATTGGAAAAATTATTAGGTGCTTGTAGCTTTTAACTTATTTTAATATTTTTTTTTCAAAAGTAGAAAAATAAAACACTAGAATATATTATTTTTTTCAGCAAAAATAAGAAAAACACCACCCCCTCCCCCTTTTTTCTTTGCAAACACTCTGCTTATTAGTGTGTGCATGTTCAATATGGTTTAATTTGATACTATCCTCTTTAGGAATGGAGTTAGAAATTTTAATTTAAATACGATAAAAAAAAATTAATATTAAGTATAATTTGCCTCTCATGTATCTATAGAGTCAAATTATATGAGGAAATTTGAAACTGAACTTTTACAAAACAAATACAACACTTTTGTCCGTGCTAGTGATTGACTCCCAAGAAAAGCATACGACGACATACACTTCTTAGGTCTTTGTTCTTACACTTCTTTCAAGAACAACTAGTCCTTCTCTTTCTCGACTCAATTAGCTAATTAATTTCTTCATCATATAATTCTAAATTAATTCAATATAAAATTGAGGATATACGATTACTCTCACTAGCCCCCTTCACATTGTTCATGCTAGTGATTGACCCACAAGAAAGCGTACAATGACGTACACTTCTTAGTTCTTACAGTTCTTTCAAGAACAACCAGTACTTCTCTTTCTCGACTCGACTGGCTAATTAATTTCTTCTTCATATTTTTTAAATTAATTAATAAAAAGGATTATTGAGTAATTTTAAGCTAAACATTTTTTTGCAACACTATTATAATAATAATAATAATAATAATAATAATAATAATGAAATTGATTGTGTTTGAATTTTTTAATAGGGAAATTAAAATCATGTGGAGGCTGAAAATTGCAGAAGGAGTTGATAGTCCTTACCTTTATAGTACCAACAAGTATGTGGGTAGACAAATATGGGTATTCGACCCGAATTATGGGACATCGGAGCTCCGAGAAGAGGTGGAGAAAGCCCGACAAGACTTTTGGGCTAACTGGTATCGGGTCAAGCCCAACAGTGATCTCCTTTGGCGGATTCAGGTTCGAATACTTCCTCGTTAAATTTAAGAACAAATTACATCTACAACTATTGAGATATGTTATAATTACAAATTGGGTTATAGTGTTTTAAAAACTACAAATGCCCCCTCAAGAGTCATGACCTTTTTGTAAATATTGATAGTAAAGATAACTTTACCGCATTCATAATAGTCATCTCAACTATCAAGAGATGTGTCTAATTGAGTATGACAAACTATCTCAATCAATTTATACAATTATGATTACCATCGAATATCACCATATATAATTCAACACTACCACATTTTTTTTTAAATTGAATTCGTATAAAACTTCTATATTTTATACTTATCAAGACTATGCGAATTTTATTTCGAAATTCCATTTAAAACACTAAAAAATATAGCTCGCAATAACGTCTTGCCTTGATGAATGAAGAATTTTGTTAAGCTGATACATATGTAAGTGAATATTCATAATTTTTAAAACCACTTGAACTAATCTATAATTACATTATATTTTAAAGAGTGTAAACATAATTTATCATAAATTTAAATTTAATTATTGTAAGACACATTTCATATACGAGCTAGCTAGTTCATCCGTTTGCTCATTAACGCGAACTGTTTTGGATAATTACACTTACATTCTCTGAAATTTAAAGTAAAAACATTTTAATTTATTGGAATTTGTATGGTTACAAAAACACTCTTATCATCAATATTTTATAAATTTAATTGTGAGATGAAAATTAATGATTTCCATACTTATGCAAATGTTAATGAAGCCCAATTATAAAATAAAAGTCGACGATATGAGGGGATTTTACAATTATGTAAACTTTTAAGGGTTAAGTGTATTTTCGCCAAATCACGGAAGATATAAGCATAATTATTTCTAAAATTTTGCTTATATAAACGACCACTCATAAAGATAGTGTAATGATATTTGTTAAGTGATTCGTCAGGTGTAGGCAAATTTAATTTTGACAAGATTCTTTTTTTGACAAATCAATTTTTTTTTAACGGAAAATTACGTCTACACCCGTTAAGATATATTATAATTATAATTTTTTTATTTTAAAAATTACAAATACCCCGTTGAGATTTATGTTTCTTTTGTAAACATTATAAATGTATCAAGACAGTTACTTTTTACACCTGTAATAGTCAACTTATCCATAAATAGACTTGTCTTGTTGAAATTGACAAAATTTATCAATCAATTTTGTTATTTCATCAATATTGCTAAAATAATTTTACGTTATACCCCCACTGGTCATCAGAATCTATAATTCGATGCCACAATTGCCCTTTTTTTTTTTTTAATTTAACTTCAAATATGACTTTTACATATTGTATATGTCAAAATCATACAAATCTCACTTCAAAACCCAATCGAAACTAATAAAAATATGACTTGTAATTATATCATGCATTTACATATAATAAACTTTATTAAATTGATACATGAGGTGTTTGTAATGTTTAAAACTCTATAAACTAATTTATAATTACGATAAATTTCAGAGGTGTAGACGTAATATATAAAAATAAATAAATTAAAAAAATAGAACAGCACGTCAAAATTAAAACTCTAATTAATTTCATTCATTGTTAACAGCATTTAAGGCGCTAATTAAATTCAAATTCACAGTTCCTCCATGAGAACAATTTCAAACAGACAATACCCCAAGTGAAGATCGCCGACGGCGAAGATATAACCTATGAGGCGGCCACCGCCACCCTCCGCCGCGCGGTCCATTTCTTCTCCGCCTTGCAAGCCAGCGACGGCCACTGGCCGGCGGAGAATGCCGGTCCGTTGTTCTTCCTTCCGCCTCTGGTGAGTCCTCTTATAAACCCTAATTTAAGAATCAAGCACCGGGGACATGATTTCAGGCCATGATCGATCGTGTTGTTCTTCGCGGCCTTTTATTTTTATTATTTTTGAGGTTATTTTTGTTTGGTATATGGATTTTTGTGAGGAAATGAAGAATATGATGAGATGTGTGGATTGAAAATTAACATTTTGATTCAACAGTGACGATTTGTGCAGCTTATTATTTGTTTTTATGTTTTATTAAGTAATATGAAGAGAAAAATGTCATGACTTGATTTATTATGGTTCTCATTAATATTATCTTCTTCATGTATGTTAAAACAAATTGTGTTGGAGAGGGGAATTATTAGTAAACTGTCCTCTATGTTTTGTTTGACACACACATATATGTGTCTGTGTATGTATGTGCACAGTTGAAGTGATTTCCTTCATGTTGATGCAAAAACCATGCAGGTCATGGTTCTGTACATTACTGGCCATCTCAATACTGTTTTTCCAGCAGAACACCGCAGAGAAATACTCCGTTACATATACTGTCATCAGGTGCAATATCTACTCAACAATTTGCATACCTCATATTACAGTCAAGATTCTCAATTAGATACGTATGCTCAAGACTATACCATATCCAATATTGGCCTATTTGCGAATAACAGAACAAAGACGGTGGCTGGGGATTGCACATAGAAGGCCACAGCACAATGTTCTGCACGGCGCTCAGCTACATTTGTATGCGTTTATTGGGTGAAGGACCCGATGGTGGTGTGAATAATGCCTGTGCTAGAGCAAGGAAATGGATACTTGACCATGGCACTGTGAAAGCTATTCCTTCTTGGGGAAAAACATGGCTTTCGGTATGATCATAGTAATGATTTATTTTGATATCAACAATTTATTGAATATAAAAAAGGGTTTTCCATAACTTACTTAAGTTTCAAAAATTTTCAAGATTTTTATAGTATGCTTTTATGAATTTACTTTTTATAGTTAACCACAAATGATATTGTCGGTTCTATTTTTGACGTCCAATTTCAAAGAATATACATAAAAATAAGGGATAATTACGTTTACGCCCTCTGAGGTTTGGTGTAATTACCGAGACATCCCCTCACATTTGACTATTTACAATTAGACCCCCTAAAATATGATAATTTTTGAAATTCTGATGGTTTTCGTGAAATTTCTTTTTTACCGTCATTTTTGAACCTCCAAAAATAGCCAAACTTAACATTTTTTTGTTGTACCAAAAATACCCCAAATTGAATATAAATTTAGGGATAATTACGTCTACACCCCCTGAGGTTTGGTGTAATTACTGATACACCCCCTCATATTTGATGAATGTGAGAGGTGTAGACGTAATTATTATGATTCATTAGATCTTGATTAAAAGAATCAACGGTCCAAATTAATTTTGAATATAAAAATAAAATATTAAAGTAAAAATTATAAATTAAATAACATATTACATAAATATATATATATGTACCCGCATCATATATATTATATATACGTATACATATACATGTATAATATATATATATATATATATATATATATATATATAGACATAATAACATACACATACAATACACAAAAGACACACTAATACTCACACACAGACGCACACCTTTCACACACTCAGACACACAAAAGACACACACATATAGTTACAATCACACACACACATAGAGAGAGAGAAGGACGAACAAGAAGGTGTGAGGAGGCCAAATCTGACCGGGATCGACCATTGAGGAGAAAAAAAACTTCAAAAAAAAAAAAAATCGATCTTGACGTCGTTGAGAAATTTGAGGTGAGATCTGAAGGTGGGAGGAAGAAGAAGGTGGAGACGGGGTTTGGAGTTGGTAGGGAAGGAGATGATGAAGGTGATTATTGGGGGTGAAAAAAAAAATTAATTATTTTAATATTTTTTAATTATTTGTAAGGAAGAAGGGAAAAAATGAAAAAACAAAAGTAGAAAGAACGAAAATTTAGAAAAATAAAATTTTTTATTATAAAAAAGTATAAAAATAATAACATAACTTATATGTATATTTTAATATGAGATAAAATTTATTTTATAAGAATTATTTCGTTGATTTTTTTTTAAGCTTACATATACACCCCTCAAGGTTCTTAAAAATTACTTTTGCACCCTTAAGGGCATTATGGTCATACAAAAAGTCAAAAAACGTGCCAATTAATTTTCTGCTCATGGAGGGGTATTTTCGAGAGTTTGCAAAAAAAAACTAACGTCCATAGCCGAAAATCCTAACGGCCACTAACGGAAGGGGATATTTGTTAACAACGCTAACGTGGAGGGGTCTAATTGTAAATAGTCAAATGTGAGGGGGTGTATCGGTAATTACACCAAACCTCAGGGGTGTAGACGTAATTATCCCTAAAAATAATGCAAAAAGATGAAGAAATTAGTAACAATTATTGAAGTATCCCCGCAAGAGTGGCTAACATTGTAGTGTTGTCACTTTGCTAGCAAAGTTTGTGAATAAAATAGGAGACTTGTTCTTGTGAAACTATTCACTTTTGGCACAATGTTGAACTTGAAATCATTTCAAGACTTTCTTTTTAAGTGTTGCAACGTTAAGATATTAACAAAAGCTTAGTTATATGTTGCAACTATCAAAACATTTTAAATATCCCCCAAGTGGACAAATAATGGTCACCCAAAATTGCCTCAAAATTGAGGAAAATAAGGGCCCTCAAATTGTAATAAGCATCATTGTGTGTGTATATATTATAGAAATTTTCAATAACTTAACGTTGAATATCATGTCAATACATGTTAAATATTCTATATGTGTCAAATACAGTGGTGTTATGTAAGTTAACTATGATAGTTTGAAAATCCCTTGCTCATGAGCTAGCTTTTGAAATAAGCAAACAAGAAAAGAATTAGGCGTTGAACTAGTGTTCTCTGGATGAAAGGGCTAATCGGGACAAGTAATATGTGAAAAATGTTATGTATGCCTTGCATGTTAGCTTCTAGGATGTCACGCCCGTGCGTCTCCTGACTTTAATTGTTGGGCTTGGCTCTGCTTTCCTATCGTGCTGCGTGTGAGCCTCCAAGCAAATAAAGTCTTTGGGGCACCGCCGTTTGTAGATTTGTCTGGTTTAAATATAGTAAAACAATATTTAATATGCATTTTTTAATATTGTAAATATAACAAGATAATATTTAGTTTATAATTTGTAGATCCTGAAATATTTGTAGGCAAATTTTTAGGAGTTTATTTAACTCTTTTAAGAAGATACGGTTTCTTTTGCTTGCATAATTCTTGTATATATTGACTATCATTAATGAGAAAAAGATGTTATCAATGAGGGGAAAAAAAAGATGAGAATTACTTCTTTCGTTATTTACCCTATTGTTTCTTTTGCTTTGTCAAGATTCATCCAACATCTGAAAATTGTAGTTTCCATTTTGCCTGATTCAATCACAGAACATTAAATTTCTCCATATATAATTTAATTTATCGTACTTTGTTGGTTATAAATATAAAGATGATAAGCCAATTGCTCATGTAGCTGAACACCCCAAGTGGTTGAATCAACTTCACTATTAGGATTATATATATATGCTGTTGGAACTTTTATGAGTTAGACACTTAGTCATAGCTTTTCCCATACTTGACTGTACATATATTTTCTTTCTCTTCTCAGCACCAAGATAAGAAACATAAACTGACATGTTTCAGAGATAGTATAAAAGGGGCTAATCAATCATCACCACTTTGAACACTTTCTTGTTTGATAGCATATTTTCCATTTCACAATTCATTTACATATTAATCTTTGTAGCTTTATCAATTCCATGCTTAATTTTTACAGTTTGAATTTATAGCATTAATTTTCTTCTTATTATTATTTTACTTATTATTATTATTATTTTTTTTATTTTTATTATTGTTTTTTTTATTATTAGTAGTAGTATTATTATTATTGTTATTATTATTATAGTTATTGTTATTGTTATTCTTATTCTTATTATTGTTGTTGTTTTTGTTGTTGTTGTTGTTATTATTATTATTATTATTATTATTATTATTTACTAACATCATAGAGTATATATCAAAGGATAATAACATGGAAAACAATTTAACTAAGTACTTAAATGAGTTCATAAAGCTAAAGTGGTCCTGATTCTTTTGTGTGTAGATAATTGGATTATTTGATTGGTCAGGAAGTAACCCAATGCCCCCTGAATTTTGGCTTCTACCATCTTTTCTCCCAATGCATCCAGGTTAGATACTTGCTTAGTTTCTATAACTAATAAGGTAAACAAACTTGATTCTTCTTAGCTAACAAGCATGTTGTCTAAATAAAATGCAGCAAAAATGTTGTGCTACAGCAGAATGGTTTACATGCCAATGTCATATTTATATGGAAAGAGATTTGTAGGTCCAATTACTCCTCTCATTTTGCAACTGAGAGAAGAGTTGTACGATCAACCTTATGACGAAATTAATTGGAGGAGCGTACGGCATCGATGTGCAAAGGTAAATAACCCATAGTGAAAAATTTTAATATGAGGGGAATGATTAAATTTGTATCAAGCAATTTTTTCATGTTCGAGATGCAAAAATCTTAATTTAAGTAAATTATACGTATATATAGTGTGATATTTATAGACTTCTGGGGGAATGATTGTCCATACCAGCAAAATGTTGGATCCATCGCTCTGTTTCATGATGCTAATATGTATAATACATACATACATATATATATATATAGTGCATACTATTTCTAGACTCGAGAGGGGCAATTGCTGCTACCAGTATGGCAGTACCGGTTGGCTATGTTCCTGTGCTTTTAATGCTAAAAGTCGTACTAAATGGATCATATATCCCATTGCAGGAGGACCTATACTATCCTCATCCGTTGATTCAAGACTTGATCTGGGACAGCTGTTATGTATTAACGGAGCCTTTATTGACCTGTTGGCCTCTCAACAAGCTGAGAGAGAAAGCTCTCCAAATCACAATGAAACATATCCACTATGAAGATGAAAACAGTAGATATATCACTATAGGATGTGTGGAGAAGGTACTGTGCATGCTGGCTTGTTGGGTTGAGGATCCTAATGGAGACTATTTCAAGAAACATCTTGCTAGGATCCCTGACTATGTATGGGTTGCTGAAGACGGCATGAAGATGCAGGTATATTTACTTTTTTCTCTTTATATTTCTAAGGAGGGTTCTTCATGATTTCTCGGAATATTTCTACCAATTAAAGTTGACATATGTGTGATCTTGAAATGCAGAGTTTTGGCAGTCAAGAGTGGGATACTGGTCTTGCTATGCAAGCATTGCTGGCTAGTAATCTGACTGATGAAATAGGCGAGACACTAAGAAAGGGGCATGATTTTATAAAGAAATCACAGGTTACAAAAATATGTGAAATTCTGTCTCTTGTTGAAAATTTTTGGGCTTATTAGTTAGAATTGGATACTCAAACTTGGCTCGCCGGCAGAGACGGAGCCGTGCAGGGGCGGCTGGGTTCCCCAACTAAATATAGTTAAATTATTAATTTCTCGTTTTCCTCCATGATTAAGCTCTTGACTTCAAATATTGCAGGTCAAAGACAATCCTTCTGGTGACTTCAGAAGTATGTACCGTCATATTTCTAAAGGATCATGGACGTTTTCAGACCAAGATCACGGATGGCAAGTGTCGGATTGTACGGCTGAAGGATTGAAGGTATTCATCTTTATTGAGAAGGTTGTTTGAGAGATTGCAAAAAGAAAATGAAATATTATTAACTTCTTTCGTGTTATTGTTTGTTTTCGAGTGTTGCCTTCTCTTCTCTATGATGCCACCAGAAATTGTTGGAAAAAGATGGAGCCTGAGGGGCTCTGTGATGCTGTCAACATATTGATCTCTTTGCAGGTAAAACAATTAAATGAAATTTTAAAATGAAACAAGTGGTTCTATGTAATGACAATTATATTCTTGAACGAATGCAGAGCAAAAATGGTGGTCTAGCTGCATGGGAACCTGCAGGAGCCTCAGAGTGGTTGGAGGTAGGTTTTCCTTCTTTGGGGTTTTTTTTTTGGGGTGGTCTATCATTAATTTAAACTAATTAAAATCTTTAGATCAGGACGAAGCCCGAAACATTAATTTTGGAAGATGAAGCCAAATTTTTATAAAATATAAAACATGATTTTGTTATTTTTGGATATGAAATTATTTTAAACTTTGATAAAAATATAATTTCAACATAACCTTGCATACACTTGAGAGCCCCCACCAGAACCTTTTTGCTTCTTCCATGATTTGGACAATTATGATTTTAGGAGTTTATAAGTAACATAAGTTAATGATATATTTTGTCCTGCAGCTGTTGAATCCTTCGGAATTCTTTGCTGATATTGTCATCGAAAACGAGTAAGATGTATCCCATTTATTCTTCTCCTTTGAAGAATGCATTTTCAATCTATAAATCGAGCCTAACAAGAATTTTGAGACAGGTACGTAGAATGCACTGGATCAGCAGTCCAGGCCCTTGTTCTGTTCAGAAAGTTGTACCCTGAGCACCGAAAGAGAGAGATCGAAAGCTTTATTACAAAAGCTGTTGGATACATCGAGGATATCCAAAGGCCTGATGGTTCATGGTACATATTTTTCTGATAAGTTGAGACTGAACTGAATTAGATGCAATCTTATAAAAAAAACTCTATGAAAAATGAAATAATATAATTTATTTTATGACAATTCAATCTTCCCCTCGTTAAAATTCTTGATGATAATGCATGCCGTACAGGTATGGGAGCTGGGGAGTTTGCTTTACATATGGTACTTGGTTTGCGCTTCGAGGATTGGCAGCAGCTGGAAAGAGCTACAACGACTGTCCTGCCGTTCGAAAAGCAGTTGATTTTCTACTTAAATCACAAAGGGATGGTGGTGGCTGGGGAGAAAGCTATCTCTCCTGCCCAAAAAAGGTAACTGTGGCACTAGTTTTACGAAAAATTTCTGTTCTAGGCAGGAGCACTATTAGGGATGGAGCTAATTAAGGGGCTTGTGACAAACAAACTTTACCAAGTTCTACTAATATTTAAATCTTTTCCTTACAATAAATGGAAAAAATACTATTTATATTTTGTGAAAATCCATTATCACCCTTCCTCCCAATATGCCCCGACATCCTTAGTACCATCTATAGAACAAGAGAAAATGTTTACTACTGTGTCTCAAAAATCATTCTTGATTGCAAGGATCAAAAATCATTCTTGATTGCAAGGATCAAAAATCATTCTTGATTGCAAGGATTATAACTACACTTTGTGGTTTGTGAATTCCACATAGAACAATCTTAAATTCTAATCTTTCTTTTATCATAACTTTTTCTCGGTTTACCTAAAAATAGGTGTATGTGCCATTGGAAGAGAACCGCTCGAACTTGGTTCAAACTGCATGGGCAATGATGGGTCTAATCCATTCAGGGCAGGTTATTAGCCTTCTTACGACATCGAGTTTAAATAAGATAAATATGTTTGCTTAATCTAACCAAAAAAGAATGTCTTTATTTTTCGTTTATTTAATTAACTCTGTGTGTGTGTGTGTGTTTTAACAGGGAGACAGAGACCCTACACCTCTCCACCGCGCAGCCAAGCTTTTGATCAACTCGCAATTGGAAAATGGTGACTTCCCCCAACAGGTATATATGTGTCTAAGAATGATTGCCAATGTTTCTTCACATATTAAGATTAAATTGATTGTGCTGGCGACAAGGATATACATACAGTAGGGCATAGATTTAGTAAAGTCCATTCTCAAATGAAAAACGCAAACATAGTTGCCCCGTATGGCTCCCGTTGAAAGGTCAAGGTTTCCTAAGACTTGACTCGTGCGGTATATGGAAACCGTAAAAGTTTATAATTTGTCTTGTATGGTGTCTTTAACTTGCATGAACGGTCCACCGGACTATCCGATCAAGCTGCAAAGACATTTTGTGACAAAACTCTGATTTTGTACTGTGTTCTTACAACTATTCCCTAATCACATTGTTCAATCTATTTGCAGGAGATTACTGGGGTTTTCATGAAGAACTGCATGTTACATTATGCAGCATATAGAAACATATTCCCATTGTGGGCTCTAGCAGAATATCGAAGCCACGTGCCGCTACCATCCACAAACATCTAAGAGCACATATGGCGAATATGTGTTAATGTCACTAATGGTTTCTAAAGCTTACCGTAGAATCACTTCAATCCCTAAAGCTTGAATTGTCATGTTTTGGTCCTTTATGTTAAAAATAAGCAACACCTCAGTCGTTCTGTTGGATCTTTCAGCCAAATTTTACCAAAAAACGCTTATGTGAAACAATTTTGAACAAGTATTGATAAAAATGCCCTTTAAGTAAGTGTTTTTTGGGTGAATATTTTATCAAAAGGTCTAAAGTGTTACTTATTATGATATAAATGATCAAAATGTGACGAATTAAAGATTAGCGATTATAGTGATTCTAACATTAATTTTCATGGACAATTTGTGACATTAACCCTTAATATATTTTCAATTGAAGACCAAAAGTGGCCTAAGTAATGTTGTTTTATTTGTGTTTTTATTTGTATACCTCTATGACTTTCTTGTTTTATTTTAATAATGTTTATTTAATATATGTTTGGTTTCATTTTCTGGCGCTTGACAAATGTTTAAGTACAATTTCCCCCTCCCTTCTCTTGCTTCTACGCTCTCACTCTTTTTCTCTTTAATCTCTCTCTCTCTCTCTCTTTTAATATACAATCAACTCGAAATACTTTGTTGATCTTAATTGAAATACCACACACACACTCTCATCCAAAAGAAAAGAGAAGAGGATAAGAGGGTTTGGACTCCCACTGTTTTTTAATTGCGTGTGCTTTTGTTTCACTATTATTTTACTTTTCTCTTTTTGTTTGTTCAATTCAATTATTGTCATAAGGATTGAATTTCAATAATTTTGATATTAAAAGCCCAAGTTGTACACAAAATAATTAAATCATTTCTCATTACCCCATAAATAAAATATTATAAGCTATTAGAAATTAAGCACACAAATTAAGTTTATCAATATCACTCGATTATCGTAAAAAATGATATGTATATATATACATTGAGCCGAAAGAAAACCTTAATCATATTGATCAGAACTGTCTACGGATCATATTTGGATAAAATCAAAATTCCGAGCCCAAATTTGATTCAAATAGAGAAACCTAAATTTGAAATTCAAATTCGATTCGAATTTAATTGGGATTGTATTTATTATCGAGTACAAATTCGATAAAAAAATTGAATAAGATTCTAGCAAATAACAATTAATGTTCTAAGTGGAACGACCAACAAGAAATTCGATACATCATGCAAAACTAAAATTACACAAAAAAAAAGTAAAAGAATATTTTAAAATGTCAAGAAAAAAAAAATACATTATCTTATTAAATAAATTGCTTCAAGAGGAAAAACCATCAAGCACCAATTTTTCCCAAAAACTAAAAAAAAAAGCAAAAATAGAAAATAACAAGGCCCAAGCTCAGAAGGTACAAATCCTGCAACTCAGCCCAAAAGGCCCAAATTGACATTTGCCCATAAATTCTCATTCCAACCAATAAAAACACGACACGTAATACCCCTTTGGCGGTAGCACAAAACTTAGCTCCAATATATTTGGCCTTGGCGCGGGCCCTCGCTGCAAAAACCTTGGAGCCAAAACTTCCCCCAAAAGAAATTTCAATTGAATCCAAAAAGAAATTGAAAATATTTATTTATTTTTAATTATTAATTATTATTATTATTATTTTTTTTTTTTTGGGATTTGAAACTTTGAAGAAAATTTTATTAACGCTTTACACCTGTGCTTTCATGCATGGATATACACACACACACAAACATCATCACTACTACAAAAATTACTGTGTGTGTAAGAGTGTGAGTGTGAGTGTGTGTATGTGTGTGTGTTTTGATTAAACTAAGCAATCTTTCTCATGGGAAGAATCATTAGATGATATTGGAATAACACACTCTCTCTCACACACACATACACACTCTGCCAAACTGGTATGCCCGTTTTAAAGAAAATTGTAATGTCTACAAAACATCATTAAATATCAACGTCGTGTTTGAAAAATATAGGGGGCGTGATTGTTCTGTTTACTATTTAAAAAGGGAGGTAATTGTAATGTTTATGAATATACTCGCGAAAGTTGAGGTAGACAATGGGTGCTTAATACAAATCATATTGGCTTAAATTTTTAACATATTACAATGAAGTACTATAAGTTTGAAATATTAGCAATGGCATCCTTTTTAACATTTGTATTGTTCAACTTCTCAATTATTTTGCCCTGAAACCTTGTGATTAATACCTTTTTTTTTAAGAAACTTAATTATTTTCTAACACTTTTAACAATTCTTTGTGAGTTTAATAATAATTCTTTTATCAAATTCATGAGATGTGATTTCTCTTTTCTTAATAGCTATATGTACTTTAAACCTAATTCAATTAAATGCTCTAATTAATTAACAGTGTTGAAAAAAGAACATTAAATAATTCACCCTGAATAGCATGTAATATCTCTGTATATGTTAATGTTATCGTGGGCTTTCACAATTTAGTAGATACTCTTGATAACTATTTATTTATTTTTTTGATAACGTAACATAATTGGGTCTGTAACCCAGTGTTTGGGGGATTTGAAACTAAGAATTATTGAGGTCTTGTATTTTAATATTTTTTTATCTTCTCCTCTTCCCTTTTGAGTGTGTGTGTTTGTGTGTGTGTGCGTATATCATTCTGATTGATATTTATAATGTGTTTCGAATAGATAATATAAAAAAAATTAATAATTAAACGACACTACCAGTGGATACATTCAAACCAGTATGTAATTTCTTCAAATGCTAATTTTTAATAATGAAACGGCACTACCGATGGATATATTCAAACAAGTATGTAATTTATTGTCATTGGATTCAGAGTCGAGTGTTGGGGTTTCGAAAGTAGTATCAGAAATGTCCTGAGATCGAACCCTCTTGTCATCTACTCATTTCCCTTTGAGTGCGTGTGTGCGTGTTTGTGGGGGGTGTTTTTCAGTTGACATCTATAGAGTGTCTTGAGATGATTGTGTGTGGGGATGTTTTTCGGTTGACGTTTATAGGGTGTCTCGAGATTATTGGATAAAACAAAAATTACATAATTTCTTTAAATGCTATTGTGAGCTATGGCGTTATAAAGAAGTTCTAGACAATTAGATTAGCTGAATAATTTCAAATTGTTTTAAGATTATATCTCGTTCAATAATTATGAACGACATAAATAAAAGGAAAAGAAGGTGGGGGTGTGGGGGGGGGGCATTGAATTCAAGGGTGAAAATGTAATTTTTCCAATTCAATTGCATTTATTTTTGCAATCAAATTAAACGAGGGTTTCTTGTACATAATATCAAATGCATGAAGTTTTTTATGCTAATTTAAATTACATAGAGTTTTTTGTGCACATTATAAATAACACAGGGGTTGGGTGCAATTTAATTACTCCACTCCCCAATCTCTAGACATGCTCTTCTTCCTTTCTACCAAACAAAAGAAAAAACATCACAAAAATTATTCTTCTCTGATTCATTCCTCTGTCTGCCAAACACAATCCTTACTTCTCAATTTTCATCTCAGGTATGTATCTGTAGTCTCTCCCCTATATGTTGTTGTTGTTGTTGTTGTTGCTGTTGCTGCTATTATTACAGTAACAACAAACTGCTACTACTATTACTATTTCATATTAAATTATATGTTGGCTCTAGTTTAACGAATATCAGTGTCAAACTTTTAGTGAAATTTCAATTTCACTCTTAATTTTAGCAAAATTTGATTAATTTAAATCCTCGATTTCATGTTGGTGTTTTATTTGCTATTACAAATGATGAATATCGAGTATGTACAACATATATTTTGACAAAATACAGTTTGTTTGTCTGTACTACTAGAATTGTAATATTTTCTTCCAATACATAATGATAAAGCAATCAATTACCACAAATAGGGATGGAAATGGGCCTGGGTCATATCCAGACCTGGCTCCTTGGGGGCAAGTTTTAGATTTGTAACTTGGTTCGAGACGAGTCTCGAAATTTTTATTTTAAATCTCGAACCTACCTTGTTAAGAATTAGTTTATATATATTTGGTCGTAACCACTCGATTCTAATTTATTGGCAAACTAATTCAGATTGGGTACTACAGATGCTTATTATGGGAGTGATCCTCTCAATCCAGTTGTCTCATTCACAACCTCAGGATTCGAACCTTGGACGTTGCATAAGAGATCTAACGTATTATTTCGTGTATATATGTGTGTGTGTGTGTGTGTGTGTGTATATATATATTTATATGATTTATATCTATACTTCATATACAAAAATATATATTTTATAAATAGTCAAGTAAAAAATATAAATATGATATTTCTGTATATAAAAACTAGCAACATCGCACACTCTATGCATGTGCAAAATATAATAAATATATATTTCAATTTAGTACTTGATTTTTTTAGCATGAAAATATAATATATTATTAATTTCTTTTATAAGAATATTTTTTTAAGAATTATTTAAAATAATTTATTAAATTATAATAATTTAAAAATAAAATAATTATATGAAATAAAATGTCATGATAAAGAATAAACACAAAAATAAACAAATAAAGTAATTTTAATTAGAGAAAGTGGTTAGTGGATTGAGAACATGGGTTTTCAAATTGGATTGTGATATTACAATATTATCTTCTCTATTTGCTTTTTTGTTGCACGTGTTTACTAATTTAAAGGGTAAAATTGGCACATCAAAATTTAGTATCCGAATTGAATTGATTTAATGGGAATTTCTAATATTAGCCACAATTTTATATAATTTTATTTATTTCACTTAGAGTTAAAGGGCAACTTTTGTAAATTTGTAAAAAAAACTGTCATTTTAGACACAAAAGTAATTTTCTTTTTATAATAGTATAGATAATTATACAACATTAATGATTAAGTTATGATTTCAAAATATATAATAACAATATTTAACTTATCAAAAATTAAAATATATTCACAGAAAATTGTAAATAATTAGTATTTAATAATACTATTATTTTTTTCATGTTTAGAAAGTTATAATAATATAAATTTTATTAAAAACTTTTTTTTTTTAATTACTTCTGAAACATAAACCAGATATAACGAGTTCAGTCTAGTTCTTCTTTGATCATTCCGTTCACGTGAGGGCAAAAATTGTTCAATAAAAAAGTTAAATCATATTAAATGTAGCACAATAAACTTGAAAAGCACCTAGACTTTATCACTTTTTCTCCCCACCCCCACCCCCACCCCCACCCCCCACCCCACCCCAAGTTAATTCATATTAAATGCAGGACAACACAGTTGAAAAGCACCGAGACTTTGGCACTTTTTCTCCTCTCCCCTTCACCCCCCCCCCCCCCCCCCCCCCCCCTCCAACCACCCCGAGTTAAATCATATTAAATGCAGGACAAGAGAGTTGAAAAGCACCTAGAATTTGGCACTTTTTCTCTTCCCCCACCCACACCCACAACACCATGAAGCCACAATTATGATTACGCACTCGCAATCTTCGTTTAACGACTACTAACTGAATTTTGCGTATTTAGGGAATGTGTGCAAGCATCTTTATTTTTGAAAAAAAAATTAATTGAAAAAAATTGAGTAATAAAAACAAACAATGTTTATAAGATAAAAAAAATACAAAAAATTAGTGATTGAATTCTTTTTTTTTTTTTTAAGACAAGAAAAGTTGAAAAAAGTAGTAGGTGCTTACAACTTTTAATTTATTTTAATATATTTTTCTTCATAAGTAGAAAAATAAAACATTATAATATATTATTTTTTTTTAGCAAAAATAAGAACCCCCCTCCCTTTTTTTGCAAACACTCCGCTTATTAGCATGTGCATGTTCAATATGGTTTAATTTGATGTTGTCCTCTTTAGGAATGGAGTTAAAATTTTTAATTTAAGTACTATAAAAAATATTATAATATTGAGTATAATTTGCCTCTCATGTGTCTACAGAGTCAAAAATTATATGAGGAAAATTGAGATTGAACTTTGACAAAACAAATACAACACTTTTATCGATACAAGGACCAGATTTTTAAATGTATAATGATAAAATTTATAAAATATTATTCTATATAAATTTGCAAATATTCGACTACTCCCGCTAGCCCCCTTCACATTTTCCGTGCCAGTGATTGATTTCCAAGAAAAGCATACGACGACGTACACTTTTTAGTTATGTGTTCCCACACTTCTTTCAAGAACAACTAGTCCTTCTCTTTCTCAACTCTCGATTAGCTAATTAATTTCTTCTTCATATAATTTTAAATTAATTCTGTATAAATTTGAGGATATACGACTATTCTCACTATCCTTTTCCACATTGTCCATGCTAGTGATTGACTCACAAGAAAGCATACGATGACGTACACTTCTTAGTTCTTACAGTTCTTTCAAGAACAACCCATACTTCTCTTTCTCGACTCGATTGGCTAATTAATGTCTTATTCATATTTTTTAAATTAATTAATAAAAGGGATTGTTGAGTAATTTTAAGCACGATATTTTCTTGCAACACTCAAATAATAATAATAATGATGAAATTGACTATAGTTGAATTTTTTGATAGGGAAATTAAAATCATGTGGAGGCTGAAAATTGCAGGAGGAGTTAATAGTCCTTACCTTTATAGTACCAACAATTATGTGGGTAGACAAATATGGGTATTCGACCCGAATTACGGGACACCGAAGCTCCAAGAAGAGGTGGAGAAAGCCCGACAAGACTTTTGGGCTAATTGGTATCGGGTCAAGCCCAGTAGTGATCTCCTTTGGCGGATTCAGGTTCGAATACTTCTTGATTAAATTTAAGGGCAAATTACATCTACAACTATTGAGATATGTTATAATTACAAATTGGGTTATAGTGTTTTAAAAACTACAAATGCCCCCTCGAGAGTCATGACCTTCTTGTAAATATTAATAGTGAAGGTAACTTTGCCGCATGCATAATAGTCATTTCAACTATAAAGATATGTGCCTAATCGAGGATGACAAACTATCTCAATCAATTACACAATTATAATCACCATCAAACATCACCATATATAATTCAACACTACCACATTTTTTTTAAAATTGAATTCGTACAAAACTTCTATATTTTATACTTATCAAGACTATGCCAATTTTATTTCGAAATTCCATTTAAAACACTAAAAAATATAGCTCGCAATAACGTATTGTCTTGATGAATGAAGAGTTTAGTTAAGCTGATACATATGTCAGTGAATATTTATAATTTTTAAAACCACTTGAACTAATCTATAATTACACTATATTTTAAAGAGTGTAAACATAATTTATCATAAATTTAAATTTAATTATTGTAAGACACATTTCATATACGAGCCAGCTAGTTCATCCGTTTGCTCATTAACACGAACTGTTTTGGATAATTACACTTACATTCTCTGAAATTTAAAGTAAAAATATTTTAATTTATTGGAATTTGTATAGTGTCAAAAACACTCTTATCATCAATATTTTATAAATTTAATTGTGAGATGAAAATTAATGATTTCCATACTTATGCAAATGTTAATGAAGCCCAATTGTAAAATAAAAGTCGACGATATGAGGGGATTTTACAATTATGTAAACTTTTAAGGGTTAAGTGTATTTACGCCAAATCACGGAAGATATAAACATAGTTATTTCTAAAATTTTGCTTATATAAACGACCACTCATAAAGATAGTGTAATAATATTTGTTAAGTAATTGGTCAGGTGTAGCCAAATTTAATTTTGACAACAGTCTTTTTTTGACAAATCAATTTTTTTTAACGGAAAATTACATCTATACATGTTAAGATATATTATAATTATAATTTTTTTTATTTTAAAAATAACAA
Source organism: Petrea volubilis (assembly GCA_026212405.1). Lineage (NCBI taxonomy): Eukaryota > Viridiplantae > Streptophyta > Magnoliopsida > Lamiales > Verbenaceae > Petrea > Petrea volubilis. The sequence goes on from CM047878.1 coordinate 393,951, forward strand.
ATACCTCGTTGAGATTTATGTTTCTTTTGTAAACATTAATAAATGTATCAAGACAGTTACTTTTTGCACCAGTAATGTCAACTTATCCATAAATAGACGCGTCTTGTCGAAATTGATAAAATTTATCAATCAATTTTGTTATTTCACTAATATTGATAAAATAATTTTACGTTATACCCCCACTGATCATCAAAATCTATAATTCAATGCCACAATTACCCTTTTTTTTTTTAATTTAACTTTAAATATGGCTTTTACATATTGTACATGTCAAAATCATACAAATCTCACTTCAAAACTCAGTCGAAAATAATAGAAATATAACTTGTAATTATAACATGCATTTACGTATAATAAATATTATTAAATTGATACATGAGGTGTTTGTAATGTTTAAAACTCCATAAACTAATTTATAATTACGTTAAATCTCAGACGTGTAGACGTAATATATAATAAAAAAAATTAAAAAAATAGAACAGCGCGTCAAAATTAAAACTCTAATTGATTTCACTCAATTGTTAACAACATTTACGGCGCTAATTAAATTCAAATTCGCAGTTCCTCCATGAGAACAATTTCAAACAGACGATACCCCAAGTGAAGATCGCCGACGGCGAAGATATAACCTATGAGGCGGCCACCGCCACCCTCCGCCGCGCGGTCCATTTCTTCTCCGCCTTGCAAGCCAGCGACGGCCACTGGCCGGCGGAGAATGCCGGTCCGTTGTTCTTCCTTCCGCCTCTGGTGAGTCCTCTTATAAACCCTAATTTTGAGAATCAAGCACTGGGGACATGATTTCAGGCCATGATCGATCGTGTTGTTCTTCGCGGCCTTTTATTTTTATTATTTTTGAGGTTATTTTTGTTTGGTATATGGATATTTGTGTGGAAATGAAGAATATGATGAGATGTGTGGATTGAAAATTAACATTTTGATTCAACAGTGACGATTTGTGCAGCTTATTATTTGTTTTTATGTTTTATTAAGTAATATGAAGAGAAAAATGTCATGACTTGATTTATTATGGTTCTCATTAATATTATCTTCTTCATTTATGTTAAAACAAATTGTGTTGGAAAGGGGGATTATGAGTAAACTGTCCCCATTGTTTTTGTTGACAAACACACGTATGTGTGTCTGTGTATGTATGTGCACAGTTGAAGCGATTTCCCTCATGTTTATGCAAAAACCATGCAGGTCATGGTTCTGTACATTACCGGCCATCTCAATACTGTTTTTCCAGCAGAACACCGCAGAGAAATACTCCGTTACATATACTGTCATCAGGTGCAATAGCTACTCAACAATTTGCATACCTCATATTACAGTCAAGATTCTCAATTAGATACATATGCTCAAGACTATACAATAACCAATATTGGCCTATTTGCGAATAACAGAACGAAGACGGTGGCTGGGGATTGCACATAGAAGGCCACAGCACAATGTTCTGCACGGCGCTCAGCTACATTTGTATGCGTTTATTGGGTGAAGGACCCGACGGTGGTGTGAATAATGCCTATGCTAGAGCAAGGAAATGGATACTTGACCATGGCACTGTGAAAGCTATACCTTCTTGGGGAAAAACATGGCTTTCGGTATGATCATAGTAATGATTTATTTTGATATCAACAATTTATTGAATATAAAAAAGAGTTTTGCATAACTTAAGTTTCAAAATTTTTTGAGATTTTTATAGTATGCTTGTACGAATTTACTGGTCGCTAGTCCAATCATGAACATAGAGGATTCTTGATTGACCATCCGAGATACTATGTATGCTAATTGAGTTTTCTTAAAGAGAGCCAATACGTACTAAAATATGTGTTTTAGAGATTAAAAATATTAACATTTGATCCCAACTCCCAATTCAAATTTAATAACTATTCCACCACAAATTGACGGGTTAAGTTGTGGGTCAATTTAGCTCTCTTGTGTCACCCAAAATCCCATAACCCATTATTATTATTATTATTAATTTTTTACTAACATCATAGAGTATATATCAAAGTATAATAACATTTAAAACAATTTAATTAAGTACTTAAATGAGTTCATAAAGCTAAAGTGCTCCTGATTCTTTTGTGTGTAGATAATTGGATTATTTGACTGGTCAGGAAGTAACCCAATGCCCCCTGAATTTTGGCTTCTACCATCTTTTCTCCCAATGCATCCAGGTTAGATACTTGCTTAGTTTCTATAACTAATAAGGTAAACAAACTTGATTCTTCTTAGCTAACAAGCATGTTGTCTATATAAAATGCAGCAAAAATGTGGTGCTACAGCAGAATGGTTTACATGCCAATGTCATATTTATATGGAAAGAGATTTGTAGGTCCAATTACTCCTCTCATTTTGCAACTGAGAGAAGAGTTGTACGATCAACCTTATGACGAAATTAATTGGAGGAGCGTACGGCATCGATGCGCAAAGGTAAATAAACCCATAGTGAAAAATATATATATAGTACATGCTATTTCTAGACTCGAGAGGGGCAATTACTGCTACCAGTATGGCTGCACCGGTTGGCTATGTTCCTGTGCTTTTAATGCTAAAGTCGTACTGAATGGATCATTTATCCCATTGCAGGAGGACCTATACTATCCTCATCCGTTGATTCAGGACTTGATCTGGGACAGCTGTTACGTATTAATGGAGCCTTTATTGACCTGTTGGCCTCTCAACAAGCTGAGAGAGAAAGCTCTCCAAATCACAATGAAACATATCCACTATGAAGATGAAAACAGTAGATATATCACTTTAGCATGTGTGGAGAAGGTACTGTGTATGCTGGCTTGTTGGGTTGAGGATCCTAATGGGGTCTATTTCAAGAAACATCTTGCTAGGATCCCTGACTATATATGGGTTGCTGAAGATGGCATGAAGATGCAGGTATACAAATTCACAATTCTCATATTGATGCATACTTCAGTACAATAAAAAGGAAACTGTGGACAACATATTAAGTGATAATGTAAAAATTATCACCAATTGTGTACATTAAAAAAAAAAAAAAACCAATTGTGTACATTAAGACTTATGTGACAAAAGGTTTTTTTTTTCCTCGCAAGAATGATGTTCAAAATGTTAATAGTGACAAAAGCCATTTTTAGGTTTTCGCAATTGACATGTAGTGTGTCCTTAGAAGGAAAATCTTATCCTGAAATAGTGCCATTTCCCTATTTTATTTTTTATTTTTTTATTCAGTTGTAAATAGTGATAACTTAATACTAAATCTTGTCACTTTTGAACTCATTTAATAAATATGACTGCTAATAAAATGAAGTTATTATCACTTAATAGATATTATAATTGATAAATTTTATTTATTATTTATTTTTTTCTCCCTTTATATTTTTAATGAGGGTTCTTCATGATTTCTAGGCATATTTCTACCAATTAAAGTTGACACATGTATGATCTTGAAATGCAGAGTTTTGGCAGTCAAGAGTGGGATACTGGTTTTGCTATACAAGCATTGCTGGCTTGTAATCTAACTAATGAAATAGGCGAGACGCTAAGAAAGGGGCATGATTTTATAAAGAAATCACAGGTTACAAAAATATGCTAAATTCTGTCTCTTGTTGAAAATTTTTGGGCCTATTAGTTAGAATTGGATACTCAAACTTGGCTCGCCAGCAGAGAAGGAGCCGTGCAGGGGCGGCTGGGTTCCCCAACTAAATCTAGTTAAATTTTTAATTTCTCGTTTTCCTCCATGTCTAAGCTCTTGACTCCAAATTTTGCAGGTCAAAGACAATCCTTCTGGTGACTTCAGAAGTATGTACCGTCATATTTCTAAAGGATCATGGACGTTTTCAGACCAAGATCACGGATGGCAAGTCTCGGATTGTACGGCTGAAGGATTGAAGGTATTCATCTTTATTGAGAAAGGTTACTTGAGAGATTGCAAAAAAGAAAATGAAATATTATAAACTTTTTTTGTGTTATTGTTTGTTTTCCAGTGTTGCCTTCTCTGCTATATGATGCCACATGAAATTGTTGGAGAAAAGATGCCGCCTGAGGGGCTCTATGATGCTGTCAACATATTGATCTCTTTGCAGGTAAAACAATTAAATGAAATTTTAAAATGAAACAAGTGGTTCTATGTAATGACAAATATATTCTTGAACAAATGCAGAGCAAAAATGGTGGTCTAGCTGCATGGGAGCCTGCAGGAGCCTCGGGGTGGTTGGAGGTAGCTTTTCTTTCTTCCTTTTTTTTTTGGGTGGATTATCATTATTCTTAAGCTCATTAAAATCTTTATATCAGGACGAAGCCCGAAACTTTAATTTTGGAAGATGAAGCCAAATTTTTATAAAATATAAAACATAATTTTGTTATTTTTGGATGTGAAATTATTTTAAACTTCGATAAAAATATAATTTCAACATAACCTTGTATACACTGGAGAGCCCCCACCAGAACCGTTTTGCTTCGTCCGTGATTTGGACAATCATGATTTTAGGAGTTCATAAGTAACACAAGTTAATCATATATTTTGTCCTGCAGCTGCTGAATCCTGCGGAATTCTTTGCTGATATTGTCATCGAACACGAGTAAGATGTATCCCATTTGTTCTTCTCCTTTGAAGAACACATTTTCAATCTATAAATCGAGCCTAACAAGAATTTTGATACAGGTACGTAGAATGCACTGGATCAGCAGTCCAGGCCCTTGTTCTGTTCAGAAAGTTGTACCCTGAGCACCGAAAGAAAGAGATCGAAAGCTTTATTACAAAAGCTGTTGGATACATCGAGGATATCCAAAGGCCTGATGGTTCATGGTACATATTTTTCTGATAAGTTGAGACTGAACTGAATTAGATGCAATCTTATAAAAAAAACTCTATGAAAAATGAAATAATATAATTTATTTTATGACAATTCAATCTTCCCCTCGTTAAAATTCTTGATGATAATGCATGCCGTACAGGTATGGGAGCTGGGGAGTTTGCTTTACATATGGTACTTGGTTTGCGCTTCGAGGATTGGCATCAGCTGGAAAGAGCTACAACGACTGTCCCGCCGTTCGAAAAGCAGTTGATTTTCTACTTAAATCACAAAGGGATGATGGTGGCTGGGGAGAAAGCTATCTCTCCTGCCCAAAAAAGGTAACTGTGGCACTAGTTTTACGAAAAATTTCTGTTCTAGGCAGGAGCACTATTAGGGATGGAGCTAATTAAGGGGCTTGTGACAAACAAACTTTATCTACTGGTAAAGTTCTACTAATATTTAAATCTTTTCCTTACAATAAATGGAAAAAATCCTATTTATATTTTGTGAAAATCCATTATCACCCTTCCTCCCAATATGCCCTGACATCCTTAGTACCGTCTATAGAACAAGAGAAAATGTCTACTACTGTGTCTCAAAAATCATTCTTGATTGCAAGGATTATAACTACACTTTGTGGTTTTTGAATTCCACATAGAACAATCTTAAATTCTAATCTTTCCTTTATCATAACTTTTTCTCGGTTTACCTAAAAATAGGTGTATGTGCCATTGGAAGAGAACCGCTCGAACTTGGTTCAAACTGCATGGGCAATGATGGGTCTAATCCATTCAGGGCAGGTTATTAGCCTTCTTACGACATCGAGTTTAAATAAGATAAATATGTTTGCTTAATCTAACCAATAAAGATTGTCTTTATTCTTATTTTCGTTTATTTAATTAACTGTGTGTGTGTGTGTGTGTGTTCAGGGAGACAGAGACCCTACACCTCTCCACCGCGCAGCGAAGCTTTTGATCAACTCGCAATTGGAAAATGGTGACTTCCCCCAACAGGTATATATGTGTCTTAAGAATGATTGCCAATGTTTCTTCGCATATTAAGATTAAATTGATTGTGCTGGCGACAAGGATATACATACATTAGGGCATAGATTTAGTAAAGTCCATTCTCAAATGAAAAACGCAAACATAGTTGCCCTGTATGGCTCCCGTTGAAAGGTCAAGGTTTCCTAAGACTTGACTCGTGCGGTATATGGAAACCGTAAAAGTTTATAATTTGTCTTGTATGGTGTCTTTAACTCGCGTGAACGGTCCACCGGACTATCCCATCAAGCTGCAAAGACATTTTGTGACAAAACTCTGATTTTGTACTGTGTTCTTACAACTATTCCCTAATCACATTGTTCAATCTATTTGCAGGAGATTACTGGGGTTTTCTTGAGGAACTGCATGTTACATTATGCAGCATATAGAAACATATTCCCATTGTGGGCTCTAGCAGAATATCGAAGCCACGTGCCGCTACCATCCACAAACATCTAAGAGCGCATATGGCGAATATGTGTTAATGTCATTAATTGTTCCTAAAGGTTACCGTTTAGAATCACTTCAATCCCTGAAGCTTGAATTGTCATGTTTTGGTCCTTTATGTTAAAAATAAGCAACACCTCAGTCGTTCTATTAGATCTTTTAGCCAAATTTTACCAAAAAACGCTTATGTGAAACAATTTTAAACAAGTATTGATAAAAATGCCCTTTAAGTAAGTGTTTTTTGGGTGAATATTTTATCAAAAGGTCTAAAGTGTTACTTATTATGATATAAATGATCAAAATGTGACGACTTAAAGTTTAGCGATTATAGTGATTCTAACATTAATTTTCATGGACAATTTGTGACATTAACCCTTAATATATTTTCAATTGAAGACCAAAAGTGGCCTAAGTAATGTTGTTTTATTTTGTGTTTTTATTTGTATACCTCTATGACTTTCTTGTTTTATTTTAATAATGTTTATTTAATATAAGTTTGGTTTCATTTTCTGGCGCTTGACAAATGTTTAAGTACAATTTCCCCCTCCCTTCTCTTGCTTCTACGTTCGCTTGACAAATTGCGTGTGCTTTTGTATCACTATTATTTTACTTTTCTCTTTTTGTTTATTCAATTCAATTATTGTCATAAGGATTGAATTTCAATAATTTTGATATAAAAAGCCCAAGTTGTACACAAAATAACTAAATCATTTCTCATTACCCCATAAATAAAATATTATAAGCTATTAGAAATTAAGCACGCAAATTAAGTTTATCAATATCACTCGATTGTCATAAAAAATGATATGTATATATATATATTGGGCCGAAAGAAAACCTTAATCATATTGATTAGAACTACGGATCATATTTGGATAAAATCAAAATTCGAAGCCCAAATTTGACTCAAATTATGAAACCTAAATTTGAAATTCAAATTCGATTCGAATTTAATTGGGATTGTATTTATTATCGAGTCCAAATTCGATAAAAATAATTGATTAAGATTCTAGCAAATAACAATTAATGTTCTAAGTGGAAGGACCAACAAGAAATTTGATACATGATGCAAAACTAAAATTACACAAAAAAAGTAAAAGAATATTTTAGAATATCAAGAAAAAAAAATACGTTATCTTATTAAATAAATTGCTTCAAAAGAAAAAACCATCAAGCACCAATTTTTCCCAAAAACTAAAAAAAAAAAAAATAGAAAATAAAAAGGCCCAAGCCCGTAAGATACAAATCCTGCAACTCAGCCCAAAAGGCCCAAATTGATATTTGCCCATAAATTCTCATTCCAACCAATAAAAACACGACACGTTCTACCCCTTTGGCGGTAGCACAAAACTTAGCTCCAATATATTTTGGCCTTGGCGCGAGCCCTCGCTGCCAAAACCTTGGAGCCGAAGCTTCCCCCAAAAGAAATGTCAATTGAATCCAAAGAAATTTTGAAAATATTTATTTATTTTTAATTATTTATTATTATTATTATTATTTTGTTTGTGATTTCAAACTTTGAGGAAAAATTTATTAACGCTTTACACCTGTGCATTCATGCATGGATATACGCACACACACACACACACACAAACATCATCACTACTACAAAAATTATTCTGTGTGTAAGAGTGTGAGTGTGTGTGTGTGTGTGTGTTTTGATTAAACTAAGCAATCTTTCTCATGGGAAGAATCATTAGATGATATTGGAATAACACACTCACACACACATACACTCACTCTGCCAAACTGGTATGCCCGTTTTGAAGAAGTTGTAATGTCTACAAACATCATTAAATATCAATGTCATGTTTGAAAAATATAAGGGGCGTGATTGTTTTGTTTACTATTTAAAAAGGGAGGTAATTGTAATGTTTATGAATATACTCGCGAAAGTTGAGGTAGACAATGAGTGCTTACTTTTTAACATATTACAATGAAGTACTATAAGTTTGAAATATTAGCAAGGGCATCCTTTTTAACATTTGTATTGTTCAACTTTTCAATTATTTTGCCCTGAAGCCTTGTGATTAATACCTTTTTTTTAAGAAACTTAATTATTTTCTAACAGTTTTAACAATTCTTTGTGAGTTTAATAATAATTCGTTTATCAAATTCATGAGATGTGATTTCACTTTTCTTAATAGTTATATGTACTTTAAATCTAATTCAATTAAATGCTCTAATTAATTAATAGTGTTGAAAAAAGAACATTAAATAATTCACCCTGAATAGCACGTAATATCTCTGTATATGTCAATGTTATCGTGGGCTTTCACAATTTAGTAGATACTCTCGATAACTATTTATTTTATTTTTTTAATAACATAACATAATTGGGTCTGTAACCCAGTGTTTGGGGGGTTTGAAACTAAGAATTATTGAGGTCTTGGATTTTAATATTTTTTATCTTCTCCTCTTCCCTTTTGAGTGTGTGTGTTTGTGTGTGTGTGCGTATGTCATTCTGATTGATATTTATAATGTGTTTCGAATAGATAATATAAAAAAAAATTAATAATTAAACGACACTACCAATGGATACATTCAAACCCGTGTGTAATTTCTTCAAATGCTAATTTTTAATAATGAAACGGCACTACCGATGGATATATTCAAACAAGTATGTAATTTATTGTCATTGGATTCAGAGTCGAGTGTTGGGGTTTCGAAAGTAGTATCAGAAAGGTCCTGAGATCGAACCCTCTTGTCATCTACTCATTTCCCTTTGAGTGCGTGTGTGCGTGTTTGTGGGGGGTGTTTTTCAGTTGACATCTATAGAGTGTCTTGAGATGATTGTGTGTGGGGGTGTTTTTCGGTTGACGTTTATAGGGTGTCTCGAGATTATTGGATAAAACAAAAATTACATAATTTCTTTAAATGCTATTGTGAGCTATGGCGTTATAAAGAAGTTCTAGACAATTAGATTAGCTGAATAATTTCAATTTTTTTTAAGATTATATCTCATTCAATAATTATGAACGACATAAATAAAAAGAAAAGAAGGTGGGGGTGTGGGGGGGGGGGGGCATTGAATTCAAGGGGGAAAATGTAATTTTTCCAATTCAATTGCATTTATTTTTGCAATCAAATTAAACGAGGGTTTCTTGTACATAATATCAAATGCATGAAATTTTTTATGCCAATTTAAATTACATAGAGTTTTTTGTGCACATTATAAATAACACAGGGGTTGGGTGCAATTTAATTACTCCACTCCCCAGTCTCTATATATGCTCTTCTATCCTTTCTACCAAACCAAAGAAAAAACATCACAAAAATTATTCTTCTCTCATTCATTCCTCTGTCTGCCAAACACAATCCTTACTTCTCAAATTTCATCTCAGGTCGCTATCTCTCTCTCTCTCTCCCCCTCTCTCCCTCCCTATATATATATATATATATATATGTATATTCTGTCTATCTACTCTACAACTATTACTACCTCATTTTGGATTACATGTACTTAATTAGTTCATACATGAATATTTTTGGGAGTATTTATCCCAAATAATAATAATAATAATAATAAATAAATAAATAAATATTTGCAAAATTTTTTGGGGAAGCTTTGGCTCCAAGGTTTTTGCAGCGAGGGCTCGCGCCAAGGCCAAAATATATTGGAGCCAAAGGTAGCATGGAAGTTTTGTGCTACAGCCAAAGGGATATTACGTGTCGTGTTTTTATTCGTTGGGGTGAGAATTTATGGGCAAATATGAGTTTGGGCCTTTTGGGCTGAGTTGCAGGTTATGTACCTTCTGGACTTGGGCCTTGTTATTTTCCATTAAATGTTAATGGGTGTAATTTGGATCAAATCAGGAAAATCCAACCAATAAGCATATTTAATATCCGAATCCTACAGAATTTACATTAATTTTAACTGAGTCCGAATTCTTAAAAAAGTTCAAAATTCGATAGAAGAATCCAACCCGATTAACTGTTAAAAAAATTAAAACTTTAAAATCAAATAAGCAATAAAGAATTATTTCTTATGTAAAAAATAAAATTTAAATAAGTAGATTTTTTTTTATAATATGTAGAAAAACTATACATTATTTTTTGAAAAAAATTACTTTGAAAAATATCAAAAAGTGTATTGTAAGTTATAATGGTTTAGATATTGCATTATATATAAAAAATTTCACTAACATTGTATATGTGAGATTGCTAATTTATACTATTATAAAAAGAAAGCCTTTTTTGTCTCACAAATAGTGGTTATTTATGTGAGTTTATAAAATTTGCCCTTTAATTTTATGTGAAATGAATAGACATATGTAAAATTGTTGAAAAAATTAAAAATTCACATGAAATCGATTCAATTCGGGTACCAAAATTTGATGTGCAAACTTTACCTTTTTAATTAGTAAACACTTGCGCCGATGAGGCCTAGCTCAACTGACAAAGCTGAGGCCCCAAGATTCTAAAGGTCTTGGGTTCGATTCCCACCGATTAATGTGTGGACTTTATTTCTACCTTTATGGTAGTTTATTATCGTACTTTAATAGTAGTTTATTGTAATAGTTTATCTATAGTTTGTGAATGATATTGTTTGAAATATGATGTAATAGTTTGATTTGTACTCGAAGAGTCATTGGTGTAATCCGATGATATGTATTCAAAAAAAAATAAAAAATAGTAAACACTTGCAATAAATAAGCAAATAAAAATGTCAATATTGTAATATTACATCCATTTTTAAAAATTCATGTTCTCAACCTACAAACCACATTCTCTAATTACAATTACTTGGTTTTATTTATTTTTTGTGTTTATTCGTTATCATGTAATTTTATTTCATATAATTATTTTTTAAATTGTTAGAATTTAATAAATTTGATTCCAAATCCAACCCATTTATTTAGGATTACGGATATTTGCTATCGGCTCTGACCTATCAAATATTTTAATCGATCGAGTTTGATAAAATTCAGATAAGACTCGGATTAAAATCCGCTCCATTGATAGCCCTATTCCATTTTTGTTTTTTGTTTTTTTTTTTTGGGAAAAACTGGGCCTTGATGATTTTACATTTTGAAGCAATTTATTTGATAAGATTATGCGTGTGTGTGTGTGTGTATATGTTTTTTCGCTTAACATTCTAGAATATTCTTTTACTTTTTTTGTGTAATTTTAGTTTTATACGATGTATCGAATTTCTTGTTGGTTGTTTGACTTAGAACATTAATTTTTATTTGCTAGAATCTCATTCAAAATTTTTATTGAATTCGGATTCAGTAATAAACACACGTCCACTAGAATTAGAATCGAATTTGGATTTCAAATAAGCATTTTTCAATGAAATTTGACTGAAAGATCCAATAGAACAACTGAGGTGTTGCTTATTTTTAGGGGTGGCAAATGGGCGGGTTGGGTTGGGTTTGGGTTGGGTTCATATGGATTGGGTTTGAAATGGGTTGGGTACAAAATGGGTTCAAATATATGGGTTTAAGATGGGTTGGGTCTGGGTTGGGTTGGGTTGAACCCAAATGGATCCAAATTTCAAAACGAAAAAATATGTATTTGTTATAGTTGGAAGATTATATCTATCATTATTTACTTTATTATTATTATTATTATTATTATTATTGCTACTACTTTGAAAAATGTAAAAAATTTTAGCTACTAATTTAAATCGATTCCTATCATCAATTCAAATTTTTATTTCATTATTTGATAAGTTAAAAAACAAAAAGGTTTCACACACACACACTGCACACACACACACACTGCAGTGTGTGTGTGTGTGTGTGTGTGTGTGTGAAACTGTGACACTGTGTGTGCAGTGTGTGTGTGTGTGTGTGTGTGTGTGTGTGAAACAGTGTGTGAAAGCACACACAGTTTCACACACTGTGTGTGTGTGCAGTGCGTGTGTCTGTGTGAAACTGTGTGTTTCACACACTGTGTGTGTGTGTGTGCAGTGTGTGTGTGTGTGTGAAAATGTGTGTGCAGTGTGTGTGTGTGTGTGAAAATGTGTGTGCAGTGTGTGTGTGTGTGTGTGTGAGTGATGATAATGAAAGTAATTACAAATTATAAATCCACACATTCCAAATCCATTTGAACCCATTTTAAACCCAATATAAACCCAAAACCATCTTAACCCAATTGGAACCAAACCCAACCCAACCCATTATAAATTTTTTAAACCCAACCCAACCCAAAACCAATTGAATTGGGTTGAACCCATGGGTTTGAGCCCATTTTGCCACCACTACTTATTTTTAACATGAAGGACCAAAACATAATAATTCAAAAGTGATTCTAAACGATAAATTTTATAAACCATTAGTGATATTAACACATATATTCGGCATATTTGCTCTGAGATGTTTGTGGATGGTAGGCGTAAGTGGCTTCGATATTCTGCTAGAGCCCACGATGGGAATATGTTTCTATATGCTGCATAATGTAACATGCAGTTCTTCATGAAAGCCCCAGCAATCTCCTGCAAATAGATTGAACAATCTGATTAGGGAATAATTGTAAGAACACAGTACAAAAACAGAGCTTTGTCACAAAACGTCTTTGCAGCTTGATCGGATACAAGACTCAAAAAGCTTTTACAGTTTCTATATACCGCACGAGTCAAGTCTTAGGAAACTTTGATCATTTGATGAGAGTCATACAGGACAACTGTGTTTGTTTTTTTTCATACCTTAATTATACCCAAAAAAAAAAATTTAATTGAACTATAAATACATATTCTATTATTAAATAATATTTTAAATATATTTATTTATCAATTTATGTTATATAAAAGGTTAATTTATTTTTATCAAAATTTTTAATAATATATATATGTGTGTGTGTCAAATCACACAATAAAGTTGAAAAGTACCTAAAGTTCCCCATTTTTCCCATAATACCCCAATTTTGATTTGTCTTGTCCATTAAAGTCCACTAAGCAGCATATGTACTCCACACACTTGCAGTCTCTATATATATCTTCTAATCCTGCTAGCATAAAAAAAAAAAAAAAAAAAAAAACCCACCATAAAAGTTCTTCTTCTCTGATTCATTATGTTGTGTGCCAAACACCTCCTAACACCTCAATTTTCATCTCAGGTATGTATCTGTAGTCTCTTCCCTATATGTTGTTGCTGTTGCTGCTATTATTACAGTAAAAAACAAACTGCTGCTACTACTACTATTATTTCATATTAAATTATATGTTGGCTCTAGTTTAACGAATATCAGTGTCAAACTTTTAGTGAAATTTCAATTTCACTCTTAATTTTAGCAAAATTTGATTAATTTAAATCCTCGGTTTCATGTTGGTGTTTTATTTGCTATTCCAAATGATGAATATCAAGTATATACAACATATATTTTGACAAAATACAGTTTGCTTGTCTGTACTATTATAAGTGTAACATTTTCTTTCAATACATAATGATAAAGCAATCAGTTACCGCAAATAGAGATGGAAATGGGCCTGGGTCATATCCAGACCTGGCCCGTTACGGGCAAGTTTTAGATTTGTAACTTGGTCCGGGACGAGTCTTGAAATTTTTATTTTAAATCTCGAACCTGCCTTGTTAAGAATTAGTTTATATATATTTGGTCTTAACCACTCGATTCCAATTTATTGACAAACTAATTTAGATCGGTTACTATAGATGTCATTATGAGAGTGATCCTCTCAACCCAGTTGTCTCATTCACAACGTCATGATTCGAACCTTGGACGTTGCATAAAGGATCTAATGTATTATTTTGTGTATATATGTATATATATATATATATATATTTATATGATTTATATCTATACTTCATATACAAAAATATATATTTTATAAATAGTCAAGTAAAAAATATAAATATGATATTTTTGTATATAAAAACTAGCAACACCGCACACTCTACGTATGTGCAAAATATAAAAGTATATATTTCAATTTAGTACTTAATTTTTTTAGCATGAAAATATAGTATATTATTAAATTTCTTTTATAGGAATTTTTTTAAGAATTATTTGAAATAATTTATTAAATTATAATAATTTTAAAATAAAATAATTATATGAAATAAAATGTCACGATAAAGAATAAACATAAAAAGAAACAAATAAAGTAATTGTAATTAGAGAAAGTGGTTAGTGGGTTGAGAATATGGGTTTTCAAATTGGATTGTGATATTACAATATTGTTTTCTCTATTTGCTTTTTTGTTGCACGTGTTTACTAATTTAAAGGGTAAAATTGGCACATCAAAATTTGGTATCTGAATTAAATTGATTTCATGAGAATTTTCAATATTAGTCACAATTTATTATAGTTCTATTTATTTCACTTAGAGTTGAAGGGCAACTTTTGTAAAATTATAAAAAAAAAATTGTCATTTTAGACACAAAAGTAATTTTCTTTTTATAATAGTATAGATATAATTATACAGCATTAATGATTAAGTTATGATTTCAAAATATATAATAACAATATTTAACTTATCAAAAATTAAAACATGTTCACAGAAAATTCTAAATAATTAATATTTGACAATACTATTATTTTTTTCATTTTTAAAAAGTTATCATAATATAAATTTTATTAAAAACTATTTTTTTTTAGTTACTTCTGAAACATAAACCAGATATAACGAGTTCAGTCTAATTCTTCTTTGATCATTCCGTTCACATGATTCACATGAGAGCAAAAATAGTTCAATAAAAAAGTTAAATCATATTAAACGCAGGACAATACCGTGGAAAAGCACCTCGACTTTGGCACTTTTTCTCCACCTGCCACCCCTCCAACAACCCCGAGTTAAATCATATTAAATGCAGGACAAGAAAGTTGAAAAGCACCTAGACTTTGGCACTTCCCCCCCCCCCCAACCCCACACCCCCAACACCATGCAACCTCAATTATGATTACGCACTGGCAATCTTCGTTTAATAATAAAATTTATAAAATATTATTCTATATAAATTTGAAAATATACGACCACTCACACAAGCTCCCTTCATATTTTCTGTGTCAGTGATTGATTCCCAAAAAAAGCACACGACGACGTACACTTTTTAGTTCTTTGTTCTTACACTACTTTCAAGAACAACTAGTCCTTTTCTTTCTCATCTCGACTAGCTAATTAATTTCTTCTTCGTATAATTTTAAATTAATTCTATATAAATTTGAGGATATACGACTACTCTCACTATCTCCCTCCACATTGTCCATGCTAGTGATTGACTCACAAGAAAGCATACGATGACGTACACTTCTTAGTTCTTACAAGTCTTTCAAGAACAACCCATACTTCTCTTTATCGACTCGATTGGCTAATTAATGTCTTCTTCATATTTTTTAAATTAATTAATAAAAGGGATTGTTGAGTAATTTTAAGCACGATATTTTCTTGCAACACTCAAATAATAATAATAATGATGAAATTGATTATAGTTGAATTTTTTGATAGGGAAATTAAAATCATGTGGAGGCTGAAAATTGCAGAAGGAGTTGATAGTCCTTACCTTTATAGTACCAACAATTATGTGGGTAGACAAATATGGGTATTCGACCCGAATTACGGGACACCGGAGCTCCAAGAAGAGGTGGAGAAAGCCCGACAAGACCTTTGGGCTAACTTGTATCGGGTCAAGCCCAGTAGTGATCTCATTTGGCGGATTCAGGTTCGAGTACTTACTTCCTGATTAAATTTAAGGGCAAATTACACCTACAACTATTGAGATATGTTATAATTATAAATTGGTTTATAGTGTTTTAAAAACTACAAATGCCCCCTCGAGAGTCATGACCTTCTTGTAAATATTAATAGCGAAGGTAACTTTGCCGCATGCATAATAGTCATTTCAACTACCAAGAGATGTGCCTAATTGAGTATGACAAACTATCTCAATCAATTTATACAATTATAATCACCATCGAATATCACCATATATAATTCAACACTACCACTTTTTTTTTTTAAAAATTGAATTCATACAAAACTTCTATATTTTATACTTATCAAGCCTATATGAATTTTATTTCGAAATTCCATTTAAAACACTAAAAAATATAGCTCGTAATAACGTCTTGCCTTGATGAATGAAAAATTTTGTTAAGCTGATACATATGTCAGTGAATATTTATAATTTTTAAAACCACTTGAACTAATCTATAATTACACTATATTTTAAAGAGTGTAAACATAATTTATCATAAACTTAAATTTAATTATTGTAAGACACATTTCATAGACGAGCCAACTAGTTCATCCGTTTGCACATCAACACGAATTGTTTTGGATAATTACACTTACATTCTCTGAAATTTAAAGTAAAAACATTTTAATTTATTGGAATTTGTATAGTTACAAAAACATTATTATCATCAATATTTTATAAATTTAATTGTGAGATGAAAATTAATGATTTCCATACTTATGCAAATGTCAATGAAGCCCAATTATAAAATAAAAGTCGATGATATGAGGGGATTTTATAATTATGTAAACTTTTAAGGGTTAAGTGTATTTACGCCAAATTATGGAAGATATAAGCATAATTATTTCTAAAATTTTGCTTATGTAAACGACCACTCATAAAGATAGTATAATAATATTTGTTAAGTGATTGGTCAGGTGTAGCCAAATTGAATTTTGACTTCATTCTTTTTTTGACAAATTAATTTTTTTTTAACGAAAAATTACATTTACACCCCTTAAGATATATTATAATTATATATATATATATTTTTATTTTAAAAATTACAAATACCTCGTTGAGATTTATGTTTCTTTTGTAAACACTAATAAATGTATCAGGAAGGTTAATTTTTGCATCTGTAATAGTCAACTCATCCATAAATAGACATATCTTCTCGAATTTGACAAAAATTTTCAATCAATTTTGTTATTCTACTAACATGGACAAAATAATTTTACATTATACCACCACAACTAGTCAACCGAATCTATAATTCGATACCGCAATTGCCCCTTTTTTTTTGAATTTAACTTCAAATATGACTTCTACATATTATACATATCAAAATCATATAAATCTCATTTCAAAACCCAATTGAAAATAATAGAATACGAATTGTAATTATATCATGCATTTATGAATAATAAATTTTATTAAATTGATTATTGAGGTGTTTGTAATGTTTAAAACTCCATAAATTAATTTATAATTACGTTAAATCTCAGGGTGTAGCGGTAATATATTTATATATATATAAATTAATTAAAAAAATAGAACAGCACGTCAAAATTAAAACTCTACTTAATTTCATTAATTGTTGACAACATTTAATGCGCTAATTAAATTCAAATTCACAGTTCCTCCATGAGAAGAATTTCAAACAGACAATACCCCAAGTGAAGATCGCCGACGGCGAAGATATAACCTATGAGGCGGCCACCGCCACCCTCCGCCGCGCGGTCCATTTCTTCTCCGCCTTGCAAGCTAGCGACGGCCACTGGCCGGCGGAGAATGCCGGTCCGTTGTTCTTCCTTCCGCCGCTGGTGAGTCCTCTTATAAAACGCTAATTTTAAGAATCAAGCACCGGGGACATGATTTCAGGCCGTGATTGATCGTCTTGTTCTTCGCCGCCTTTTATTTTTATTATTTTTTAGGTTATTTTTGTTTGGTATATGGATTTTTGTGTGGGAATGAAGAATATGTTGAGATGTGTGGATTGAAAATTAACATTTTGATTCAACAGTGATGATTTGTGGAGCTTATTATTTGTTTTTATGTTTTATTAATTAAGTAATATGAAGAGAAAAACGTCGTGACTTGATTTATTATGGTTCTCATTAATATTATCTTCTTTATGTATGTTAAAACAAATTGTGTTGGAGAGGGGAATTATTAGTAAACTGTCCTCTATGATTTTTTTGACACACACATATGTGTGTCTGTGTATGTGTATGTGCACAGTTAAAGTGATTTCCTTCATGTTTATGCAAAAACCATGCAGGTCATGGTTCTGTACATTACTGGCCATCTCAATGCTGTTTTTTCAGCAGAACACCGCAGAGAAATACTCCGCTACATATACTGTCATCAGGTGCAATATCTACTCAACAATTTGCATACCTCAAATTACAGTCAAGTTTCTCAATTAGATACATATGCACAAGACTATACCATATCCAATATTGGCCTATTTGCGAATAACAGAATGAAGACGGTGGCTGGGGATTGCACATAGAAGGCCACAGCACAATGTTCTGCACGGCGCTCAACTACATTTGTATGCGTTTATTGGGTGAAGGACCCGACGGTGGTGTGAATAATGCCTGTGCTAGAGCAAGGAAATGGATACTTGACCATGGCACTGTGAAAGCTATACCTTCTTGGGGAAAAACATGGCTTTCGGTATGATCATAGTAATGATTTATTTTGATATCATCATAGTAACAATTTATTGAATATAGGAAAGAGTTTTCAATGACTTACTTAAGTTTAAAATTTTTTCGAGTTTTTATAGTATGCTTTTACGAATTTACTGGTCGCTACTCCAATCATGTACATAGAGGATTCTTGATTGACCATCCAAGATACTATGTATGCTAATTGAGTTTTCTTAAAGAGAACCAATACGTAAAAAAATACGTGTTTTAGAGATTAAAAATATTAACATTTGATCCCAACTTCCAGTTCAAATTTAATAACCATTTCACCACAAATTGACGGGTTAAGTTGTGGTTCAAGTTAGCTCTCTTGTGTGACCCAAAATCCCATAACCGAGTATGTATCAAAGGATAATAACATGGAAAACAATTTAACTAAGTACTTAAAATGAGTTCATAAAGCTAAAGTGGTCCTGATTCTTTTGTGCGTAGATAATTGGATTATTTGACTGGTCAGGAAGTAACCCAATGCCCCCCGAATTTTGGCTTCTGCCATCTTTTCTCCCAATGCATCCAGGTTAGATACTTGCTTAGTTTCTATAACTAATAAGGTAAACAAACTTGATTCTTCTTAGCTAACAAGCATGTTTTCCACATAAAATGCAGCAAAAATGTGGTGCTACTGCAGAACGGTTTACATGCCTATGTCATATTTATACGGAAAGAGATTTGTAGGTCCAATTACTCCTCTCATTTTGCAACTGAGAGAAGAGTTGCACGATCAACCTTATGACGAAATTAATTGGAGGAGCGTACGGCATCGATGCGCAAAGGTAAATAAACCCATAGTGAAAATTTTTAATACGAGGGGCATGATTAAATTTGTATCAAGGAATTTGTTCATGTTTGAGATGCAAAAATCTTAATTTAAGTAAATTATATGTACATATGCAGTGTAATATTTATAGACTTTTGGGGGAACGATTGTCCATACTAGCACAATGTTGGATCCATCGCTCTGTTTCATGATGCTAATATGTCTAATACATATATATATATACAGTACATACTATTTATAGACTCGAGAGGGGTAATTGCTGCTCCAGTATGGCAGCAGCGGTTGGCTATGTTCCGGTGCTTTTACTGCTAAAAGTCGTACTAATGGATCATATATCCCATTGCAGGAGGACCTATACTATCCTCATCCGTTGATTCAAGACTTGATCTGGGACAGCTGTTACGTATTAACGGAGCCTTTATTGACCTGTTGGCCTCTCAACAAGCTGAGAGAGAAAGCTCTCCAAATCACAATGAAACATATCCACTATGAAGATGAAAACAGTAGATATATCACTATAGGATGTGTGGAGAAGGTACTGTGCATACTGGCTTGTTGGGTTGAGGATCCTAATGGAGACTATTTCAAGAAACATCTTGCTAGGATCCCCGACTATATATGGGTTGCTGAAGACGGCATGAAGATGCAGGTATACAAATTCACAATTCTCACATTGATGCATACGTCAGTACAAGAAAAAAGAAACGGCGGACAACATATTAAGTGATAATGTAAAAATTATCACCAATTGTGTACGTTAAGACTTAAGTGACAAAAAGTTTTTTAGGTTGTCACAATTGACATGTAGTGCGTCCTTATATTAGAAGGAAAATCTTATTATGAAATAGTGCCATTTCCCTATTTTATTTTTTGTTTTTTCACTAAGTTGTAAATAGTGATAACTTAATACTAAATCTTGTCACTTTTGAACCATTTAGCGGCAATTATAAAACTAACGTCACTTAATAAATATGATTGCTAATAAAACAAAAGTTATTATGACTTAATAGATATTATAATTGATAAATTTTATTTATCATTTATTTTTTTCTCACTTTATATTTTTAATGAGGTTTCTTCATGATTTCTAGGAATATTTCTACCAATTAAAGTTGACACGTGTGATCTTGAAATGCAGAGTTTTGGCAGTCAAGAGTGGGATACTGGTTTTGCTATACAAGCATTGCTCGCTTGTAACCTAACTAATGAAATAGGCGAGACACTAAGAAAGGGGCATGATTTTATAAAGAAATCACAGGTTACAAAATATGCTAAATTCTGTCTCTTGTTGAAAATTTTGGGCTTATTAGTTAGAATTGGATACTCAAACTTGGCTCGCCGGCAGAGACAGAGCCGTGCAGGGACGGCTGGGTTCCCCAACTAAATATAGTTAAATTTTTAATGTCTCGTTTTCCTCCATGATTAAGCTTTTGACTTCAAATATTGCAGGTCAAAGACAATCCTTCTGGTGACTTCAGAAGTATGTACCGTCATATTTCTAAAGGATCATGGACGTTTTCAGACCAAGATCACGGATGGCAAGTGTCGGATTGTACGGCTGAAGGATTGAAGGTATTCATATTTATTGAGAAAGGGTATTTGAGAGATTGCAAAAAAGAAAATGAAATATTATAAACTTTTTTTGTGGTATTGTTTGTTTTCCAGTGTTGCCTTCTCTTCTCTATGATGCCACCTGAAATTGTTGGAGAAAAGATGGAGCCTGAGGGGCTCTATGATGCTGTCAACATATTGATCTCTTTGCAGGCAAAACAATTAAATGAAATTTTAAAATGAAACAAGTGGTTCTATATAATGATAATTATATTCTTGAAAAAATGCAGAGCAAAAATGGTGGTCTAGCTGCATGGGAGCCTGCAGGAGCCTCGGAGTGGTTGGAGGTAGGTTTTCCTTCTTTGTTTATTGGTTTTTTGGGTGGTCTATCATTATTCTTAAACTCATTAAAATATTTAGATCAGGACGAAGCCCGAAACTTTAATTTTGGAAGATGAAGCCAAATTTTTATCAAATATAAAACATGATTTTGTTATTTTTGGATATGAAATAATTTTAAACTTCGATAAAAATATAATTTCAACATAACCTTGTATACACTTGAGAGCCCCCACCAGAATCTTTTTGCTTCATCCATGATTTGGACAATTATGGTTTTAGGAGTTTATAAGTAACATCAGTTAATGATATATTTTGTCCTGCAGCTGCTGAATCCTACGGAATTCTTTGCCGATATTGTCATCGAACACGAGTAAGATGTATCCCATTTGTTCTTCTCCTTTGAAGAACACATTTTCAATCTATAAATCGAGCCTAACAAGAATTTTGATACAGGTATGTAGAATGCACTGGATCAGCAGTCCAGGCCCTTGTTCTGTTCAGAAAGTTGTACCCTGAGCACCGAAAGAAAGAGATCGAAAGCTTTATTACAAAAGCTGTTGGATACATCGAGGATATCCAAAGGCCTGATGGTTCATGGTACATATTTTTCTGATAAGTTAGACTGAATTGAATTAGATGCAATCTTATCAAAAAAACTCTCTGAAAAATGAAATAAAATAATTTATTTTATGACAATTCAATCTTGCCCTCATTAAAATTCTTGATGATTATGCATGCTGTACAGGTATGGGAGCTGGGGAGTTTGTTTTACATATGGCACTTGGTTTGCACTTCGTGGATTGGCAGCAGCTGGAAAGAGCTACAACCACTGTCCTGCCATTCAAAAAGCAGTTGATTTTCTACTTAAATCACAAAGGGATGATGGTGGCTGGGGAGAAAGCTATCTCTCCTGCCCAAAAAAGGTAACTGTGGCTCTAGTTTTATGAAAAATTTCTGCACAAGGCAAGTGCACTATTAGGGATGGAGCTAATTAAGGGGCTTGTGACAATCAAACTTTATCTACGGGTAAAGTTCTACTAATATTTAAACTTTTTCCTCACAGACCACAGTAAATGGGAAAAAATACTATTTATATTTTGTGAAAATCCATTATCACCCTCCCTCCCAATATGCCCCGATATCCTTAGTACCGTCTATAGAACAAGAGAAAGTGTTATTACTATTTCTCGGAAATCATTCTTGAATTTGTGGTTTTTGAATTCCACATAGAACAATCTAAAATCTAATCTTTCTTTTATCATAACTTTTTCTTGGTTTACCTAAAAATAGGTGTATGTGCCATTGGAAGAGAACCGCTCGAACTTGGTTCATACTGCTTGGGCAATGATGGGTCTAATCCATTCGGGGCAGGTCATTAGCCTTCTTACAACATCGAGTTTAACTAAGATAAATATGTTTGCTCATTCTAACCAAAAAAGA
Organism: Petrea volubilis; assembly: GCA_026212405.1. Classification (NCBI taxonomy): domain Eukaryota; kingdom Viridiplantae; phylum Streptophyta; class Magnoliopsida; order Lamiales; family Verbenaceae; genus Petrea; species Petrea volubilis. The sequence goes on from CM047878.1 coordinate 416,685, forward strand.
TTATCTTTGTTGTTCGTTTATGTAATTAACTTTGTGTTGGTGTGTGTGTGTGTGTTTTAACAGGGAGACAGAGACCCTACACCTCTCCACAGCGCAGCGAAGCTTTTGATCAACTCACAATTGGAAAATGGCGACTTCCCCCAACAGGTATATATGTGACTAAGAATGATTGCCAATGTTTCTTCACATATTAAGATTAAATTGATTGCGCGAAGATATACATACATTAGGGCATAGATTTAGTAAATTCCAATCTCAAATGAAAAGCGCAAACACAGTTGCCCTGTATGGCTCCCGTTGAATGGTCAAAGTTTCCTAAGACTTGACTCGTGCGGTATATAGAAACTGTTAAAGCTCTTTGAGTCTTGTATGGTGTCTTTAACCCGCATGAACTGTCCACCGGACTATCCGATCAAGCTGCAAAGACATTTTGTGACAAAACTCTGATTTTGTACTGTGCTCTTACAACTATTCCCTAATCACATTGTTCAATCTATTTGTAGGAGATTACTGGGGCTTTCATGAAGAACTGCATGTTACATTATGCAGCATATAGAAACATATTCCCATTGTGGGCTCTAGCAGAATATCGAAGCCACGTACCGCTACCATCCTCAAACATCTAAGAGCAAATATGCCGAGTATATGCGTTAATGTCACTAATGGTTTTTAAAGTTTATCGTTTAGAATCGCTTTTGAATTGTCATGTTTTTGGTCCTTTATGTTAAAAATAAGCAACACATCAGTTGTTCTGTTGGATCTTTCAGCCAAATTTCACCAAAAAACGCTTATGTGATATTCAAATTTGATTCTAATACTAGTGGACATGTGTTTATTATCGAATCCGAATTCAATAAATATTTTGAATAAGATTCTAGCAAATAAAAATTACTGTTCTAAGTCAAACAACCCGCTACATCGTGTAAAACTACAATTGCAAAAAAGTAAAAGAATATGAAGAATATGAAGAAAAATATATAGATACGTACACACAAATTCTTATCAAATAAATTGCTCCAAAATATAAAATCATCACGGCCCAGTTTTTTCCCAAAAAATAAAAAAGCCAAAATGGAATAGGGTTGTCAATGGAGCGGATTTTTATCTGAATCCGATATGAATTTTAATATATTTGATCGATTAAAATATTTAATAGGTCAGAAACGATAACAAATATATGTAATTCGAAATAAATGGGTTGGATTTTGAATCAAGCAGTCTGATCCGTTAAAGATCCGAAATCGAACTTTAATAATGCTTTTTTATTATATTAGCAACACCGCACACTCTACGTGTGTAGAAAATATAAAAATATATATTTTAATTTAGTACTTAAATTTTTTAGAATGAAAATATAAATATATTATTAAATTTCTTTTATAAAAATATTTTTGTAAGAATTATTTGAAATAATTTATTAAATTATAATAATTTAAAAAAATAATTATATGAAATAAAATTATATGATAATAAATAAATACAAAAAGAAAAAAAAATCAAGTAATTGTAATTAGAGAATGTGGTTTGTAGGTTGAGAACATGAATTTTTAAAAATGGATGTAATATTACAATATTGACCTTTTTATTTGCTTATTTATTGCAAGTGTTTACTAATTAAAATGATGAAAATTGCACATCAAAATTTGATATCTGAATTGAATCGATTTCATGTGAAATTTCAATTTTAGCCACAATTTTATATATCTTTATTCATTCCACATAAAATTAAAGGGCAAATTTTATAAACTCACATAAATAACTGCTATTTGTGAGATAAAAAGGCTTTTTTTTTTTTGTAATAATATAGATTAACAATCTTACATATATAATATTAAGTGAAGAATTTTATATATAATGCAATATCCAAACCATTATAACTTACAATACACTTTTTGATATTTTTCAAAGTAATTTTTTTAAAAAAATAATGTATAGTTTTTCTACATATTATAAAAAAATTCTACTTATTTAAATTTTATTTTTTACATAAGAAATAGCTCTTTATTGCTTATTTGATTTTCAAGTTTTAAATTTTTTAACAGTTAATTAGGTCGGATTTTTCTATCAATTTTGGATTTTTTCTTAGATTCAGACTCAGTTGAAATAATGTAAATCCTATAAGATTCGGATACTAAATATGTTTATTGGATTTGAATTCGGATTTGGATTTTCCTGATTTGATCCAAATCCCACCCATTGATATTTAATGGAATATAACAAGGCCGAAGCCCAGAAGGTACAAATCCTGCAACTCAGCCCAAAAAGCCCAAATTCATATTTGCCCATAAATTCTCACTCCAACCAATAAAAACACGACACGTAATATCCCTTTGGCTGTAGCACAAAACTTCCATGCTACCTGTGGCTCCAATATATTTTCGCCTTGGCGCGAGCCCTCGCTGCAAAAACCTTGGAGCCAAAGCTTCCCCCAAATTTTTTTTCAATTGAATCCAAAAAATTTACTACAAACAACATCACTACTACAAATTTTACTCTGTGTGTGTGTGTTGATTAAACTAAGCAATCTTTCTCATAGGAAGAATCATTAGATGATATTGGAATAACACACGCACACACTCATTCTGTCAAACTGGTATGCCCGTTTTGAAGAGATTGTAATATCTACAAAACATCATGAAATATCAATGTCATGTTTGAAAAATATAGGGGGTGTGATTGTCTGTTTACTATTTTAAAAGGGAGGTAATTGTAATGTTTGTGAGATGTGATTTCACTTTTCTTAATAGCTACATGTACTTTAAACCTAATTCAATTCAATGCTCTAATTAATTAACAGTGCTGAAAAAAGAACATTAAATAATTCACCCTGAATAGCACGTAATCTCTCCGTATGTGTTTATGTTATCGTGGGCTTTCACAAATTAGTAGATACTCTCGATAACTATTTTTCCTTTTTGACGACGTAACATGATTAGGTTTGTAACCCAGTGTTTGGGGGATTTGAAATTGAGAATTATTGAGGTATTTTATTCAAATTTTTTTAATGAAATGGCACTACTGATGGATATATTCAAACAAGTACGTAATTTCTTCAAATGCTAATTTTTAATAATGAAATGGCACTACCAATGGATATATTCAAACAAGTATGTAATTTCTTGTCACTGGGTTTAGAGTCGAGTGGTGGGTTTCGAAAGTGGTATCAGAGAGGTCTTGACATTTATAGGGTGTCTTGAGATAATGGTATATAAAAAAAAAAATTACGTAATTTCTTTAAATGCTATAGTGAGCTATGACGTTATAAAGAAGTTCTATACACTTAGATTAGATGAATAATTTCAATTTTTTTTAATAATATATCTCATTCAATAATTATGAACGACATAAATAAAAAGAAAAGAAGGTGGGGGAGGGGTGGGGGCGGGGGGAGGTGGTGGGCATTGAATTCAAGGGTGAAAATGTAATTTTTTCAATTCAATTGCATTTATTTTTGCAATCAAAGTGCGTGAATTAAACGGGGGTTTCTTGTACATAATATCAAATTCATGAAGTTTTTTATGCTAATTTAAATTACATAGAGTTTTTTGTGCACATTATAAATAACACAGAGGCTGGGTGCAATTTAATTACTCCACTCCCCAATCTCTATATATGCTCTTCTATCCTTTCTACCAAACAAAAGAAAAAAAATCACAAAAATTATTCTTCTCTTATTCATTCCTCTGTCTGCCAAACACAATCCTTCTCAAATTTCATCTCAGGTCTCTCTCTCTCTCTTTGTCTCTCTCTCTCTCTCTCTCTCTCTCCCTATATATGTGTGTATATATATATATATATTCTGTCTATCTACTCTACAACTATTACTACCTCATTTTGGATTACATGTACTTAATTAGTTCATGCATGAATATTTTTGGAACTGCATGGTTTAATAATTTGGCATTTGTTTTTAAAGATGGAGTAAGAAATTTTAATTTGAAAAGCCATTCAAAATTGAACTTTTTTTTCAGAATATAAAAGATAAATTTATTATTATAGGTGAGATTTCAAAGTAAAGGCCAATATATATGTGAAACATTGTTGTTCATAAATTGTGATAGATGTTGCCCTTAGCAGCCTTTTTGCTCGATTTTTTTCTCGTGCATGATCGAAAAATCTTGTATGAATCCGGTGCTCGGACTTTATATATGGACCAAATTATTCAAATTGTATTATCTTTTATATGTTGATTTTTAAAAATAAATTAAAAATGTGTTACAATTTAAAACGTATGTTGCATATGTGGGGCTAAAATCAAATGCATAAAAGAATTTTCCAACAACAACATACAACTGTTATACCTTCTCTTGAGACTGACAACTCTCTCTCTCTCTCTCTCTCTCTCTCTCTCTCTCTCTCCATATATTATATAGCCGCTTATAAGTTGCACGAAAAAACAATAAATCAAGAAAATGAGTTGCGCAAGAGAAATTCTTACATAGACTAGGTGCATGCACTCACGATTCAAATTTAACCACATTTAATAAATTATTACTATTTTTACTTTTAAATGCATGTAAGATGTGGTTGAATTTGAACCATTTGATATATGAATGGGACCTAAACACTGGATTCATAAAAGAAATTTCCGTTACGTAGCTAATTAGTACAACAACATTTGTAGTAATAATAATAATAATAATAATTGAAATATTTGTAATGAATATTAAAGATATGTGGAGGCTGAAGATTGGAGAAGGAGTTGATAGTCCTTACCTTTATTTTTGTTTTTTTTGGTAGTAAAAAGGAAGAAGCACTAGCTACAAGTAGAACTATCTTGCAGGAAAATTCTTACTCAGACCCGGCTTGGCCGCACCCAATCAATCATAGAGCAAGTGTTAATACATTTGTCATGTGATTGTTCACTCTCCCTAAACTGTATACCAATCACATGGCAAGTGTAAAACACTCACCACCTAATTAGTCTTGGTGTGGCCGAACCCGGTGCGGGTAAGAATTTCCCCTATCTTGCATGAGGAGATCTCTCATGTCAACTAACGGCTCGCTCCAAACAACAGTCTGATCACTCAAAACGTGCCCTTGTTTCGCCAAGAAGTCTGCACAACCATTCGCCTCACGCTTGACAACCTTGAATTTTGTTTCCCAAGGTCCATGAAGGAGCTGCCTGCAGTCATGAATAATGCACCCAAGCGGATGAGTTTCAATGTTTGCATTCTTGATCAGAGCCATCACCACCTCCGAATCAACTTCGATCTCAAGTCTTTGCAACCGGCGTTCCCATGCAAGTCGGAGACCTTCACGTAGACCAATTAGCTCTGCCATCGTGATGCTAGTGGAGCCCCACTTGCATGAAAAACCAAACACCCAATTCCTCATGTCATTTCTTACCAAACCACCCGACGTCGCCTTCCTAGTGCTCTCAAAGAAGCTTCCGTCTGTATTGAGTTTGTGCCATCCCTTGCTAGGTTTGAGCCAATGAACATTGCCATCCTTGACCTTGTCACGCCTGATAGGACATAGATAAGCCTGCTCTAAGTCCTGGACTAAGCTGCGAATAGCGAACATTGTCTGACTAAGGTTCTCCATTCTGTTCTCGAACACAAACGCATTGCGGGCTTTCCAAATACACCAAGATGTGGCTATGTAAACATTGGACCATTGACAGTCCGGGAGGATAGTGTTTCGGAATTGAGCTCGTATATTATGTTGACACCAACCTGGTGTAGATGTGGCAAGCAGTTGTGGAAACTCCGAAGTAGGGACAACAAGCTCCCAAATTTCTTTTGCTGCTGGACAGCTAACAAGGGTGTGCGACACATCCTCCCTTGCGTTTGAACATCGGGTACAAATGTCCGATGATGCAAAATTCCTATCAAATCGAAGAGAGTTTATGAGCAGGGTGTTATTATGGCACAACCAAAGAAAGAGTTTAAGTTTTTGTGGGCATTTGAGGTGCCATATCCAAGCCCATTCTCGGTTGTCATCACTCATTTCTGATACTTCACCCACAATCTGCTTGTATGCCGACGAACACGAAAACTTGCCATTGGCCGTAGCACCCCACACCCTTGAATCTTGATGATCTCTGTTCAGTGGGATAGGGATGGCGAGAATGGCTTTCTTAGCCTCATATGGAAGTGCTGTGCGCAACACACTCGACACAGTTCATGATCAACTCGACTAAGTTTGAAGGGATTTTAAAAAACTGAAGTGTTTGTTTGAGAAAATCCCAACTAACTTTGTCGTATGCCTTCTCAAGATCCAACTTAATCACCATTCCACCTCGCTTGCTCTTGGATGCTGTCAAAGTGTGCACCAGCTCTTGTAAAATGATGATGTTATCTTGCGTTCCCCTCCCCGGTATAAAACTACTTTGATGTGGACTGATCAACTCACTAATGTTGGGCGTGAGGCGTGCAACAATGAGTTTGGTGACAATTTTGAAAAGGACGTTACATAAGGCAATTGGTCGAAATTGATAAATCGAGCTTGGATTATCCACCTTCGGTATAAGAGCAATGAATGAATGTCCTAACCCCTGCGGAACAGATTTTTTGGAGAAACAATCCTGCACCAATTCGACGACCGAGTCGCCAATGACACCCCAATAAGTTTGATAGAAAAACGCATGGCAACCGTCGGGTCCGGGGGCCTTGTGGGGGCTCATACTCTTAACAACTGCAAAAATTTCTTCAACCGTGACCCTAGCACTCAAGTGATGGGCTGCCTGGTTTGATAGACTTCTTTGAAACGGACTTAACTCAATTGTGGCTATAGGGGGAGCTATACTCGAGAAGAGGTTGTTGAAGTATTCTCGAGCATGAGCTTTCAAAACAACTTGATCCGTCACCCAACTTTCATTAATCTTTAAAGCGCTGATCTTGTTCTTTCTTCTCCTACATAATGTTGAGATATGGAAAATTTTTGTGTTTTTATCCCCCAACTTCAACCAATTAATCCTCGATTTTTGGAACCATAACATCTCCTCTTGTTTCAACACAAGATTATATTCGGTGATAAGTTGGCTTTCAAGATCACTAAGAAATTGCTTGAACCTATGTGCAAGAGCTTTTTGGATACCGACAATCCGTGCCAAGAGATGCTTTTTCCTATGAAAAATGTTTCCAAAAACCCGTTTATTCCATTCTCTCATCGTGGCTGGGAGTGCAGCAAGCGCTTGAAGCACATATTTTTCTTTTCTCCAGACTTGTTTGATTACATTTTCACAATCCTCGTGCGTGACCCATGCAAGCTCGAACCTAAATGGTCTTGGTGTGCGGTGTATATTCAAACCATGGCAACAAGTTAAAATAGGGTGGTGGTCTGATTGCGTTCTAGGAAGAATATACACCATGCCCTCCGAAAAAGCCATTCTCCACTCGGTGTTAGCAAGTGATCTGTCGAGTCTTTCTCTAATCAAGCAACCCCTCTTTCTTTTATTGGTCCACGTGAACTTTGGGCCTTGGAAACCAATGTCCATGATCCCGCACTTGTTCATTCCTTCCCTAAGTTTGTTGCATCGCCCCCAAGTGGTTGGAGGGCCACCATTTTTCTCGGAGAAGCATGCAATGTCATTAAAATCCCCCGTTAAGAGCCATGGGCCTTGAACTCGTGTACTAAGGTCTTGTAGTGCGCTCCATAACTCGTCTCTCTTTCCCGAGTGAGGGCTAGCATAAATGCCGCTGCATAACCACTCATTGTCCAGAGTCGAGCCGATCCGAGCATGAATAGCTTGCGACGTCACTGTAAGTATTCTCACCCGAACTCGATTTTCATCCCATAACATCCATATCCCCCCCCTCAACCTATCGTTGGTGCCCGACACACATTCGGGAACCCCAGATTACTTGAAATAACAATAGCTCGATTGTTCGAGACCTTAGTTTCCAATAAGAACACTACATCCTGATTATTAGCCCTAACCATATCACGAAAATGCCTTCGAAAATCCCTACCACCCGCGCCCTGGCAGTTCCAAGATAGTACCTTCATAGCTTGATTATATAGATGTTGTGAGAGTAGTGGGAACACAACATGGAGCCCGACCATCTCCTTCAAAAGTGGGTGTACTAGTACTTTCATCAACAAGCATTGTTGTCTGTTCTTGAGCACACTGAGGTTCCTTTTGAACCTCATATCGTAACTGCTTATAGTCCACTGCTCTCGTTGGAGGAGAAGTCCAATTTTGGCATGGGGTTGTATTAGTGGTGCTTGTAGTATCGGGTCCATGGGAGTCCTCAGGTGGGGACGTTTGGGGGGAGTATTTAGGGATAGTAGTTGGGATTCCTGGAATATTCGGCAGCTGAGGTGATGGGAGTGTTGTGGCCGTAGCAAGAGTAGGGTACACTTGGTTTCCATTGCCCCCAAGGGTGGTGGTGTATTTGTGGGGAGCATAAGCGCAGTAGTTATGTCCAGCTGTTGGTGATGGTGCATTTGCTGAACAGGTTCTACTAAGGCTCAAAGGAGCCTGGTCTTTGGGAGTAGTACTTCTTGCTTGTTGTTTGACTTTGTGTGTAGTATTAACGTTGCTGTGAACAAAGCCTGAGGAAGGAGTTCCTTTTTCCATGTAAGTAGATATGTTACTCTTTTGGCCTTCTATAACGTTGATATTGTTGATTTCCTGGTTCCCCAAAATATCAAATCTGTTGGTACTCTCTTTTCTAGTGTTAGGTTGTCCTCCTTTCCTAGACATGTTCTTTCCCCTACCTTTTTTGACTAACATCCACTCCCCAAAACGCTGACCCTGTAGCTTTTCTTCAAAGGACACTTTTGGCGCTGGCAGGTCTGGAGTTGGTAGTTTTTGTGCAGCAAACACATCCTGGCCGTTGGTGTTTCTCGGGCAATCAACGGATCGATGACCCACTAGCCCGCAAGTGAAACAGATCACCGGAATATTCTCATATTCAACTGGAAGCATGATTCCGTTCACCTCGACGGCGCTAAGCAGCGGCTTGCCCAAGTCTACTTGTACACAAAAACGTGCGAATTTACCCCGTGTCGCCCAATATGTATTATGATCAATTTTGATGGGCTCGCCCAGACTAGCCGCAATCGAGTAAACGATGTCCTCTTCATAGTACTCCACCGAGAGCTCCGGAATCCTAACCCATGTTATGGCTGAGCTTATGGTGTCCTTAGACGGCTGGAAGTTGGGAAACCACTTTCTTACGATGAGATATTGATTTGCCACTACCCACGGTCCCTCCATAAAGATATATTCGATCTTGGCTTTGTCATCTGATTTGAGAATGAAGCATCCATGGCCCAAGTCAATGAGCTCAAAGTCTCCTTGAAGTTTCCACATTTGGTTCACTTTGGCGGAGAGCAAGGAATAACTGATGGGTTTCCCTAACATACGGAGTATAATGGAGTCCCTCCAAGGAGCTTTGATAGCCTCTTCATAGTCCTTTTTTATCATGATTCTAGGAAAAGGGTGCTCTTCCGTAGGGGTTATCACCTTAATTTTATCAATGTTGAGTAGTCCTTGTTTAGAGACACGAACTGCTCCATGCCTCGAGCTGCTGCCCACGAGTGATACAAGGTATGATCCCTTCATCTTTCCGCTGGATTCATGGTTCTGATGGCGAAGTACTGCTTCCTCCATATTAACGTCGTCTTCTATTGATGAAGTCTTCACCTTTTTGGTGCTGCGCTGTATGAGATCCTGCTCTTCCATGGAAGTGGGGGGCACTAGCTCTCTTTCAGAATTTTCTCTCTCTACACTCATAGTGAGATTCCTCTCTCTCCACATGCTTTATTAATTAGCACCAACAATTATGTGGGTAGACAAATATGGGTATTCGACCCGCATTACGGGACATCAGAGCTCCGAGAAGAGGTGGACAAAGCCCGACAAGACTTTTGGGCCAATCGAAACCGGGTCAAGCCCAGTAATGATCTCCTTTGGCAGATCCAGGTTCTAATACTTTCCCATTTTTAATTTTGAGTTAATTATAACAAGAAACAATTAAATTATACTAATAATATTGATATACTCGATGCGTGTGTATAATTATAAAAAAAAATTAATGGAATTCTTGTTTTTTTTTGGTAGTATATATGCTGTCAAAAAGTCAAAATATTTTTAATTATTTTTAATAAATTCATAAATTAATAATAATTGAAAATAAAATAAATTTAAAAACTAAGAAATTAACCAAATTGATATTGAAGAGTATCTAGAGATAAAAGAGAATACAGGGGGGGGGGGGAGGAGAAAAAAAAAGAAAAAGAAAACAAAATGGACGTGTAGGTATGTAAGAAGAGCGAGATAAAGCGAAAAAAATGACAGACCAAAAATAAAAGGGTGCTGACTCTTTATACAATAGTATAGATGAGCTGACTAGCTCATTCACTCTCATTATTATAATCTTTTGGGATAATTACACTTACACACCCTGAACTCTGGCGTAAATATATTTAGAACCCTTGAAGTTTGTATGATAATAAAAACCACTCTCATTATCAAATTTTTAGAGATTTAATTGCAAGATAAATTAAAAGTCAACGGTAAGGGTAGTTCATGTAATTGTGCAGAGCTTAAATAGGATGGCAATGATGATTTTTATAATTATGCAAACTCCACAAGCTAGTAGGCCTAAATATATATGCATCAAACTTTGGGGATGTATTTGTAATTATACCTATTTTTTTTGCTAATTTGAGTTTTGCCTTTCGGCCTCTTGTGAGTATTGTGACTCGATTTAGTCTCCTATCACTAATGAAAAAATATCTATTAAAAAAAAAGTAAAAATATTTGGGAAACAAAAATCGATTTGCAAATTATTACACATATTTTGTACAAATTTATTCAAGACTATTCCAAATACTTCGTTTGAAACACGTCTTTACAATAAATTCCAAACGGGTGTTTCTTAAAAGCTATTTAAAATAGTTTCAGATAAAAATATATTTAATTATTACATCTAAATACAAAATGAATTAATTATTTTTTTAAAAGCACAACTATAAAAAACAATTATCGATAATTAATCTAGTCATGACTAATTTTTTTACTCAACAACAACAACAACAACAACAATAATAATAATAATAATAATAATAATCTCGTTCATTGTTCACAATATTTAGAGTTCGTTTGGATGTATTTTTTATTTTAAAAAGACACTTATTTTTTGAAAAAAAATACTTTAAAGAAAAAAATATATTTAAATGAACCTGATATTGCCATATTTCATATTTTTGGGCTTTTATAAATTAATATTAATAAAGCCCAGGAACGGCCCTCAAAAACTAAGTCCAGGAAGGGAGGAGTCTTTCCTAAAGCCCAACACAGCCCTGGACCAAAGCCCAAGAAGGATACGCCCCTGGGCCAAAGCCCAGGAAGGATACGTCCCTCAGCCCAAGCCCAGGAAGGAAGGTCTCGAGCTCTGGCCCACCTACCACTTGGAATGAAGAGGAGGAGCCCTAGACCGAGTTAAAAGGCACATGGAGATAAAAGAAGTTCAGATTTTCTCATCATATCTCGGAAGATCGCAACTAATGCGCCCCAACAGCCCTGATTTCGCGGAGCACACCCTGATTCCCAGGACAGGTCGGTTACGTCCCTGGCTTTATATAAACACCAGGGGCGTACAGAGGCAAAGAGGAATTTTTCTAAGCATAAAATTATTCTCTTAGTTCTGAAATAATTCTCAAACGTTCTCTAAGCCATTATTGATTGTTTTCAAGCATAACCTTGATAATTTCGAGCATCGTTTATGTTTATTTCATTATTTTTTTGCATACTTTTTCTCATTTCTAAGCAAATACTGACTTAATTCAGTGGAGTGCTAACCTCCTTTTTTGCAGGTTCTTTTTCCATCGAGACGATTAAACTCACAAAAGGCCGAACTCTTTTCCCGCGTTACAAATTCTTGGTGCTAGGAAAACGAGAAGCATCATTGGCGCCGTCTGTGGGAAACGAGTTAAGGCGTGAGAGAGTTTACTACGAAACGACGAAGCGCACATCGCTATGGCCAGAAATGACACACCCAAGACGTTGGGAGAAGAGTCCACTGATGTTCGAGGGAGCAACACCCCTATCATGACTTCGCAGGAGGGTGACATCCTCCCTGTCACGACTGTGCAGGATGGTAACATCCCTCCTAGAGGGGAAGTTTTGGAGGGCGGAAATATACGATCCACATTCATCACCCAAGGAGTGCCCCCTATAGGGACACAGTCCTTGGGAGTAGTTCCGAGAGAGGTAACGATCACAGGGGAACAATTTCCAGGGACGTTGGCTGCGGAAATACCACCTCCAGGACAGAGCGCTACAGGAATGCACTCTATATGGACGTTGGCCCCGGCAGTACAACGTCCAGAACAGAACGTTCCAGGAATAGGAATGGCAACGGGTCGAGTCTGGTACGGGTTTGGCCAAACCCGAGACCCGACCCGCCAGAAAATTTTGGACTCGGGACCCGTCCCAGACCCGGCGGGTCCCGGACCCGACCCGGCCCGGCCCGCCAAAGACCCGAACCCGGCGGGTTGGACCCGTTGAACCCGCCTGGTTCATAAACCCGTCCCAACCCACCAAACTCGACTCGTAAACCCGTTTCAACAACTAAAATTTTTATTTTTTAACAACTTTTTCAAATTGTACATCAAATCTAATAAAACATATTCAAATGAAATAATAATTTTTAAGATTTTTTAATTGTATTTATTTATATATTTATATTATATATATTAAATATATTTATATATATATATATACGGGCCGGGTTCGGGTCGGGTTCACTTGGACCCGAGACCCGACCCGAACCCGTGCGGGTCTAGAATTTTAGACCCGCAACCCGTCCCAAACCCGATTATACGGGTCCAAACCCGCCCCGAGCGGGTCGGGTTCGGGTCGGGGACCCGCGAAACCCGACCCATTGCCATCCCTATCCAGGAATGCACTCCACAGAAACGTTGGCCGCGGGAGTACAAGTTTTAGGACTGCATGCCCCAGGAGGACACTCTGCAAGATCTCATCCTCCAGGGACGTATGTTGCAGGAGTAACCCCTATAGGGGCGCACAATCCAGGACCCCATGCTTCAGGGACGTATGTCGCAGGAGTAACCCCTATAGGGGCGCACAATCCAGGACCCTATGCTCCAGCAACGTATGCCACAGGAGTGACGCCTATAGGGGCGCACACTTTGGGACCCCATGCTTTAGGAGAGGCACGTGTAGGAGAGCAAGCTGCAGGGGCGCACACTCTAGGATTGCAAGCCGCCGCACAACATGATACAGAAGTGCATGTTACGGGAACACGTGCCCCAGGGACGTATGCCACAGGAGAGATACCTGGAGGAGCACAGACCACAGGAACAATAACATGGGAAAACCTCACGAAGATGATAACAGGGGCCGTAGTGACTGCCCTCGCAGGGGTTGCACCACAAACGCCACCTACAGGGCATACAACAACGTGGAATGAAGTACCCCTCAGTGGCACCTCATGATGGAATAGGGGCCACAATGGGACTAATCGTCCCACACAAGAAGAAGGAGACCCTACAATAGCAACAAACACACCTCTGGACCACATAGAAGGACAAAACTTAGCAAGGGAATCCGCCTCGCTCCAAATGGATGCCAATATCCAATCCAACAGTAATCCATATGGTATCTGTGGGGGCACACGCGATGCGGAAAAGATACATACAGGGGCCCGGGGGAATCTCTCTGTGGGTCATCCTCGAGAGGGTTATCCTCCAACATGGGTAGTGGAGCTGCAACAAAGAATGCAGCAAATGGAGAGAAAGCTCACAGGAGAGCGAGAACTGGTCCCTATTGGGACTCCATTTTGCAGGAATGTACAAGAGGACGTCCTTCCTCCATTCACCAACACCGCCAACCTCCCGGAGTATGATGGTACCCACGACCCTCAGGAATACCTAGTCAGATTTGATGGTCTAGCTGAGCTCCACGGGTACACCGATGGAGTGAAATGTAAGGTCTTTCGCACCATTTTCAGGAGAGGTGCACAACAGTGGTTTAACCAATTACCTCCGAACTCCATCCGGACTTTTGAGGAATTTCGACAGTTGTTCCTGCACCAGTTTTCCAGTAGCAAGAAACGGCTGCGAACCCCACTGACCCTTTTCAACATAAAGCAAGGGGAAAGGGAGTCCTTGCGACATTACTTAGATAGGTTCAATGCGGCCGTCGTACAAGTCCCGGGGATCAGCGATGAAATGAAATCCACAGCATTTGCACAAGGGCTACGGAGAGGAAGCATCTACCGCTCTTTAGCTAAAAGGCCCCCCACTAATTTTGATGAACTCTTGGCACGAGTGGAGATGCATATCAATGCAGATGAGGCAATGACCCAACCTTGCGAGGAGTCAAGGGAAAGAAGAAGGGATGAAAGAAATGAAAGGAGCACATACTCCCCTAAGACATGAGGGGGATACCGTGCCTAAATAAAAGGGCTAGACCTTCCCGAAGCAACCCCAGAGGAAGGGTTCGCAATATGGTGAAAAAATTCAAGATACTCCCCTAAGACATGAGGGGGACACTGTGCCTAAATAAAAGGCTAGACCTTCCCGAAGTAACCCCAGATGAAGGGTTCGGAATATTCAAGATACTCCCCTAAGACATGAGAGGGACGCTGTGCCTAAAGAAAATGCTAGATCTTCCCGAAGCAACCCCAGAGGAAGGGTTCGTAATAGGGTGAAAAAATTCAAGACTTTGGCCTAAAACTTCATGGCCTCAGTTTAGGAAAACGACCCATAAGGACGAATGTCCCTAAAATTAAAGAGGAAATCTTCCCGGAGTAGGAAGAAACTCTCCCAACATCAAAAACAAACTCAAAATTTGCATCCTCAAGCGATGAGTCATGCAAACTACGAGTAAAACCACTGAGCACGCTATGTCCTTGTATATTGTTAACAAGATCAGTTGTTATTATTCCTTCTTAAAATTTAGATTGTGATCACGCAGGAAAGCAATTAAGGGAAGGTGCTCACAAAAAGGAAAACGCACAAGAATCAAAGGAAGGGAAGCATAAGAACACGATATTATTCATCATACGATTTCAAAAGAAGAAAAGCGGTCCATAGAGCATCCAAAAATAATGCATAGATAACGACCTATGAAAGTAGGTGGAGAAAAGTACGTGTGTAAGAGTACTAGATCATAAGCAAAAAGCAAAAGGAAAAAGCAAAGCTGGATAAAAGGGGGGAGGGGTGACCTTATACTAGTGCATCACTCTTTCCTCAATCCCTATTCAGGAAGGGAGGAGCCATCAGGGGTGGAGTCATCAGGGGAAGCGGAGCTGTCAGGAGGGGTAGAGCTGTCAGAGGAGCCATCCATCCTGGAAGCGGTAACACCCTCCGTCCTGGTGGTAGGAATGCCCACCGTACCTTTGTCAACACGAGTCTCAGGCAGAGGGATGGTTGATCCAAGACCTGAAAGGCAAACAACGAATCACCATCGAACAAAGGAAGTATGGAATATTAAATAAAGCAAGGATAGGGTGAGCAAAGGATACCTCCTCCGAAAGTAGTGGTGGAGACGCTAGCAGGAGGGGCATCGGTAGTGCCTTCCTCAACAAGAATCACAGGAGGATTGCCACCCTCCGTAGCTAAAATAGGAGGGTCCGCATTGGTCTTCACACAGTGGTGTGCATGTATCATTCCTTCAGGAGGGGCGTTAGCTTGTGAGCTCGATTCACGATCACCCTCTTCAACACGGTCAGGGGTGTTATCCCCCTCGGGCAGCACATCTAGGGGCACATCATCTAGCTTGGCAACTATGTCAAGAAAAGAAATACCTCCTCCAGGACGGAGCCAAGGAATGGAAGAGCAAGTGCACTAATACCGTGTATTCACCTTAAGAAGAGTATATTTTCTACAAAATATCACGATGCAAGCAACAAAGTTCAAGGTTTAAGCAAGGAACATACCATCCTAAGGGGTTAGTACGAGTAATTCCTTAACATTGGGGCCTAAACCTCAATAGGAAGGAGGGTCCCTATTTCGTGTTTCAGGAAAGCTTGACTCTACAACAATCCTAAAAGGTAACCGAAGGAGCGTCAAGGAAGATTGGGTGAAATCAAGACGAAGGCTCTTTCTCATACTCTCACAATCGAGTCACCTCAACTACGAGAGTGGGGGGGAGTGATGATATTGCCATATTTCATATTTTTGGGCTTTTATAAATTAATATTAATAAAGCCCAGGAACGGCCCTCAAAAACTAAGTCCAGGAAGGGAGGGGTCTTTCCTAAAGCCCAACACAGCCCTGGACCAAAGCCCAAGAAGGATACGCCCCTGGACCAAAGCCCAGGAAGGATACGTCCCTCAGCCCAAGCCCAGGAAGGAAGGTCTCGAGCTCTGGCCCACCTACCACTTGGAATGAAGAGGAGGAGCCCTAGACCGAGTCAAAAGGCACATGGAGATAAAAGAAGTTCAGATTTTCTCATCATATCTCGGAAGATCGCAACTAATGCGCCCCAACCGCCCTGATTTCGCGGAGCACACCCTGATTCCCAGGACAGGTCGGTTACGTCCCTGGCTTTATATAAACACCAGGGGCGTACAGAGGCAAAGAGGAATTTTTCTAAGCATAAAATTATTCTCTTAGTTCTGAAATAATTCTCAAAAGTTCTCTAAGCCATTATTGATCGTTTTCAAGCATAACCTTGATAATTTCGAGCATCGTTTATGTTTATTTCATCATTTTTTTGCATACTTTTTCTCATTTCTAAGCAAATACTGACTTAATTCAGTGTAGTGCTAACCTCCTTTTTTGCAGGTTCTTTTTCCATCGAGACGATTAAACTCACAAAAGGCCGAACTCTTTTCCCACGTTACAAATTCTTGGTGCTAGGAAAACGAGAAGCATCAGAACCTTTTAAATAAAGCAGAAGCCAACAAAAAAAAAATCAAAAAGATTTTGTTTTTTAAAAGCTACTTCAAAATAATTTGAAATAAAAATATATTTAAAAATATTTTTAATTATATATCCAAACTTAAAATTATTTAATTTTAAAAAAATTATTATAAAAGAAACACCGTTCGAGAGTAGTAGGTTTTTTTTTTTTTTTTCTCAATCCATCCAAGCGAGCCGGGTCGTTCCTACTTAAATATTTAAATTCTAAATCCACAGTGCCTTCATGAGAACAATTTCAAACAGACCATACCCCAAGTGAAGCTCGCCGACGGCGAAGATATAACCCATGAGGCCGCCACCGCCACCCTCCGCCGCGCGGTACATTCTTCTCCGCCTTGCAGGCCAGCGACGGCCACTGGCCGGCGGAAACTTCCGGCTCATTGTTCTTCCTTCCACCTCTGGTGAGGCCTCTTATAACCCTAATTTTTAAGAATTAAGCACCGGGGGACATGAATTCGAGCTTGGATTGATTGTTATTTTTATTAATTTTTGGATTATTTTTGTTCTATGTATGAATTTTTGTGTGATAATGAAAATACGAGTACATTAATGGATTGAAATTAACATTTAAATTTTACATTGATGATATGTGGATTTTATTATTTTCTCAGTGTTTTATTAATTAAATAATGTTCAGATTAAGTACCATTATTTGACTTACTATGATTCTTCTCATCTTCTTTGTGCTCCATCAATCAGATTGTGTTTGATAAACTGTGCCCCATTAGTCAAATTGTCTGTGTATGTGTATATGGAGCATGTTAAATGGTAGGCATTTAGGGTCTATGGTTAAAGGATTGGAAATGATGATTATATGTATGAGAGCAGACACAAATGGTATATTATTTTAAAAAATAAGATAAATAGTTACATTTTTCAACTCTTCGAATACTAAAATTTAATAAAAAATATATGTAATATGGCTTTATATAAATTTGTATGAAAACTATTACCCTCACCAGCTCCATTTTTAAGCCCAGTAAACCATCTTAACTGAATTGTACAAGTTTTTTCTTCTCAATATTAATTTCCTTAATGATTATGCAAAAACCATGCAGGTCATGGCTCTGTACATTACTGGCCATCTCAGTACTGTTTTTCCAGCAGAGCACCGTAAAGAAATCCTCCGTTACTTATACTGTCATCAGGTCTAATATGTTGATACCTACTCAACAATTTACATACCTCAAATCATAGTCAAGTTTTTCTGTTAGATACATAAACATGACATCATATGAACCATTTATTGACTAATAATGATATATTTTCGGATAACAGAACGAAGATGGTGGCTGGGGGTTGCACACAGAAGGCCACAGCACAATGTTCTGCACGGCGCTCAGCTACATTTGTATGCGATTACTAGGTGAAGGACCTGACGGTGGCATAAATGATACCTGTGCTAGAGCAAGGAAATGGATACTTGGCCATGGCACTGTGAAAGCAATACCTTCCTGGGGAAAAACATGGCTTTCGGTATTGTCATAATAACAATTTATGTAAAGATAATCATCATAAAAAATTATTTGAATATATATGATAAACACTATTTTCAGATTTCATCGAGTTTGTTTTGTTGTTATATAGTACGGTTTTATGAACTTACTGGTCGGAAATCCAATGACTTATAGAACAGATTATTTATCAGTGATCCAATATACTATATATACTAATTGAGTTTTCCTAAATAGAAACCAATTGTTTCTTGGACGTAAGGAAAAAAACAAAAAAACAGGAATTTTGCTCCCAACTCTCAATTCAAATCTCATAACTCTTACTCCAGAAATGTTTTTTCCCCTTATTATTATTATTATTATTATTATTATTAAATCATGGAATATATATCAAAGGATAATAGCATGAAAAACAATTTAATTAAGTACTTTGATGATCTCAATGAAGCTAAGGATATCCTGAATTTTTGTGTGTGTGCAGATACTTGGATTATTTGACTGGTCAGGAACTAACCCGATGCCCCCTGAATTTTGGCTTCTTCCATCTTTTCTCCCAATGCATCCAGGTTGGCCACTTGCTTAATTTCTTGCACTACTAAGGCTAGGAAACTTGATTTTTGTTATGGATGCTTATCTAACAAGCACATTTTCCGTATAAAATGCAGCAAAAATGTGGTGCTACTGCAGAATGGTTTACATGCCAATGTCTTATTTATACGGCAAGAGATTTGTAGGTCCAGTTACTCCTCTCATTTTGCAACTGAGAGGAGAGTTGTATGATCAACCTTATGATGAAATTAACTGGAGGAGCGTATGGCATCAATGTGCAAAGGTAAACAAACCCAAAGTCATTAATTAGAAATTAATGGGGCATGATAAATTTTTTATAAAATATGACAGGCAAAATTTTCGTATTTGAGATGCAAAAATCTTTGACTAAGCAAATTATATAAGCAGACAATTGTTCCTATTAGCACCCTGTTGGATTGTCCCCTTATGCTTCATACTGCAGATAGACATACACACATACACATACACACATATGGTATAGAATTTTTAAGACACAAGAATTGCACTGTACCTGTTGATTTTGTTCCTGTGCTTTCTAATGCTGAAAGATGTACTAAATCAATCATATATCCCAATCCAGGAGGACCTCTACTATCCTCATCCATTGATCCAAGACTTGGAATGGGACAGTTGTTATGTATTAACCGAGCCTTTATTGACCCGTTGGCCTCTCAACAGGCTCCGAGAAAAAGCTCTCCAGGTCACAATGAAACATATCCACTATGAAGACGAAACCAGTAGATATATCACTCTAGGATGTGTGGAGAAGGTACTATGTTTGCTGGCTTGTTGGGTTGAGGATCCTAATGGAGACTATTTCAAGAAACATCTTGTTAGAATCCCTGACTATTTATGGGTTGCTGAAGATGGCTTGAAGATGCAGGTATGCAAATTCACGATCCTCACATTGATGCATATTTTAGTACAGGAAGAAAGAAAACTGGGGACAACATATTAGGTGATAATGTAAAAATTGTCACCAATTGTGGACATTAAGACTTAAGTGACAAAGCAAAAGTTATTTTTATTAACAATAATGATGTTGCAAATGTTAATAGTGACAAAAGTTACTTTTAGGCTGTTACAATTGACAATTAGCGACGCCCTTATATTATAAGGAAAATCTTATCACGAAATAGCGGCATTCTTTTTTTCTTTTGACTTAGTTGTAAATAGTGATAACTTAATGCTAAATCTCGTCACTTTTAAACCAATTAGCGACCATAATAAAATTAATTTCAAATAATAAATGCGGTTGCTGAAAACAAAATTATTGTCAATATATATTATAATTGATAAATTTTGTTTATCCTTTCATTTTTTGTCACTATATATTTTTTTTGTAGTGTGCTTCATTATTTCTTGGAATATTTCTACGAATCAAAGTTGACATAATGTATGATCTTGAAATGCAGGGTATTGGCAGTCAAGAGTGGGATACTGGTCTTGCTATGCAAGCATTGCTGGCTAGTAATCTGACTGATGAAATAGGCGAGATGCTAAGAAAAGGGCATGATTTTATAAAGAAATCACAGGTTACAAAAATATGCTAAATTCTTTTTTTCTTGTTGAAAATTTTTGAGCTTATTGGTTGGAATTGGATGCCCAAATTTTGTTTGACAGCAGAGATGCAGGCGTGGACACCCCCCGCCCCCCCCCAAATAAAAAACTAAATGCTTTAATAAACTATCTTTTATATATATACATATTATATTTATTAAAACTAAATATAGTTTACTTTTTAATTTCTCTTTGTCCTCCGCAATTAAGTTCTTGGCTTCAAATAATTCAGGTCAAAGATAATCCTTCTGGCGACTTCAGAAGTATGTACCGTCATATTTCTAAAGGAGCATGGACGTTTTCAGACCAAGATCATGGATGGCAAGTCTCGGATTGCACGGCTGAAGGATTGAAGGTAATGACTTTGTCAAGAAGGTTATTTGATTGATTGCACAATAGAAAATGAAATAATATTACGCTTTTTTGTCTTAATTGTTTGTTTTCCAGTGTTGTCTTCTCTTTTCTATGATGCCACCTGAAATTGTTGGAGAAAAGATGGAGCCTGAGGGGTTCTATGATGCTGTCAACATATTGATCTCTTTGCAGGTAAACATTAGGCATCACACCCCCCGCCCCTCCCAACCCGCCCCCCACCAAACAGTTTTATGGCCTATTTTAAGACAAGTGGTTCTATGTAATGATAATCATCTTCTTGAACAAATGCAGAGCAAAAACGGTGGTCTAGCTGCATGGGAGCCTGCAGGAGCCCCAGAGTGGCAGGAGGTAGGGTTTCTTTGTTTGTTTATTTTTTTGGGTGGTCTATCGTTATTCTTAAACTCATTAAAATCTTTAGATCAGGACAAAGCCCGAAACTTTAATTTTGGAAGATGAAGCCAAATTTTTATAAAATATAAAACACGATTTTTTTATTTTTGGATACAAAATTTTTTTAAACTTCGATAAAAATATAATTTCAACATAACCTTGTATACACTTGAGAGCCCCCATCAGAACCTTTTTGCTTCGTTCATGATTCAGACAATTATGGTTTTAGGAGTTTATAAGTAACATCAGTTAATGATATATTTTGTCCTGCAGCTGCTGAATCCTACAGAATTCTTTGCTGATATTGTGATCGAACACGAGTAAGATGTATCCCATTGGTTCTTCTCCTTTGAAGAACACATTTTCAATCTATAAATCGAGCCTAACAAGAATTTTGATACAGGTATGTTGAATGCACTGGATCAGCAGTCCAGGCCCTTGTTCTGTTCAAAAAGTTGTACCCTGAGCACCGAAGAAAGAGATCGAAAACTTTATTACAAAAGCTGTTGGATACATCGAGGATCTCCAAAGGCCTGATGGTTCATGGTACATATTTTTCTGATAAGTTAGACTGAACTGAATTAGATGCAATCTTATAAAAAAAACTCTTGAAAAATGAAATAGAATAATTTATTTTATGACAATTCAATCTTGCCCTCGTTAAAATTCTTGATGATGATGCATGCCGTACAGGTATGGGAGCTGGGGAGTTTGCTTTACATATGGTACTTGGTTTGCGCTTCGAGGATTGGCAGCAGCTGGAAAGAGCTACAACGACTGTCCTGCCGTTCGAAAAGCAGTTGATTTTCTACTTAAATCACAAAGGGATGATGGTGGCTGGGGAGAAAGCTATCTCTCCTGCCCAAAAAAGGTAACTGTGGCTCTAGTTTTATGAAAAATTTCTGTTCTAGGCAGGAGAACTATTAGGTATGGAGCTAATTAAGGGGCTTGTGACAATCAAACTTTATATACGGGTAAAGTTCTACTAATATTTAAACTTTTTCCTCACCATAAATGGAAAAAGTACTATTTATATTTTGTGAAAATCCATTATCACCCTCCCTCCCAATATGCCCCGATATCCTTAGTACCGTCTATAGAACAAGAGAAAATGTTACTACTATTTCTCGAAAATCATTCTTGAATTTGTGGTTTTTGAATTCCACATAGAACAATCTAAAATCTAATCTTTCTTTATCATAAGTTTTTCTTGGTTTACCTGAAAATAGGTGTATGTGCCATTGGAAGAGAACCGCTCGAACTTGGTTCATACTGCATGGGCAATGATGGGTCTAATCCATTCGGGGCAGGTTATTAGCCTTCTTACAACATCGAGTTTAAATAAGATAAATATGTTTGCTCATTCTAACCAAAAAAGATTATCTTTATTGTTCGTTTATTTAATTAACTTTGTGTTTTTGTGTGTGTTTTAACAGGGAGCCAGAGACCCTACACCTCTCCACCGCTCAGCGAAGCTTTTGATCAACTCGCAATTGGAAAATGGTGACTTCCCCCAACAGGTATATATGTGACTAAGAATGATTGCCAATGTTTCTTCACATATTAAGATTAAATTGATTGTGCTTGCGACAAAGACATACATAAATTAGGGCATAGATTTAGTAAATTCCAATCTCAAATGAAAAACGCAAACACAGTTGCTCTGTATGGCTCCTGTCGAAAGGTCAAGGTTTCCTAAGACTTGACTCGTGTGGTATATAGAAACCATAAAAGTTTATAATTTGAGTCTTGTATGGTGTCTTTAACTCGCATGAACAGTCCACCGGACTATCCGATCAAGCTGCAAAGTCATTTTGTGACAAAACTCTGATTTTGTACTGTGTTCTTACAACTATTCCCTAATCACATTGTTCAATCTATTTGCAGGAGATTACTGGGGTTTTCTTGAAGAACTGCATGTTACATTATGCAGCATATAGAAACATATTCCCATTGTGGGCTCTAGCAGAATATCGAAGACATGTACCGCCACCATCCACAAACATCTAAGAGCACATATGTCCAATATATGTGTTAATGTTACTAATGGTTCCTAAAGTTAACCGTTTAGAATTACTTCAGTCCCTGAAGCTTGAATTGTTATGTTTTGGTCTGTTGTGTGAAAAATAAGCAACACGTCAGTCGTTCTATTTGATCTTTCAGCCAAATTTCATTGAAAAACGCATGTGGGAACCAATTTTAAACAAGTATTGATAAAAATGCCCTTTAAGTAAGTGTATTTTTTGAGTGAAATTTAGTTGAAAATTTTATCAAAAGTTCTTAGCCCTCCGTTTGGTTCTAGGATTTTGATAAGGAAAATAGGATGGAAAATTTTTTCTTTGCTTCAAATGATAGTACTCTATGCTTTTATTTTTGAGCATTTTTATTTTCCTCCCACTTTTCCTCACCAAAATTCTTGTTTCAAACATAGCCTAAGTGTTACTTATTATGATATAAATGATCAAAACTTATTATGATATAAATGATCAAAACGTGAGGACTTAAAGTTTAGTGATTATAGTGATTCTAACATTAAATTTGATGGACAATTTGTGACATTAACCCTTAATATATTTTCAATTGAAGACCAAAAGTAGGCCGAATGATGTTTTATTTTGTGTTTTTATTTGTATACCCCTATGACTTTCTTCTTTTAATTTAATAATGTTTATTTAACATATGTTTGGTTTTATTTTCTGGCGCCTGACAAATGTTTAAATACAATTTCCCCCTTTCTTCCCTTGCTTCTACATTCTCGCTCTCTGTCTCTTTTTTATATCTTTCTTTCTCTTTCTAATATACAATCAGTCCGAGACACTTTATTGATCTTAATTGAAATGCCACACACGCACATGAACGCATGCACGCACACACACACACACACACACACACACACACACAAAGTTACCCAAAAAGGAAGAGGGAGAGGAGAAGAGGGTTCGAACACCCACTCTCCTTTTTAATTGCATGTACTTTTGTTTCACTATTATTTTACTTCTCTCTTTTTGTTTATTCAATTCAATTATTGCCAGAAGGATTGAATTTCAATAATTTTGATATTAAAAGCCCAAGTTGTACACAAAATAACTAAATCGTTTTCTCATTACAACATAAATAAAATATTATAAGCTATTATAATTTAAGCACTTAGATTTAGAGGGTGTTTGGCTTAGTTTATAAGCTACTTAAAACATCTTATAAGATGTGGTGGAGTGTTTGATAAAATTTTAGGGGAAGGAGCTTATAAGCTCCTAAAATAAGATGCTTAGGAGTTTATAAAGTCTTTTTTTAAAAAGTAAGGAAGATCTAACTTATTTTATAATTTAAAAAGTAATTTCAATCCATGAATTTAAGATTTTGTGGTACATTTAGGATAAACTCCCATCAATTTTGTTAAATTTTCGAAAAATTTGCAACTATCGAGATGAGAAGTCCTAAATCTGCCACAAAATCTTAAATTCATATCTTGAAATTGCAAATAAAAAAGTTAACGTCCTAAAATTGTTAGAGGGTACAACATACAATCCTAAAATTATAAATTTTCCTAAAAAATAGTTTTAAGGCATGCCATTTTTGCCTCAATAAGACAATAACCTTTTTTTTTTTTTTATCCTAATTCAAAATTTGGCAATTAAAATCAAATGAAAAACTATAACTTTACCGTCAACTTGTGAATTTTGAAGCCACAAATATCTCTGAGTGTTAATCACAATAATTAAGCACAACATGTATTTATATATGATCAAAAAGATGCTTAATTACCTTTCGTGAAGTTTCACCAAATTTAATAAACTTCATTAATTTATTGATAAGCTAATGGGACAAAAAAATTCAAAGTAAAAAACCATTAACTCGAAAAATTCCAACACTCTAATGTATTTATTCCTTAGCAGTGATACAAGAAATTACTTGTTCAATACAAACTTATATAACTAGACAAATTAGTAAGAAATTAAGAATTAATCTGATGAGGCCAAATCCACCCTGGCCACGTACGCGCCTCCTCAGCTTACACGTCGGATCCTGGTCAGCACATGCCGCCATCCCCCTATCGCCGCGTGTCAGGCCTATCCCGATCAGGCCCAGTCTTTTTCTTGACGGCCTTGTTCGGCCAGAGCTCGCCACACCCCCTCGATGAAACGACATGTTCGATGTCCACCATATTTTATCCTCGGAGTCAATATTCCTCGAACAAGGAACGCACCCCACGCGCCCGCAGCGTGTCCTGACGAGTGCCCGTTACCGGCAACGGGATTGGGCCAACCTAATTCTGGCCCGGCCCACCTATTTTTTATTATTATAAATAGTACGACGACACTAGTCATTGGGTAAGACAACTTTTATCTACTAATACGCTGAACTTTATTTACTGTTCACCTGCCCGAATTCTGACTTGAGCGTCGGAGGGTCTTCGCCGGAGACACTTCCGGCTAGTCTCACGTGTGCTCCATCCTTGCAGAACAGGACCCGACTAGCATTCAGTCACCCTTACTCGGATATACCTGACCGGATTCGGACACTTACTCCCAGGACGAAGTGACGTGTACCGCAGGACAAAATCCGACCACATCATTTTGGCGCTAGAGGAAGGGCCTACTCGAGCAAGTGAGAAAATGGTAAACACGCGAAGGACTGGAACAGAGTCGATGGCCCCACAATCTACCACCAATCCGGGCCCCGAGACTCAAACCAACCTACCCCACGCCATTCCGCAAGTCACTGGGCCAGCACCTACCCCTCCCGCCGGGCAGAACCTCGTCGTTCTAACGGCGGATCAGTTTAATACGCTCTTACACGAGATCAGGCGGATGAACCCAGTCCCCGCCCCGGTTGCCACTGCTGAAGACCCTCATCCCATGAGGGAGGAAATTCGCCCCCCGCGAGGTGTTCGGGCAACCGACGCCGAGCGGGATGATGCGCGGGTGCGCGAACGGATCCCCCCGACAAGGGAGGTCCGCAGAGAGAGACGGCCCCCACCTCCTCGACTGGCGGAGGAAGTCGACGAATCCTCTGTGGGGGCATCCTCCGGACACCCTGCACGGAGTCACAGAGAGCGGTTGGAGGAAATCTCCCACCAGGCCACAGAGATCCAGAGGAAGATCGATGAGGTCCGCCGCGGCGAAAGATCCCGTGATGATGTTGGGGAACTTTCGCATCGGATGGAAGACCTTAACCGGAAGCTCGAGGAGGTATCTCACCGCTCCGGACAGGGGTCGGCTCAGCGATACTTTGTGCCGGACGAGGCAGACCCGCTCACCGCAGACCTTCAACGAGCCCGAGCACCCAAAGGGATCCGAATCCCGACCGACCTGCCCCGATACAATGGAGAAGCGGATCCCAAAGAACACCTAATACAATTCAAACACGCCATGCGCGTGCACATGATCGACGACGACTTCGCCGCGAAGTTGCTGGTTACGACTTTTCAGGGAGTAGCCTCGCAATGGTACGTCCGCCAAGCCCCAGGTTCGATCAGAAGTTTCGCCGATTTGGCGATAAAGTTCGTCAACCATTTCCAGACGAAAAGCCTAGCGAAGCTGCCCCCATCCCATTTGCATAAGATTCGGCAAAAGGAGGGTGAGTCTCTGAGGGACTTCTTTAACCGATTCAACACCGAGCTGCTCAAGGTCGAAAGCGTCCAGATGGACTTCCTCCTCGACGTAATCATGGGGGCCATCCGAAATCAAGCATGCTCGGACCATTTGGCCAGGAAGCGCCCTGCCACCATGGAGAAAGTCATGTCCATCGCTCAACAACACATGAATGTTGAGGACATGAGGTTTAAAAGGAGGCCAGAGGTCGGGGAAAGGAAGGACCGACGACGAGACAACGAGCTCACCCCGTTGGTCATGTCGAGGAAAGAGATCTTCGCCACAATCAACGCCAGCGACCCGACGGTTTTCCGAAGACCAAGGAAGATCCATGACGCGGACGGAGCCCCCCCGAGAGGAAACAAATATTGTGCGTTCCATAAGCAAGTGGGAAATCATGACACCGAGGGCTGCTATGCCCTCAAGAAAGAAATACAGCGCCTCATCGACCTGGGCCATCCGGAGATCAAGAAATACGTGAAAAAACAAGGACAGGGTCGCCAGGGTGAGGGAAGCCGCCGATGTAACTCCCCGTCCACCATGGACGATGAACACGAGCCGCTGAAGAGGACTCGGTCTCGCTCTCCTCGACGAGATTACACGCCATCCGGTCGGGACGACAAACAACCTGCCACACAGGATAACCTCTCGGTCAGGGGGATGATCCACACCATTGCGGGAGGACCTAGTTGTGGAGACACTAAGAGCAGAAGAAGACAGGTGGAGAGGCGCCTCGACCAGGCCCGATACCGTATCGAAGAGCGCTACTACCATGAGAGGCTGCACGTCAACACCGTATCAGAGGTAGCGACGCCGACGCCGGAGTCACTCGAATTCTCCGATCTTGATCTTGCACACATCCCGAAGACAGAAGGACTGGAGGACACACCGGATTACCCAATGGTCATTAATTTGGACGTAGCCAACTACTCCGTGGCAAAGACCCTGATCGACAATGGGAGCTCCGCCAACATCATCTTCGCCAACACCTTCGCCAAGATGGACTTAGGAGGATACACGCTCTCCCCCGTGCAGACCCCTCTCGTCGGCTTTGGGGGTTCCGAGGTGGTCCCTCTCGGGATGATTCAACTGCCCACCTCGTTGGGGGAGGCCCCGAAAAGA
This sequence comes from Petrea volubilis, assembly GCA_026212405.1. Taxonomy (NCBI): domain Eukaryota; kingdom Viridiplantae; phylum Streptophyta; class Magnoliopsida; order Lamiales; family Verbenaceae; genus Petrea; species Petrea volubilis. Next base: position 444,598 of record CM047878.1, read on the forward strand.
AAGACTATGATGGTCCAGTATCTAATAGTTGATGCTCCGTTTGCTTACAACATCATCCTCGGGCGACCCGCTTTTAATGCGTTTAGGGCGGTGGTGTCCACGTACCACTTAAAGATGAAGTTCCCCACGCCCGCGGGGGTCGGGCAAGTCACATGTCGGATCCTAGACGCCTGGAAGTGTTACTCGGCCTCCGTCGAAGGGAAGAAGCCTCCAACACCCCGACTAGTCGAAGCAGCCGCTTCACGAATGGACATCCCCGAGTCCTCCGAAATCGACCCGGCAAAGCGGAGGAGGCTAGAGGAAGAAAAGATGGCGCCAGCAGAAGATTTCAAGACAATCCAGCTCGTGGAGGGCGATCCCTCCAAGACCACCCGGGTAGGATTGACCCTCGAGCCGCACCACGAGGTCATGTTGGTCGACTTCCTCCGGGCAAATGCCGATGTCTTTGCTTGGAAGGCCTCAGACTTTCCAGGAATCGATCCCGAAGTCATTGTTCATCGCCTCAACGCGGACCCATCGTTCAGGCCGGTGAGGCAGAAAAAGAGGATATTTTGTGAAGCTCGAAACCGGATCATCGAGGAGGAGGTCAACAAGCTCCTCGAGGCAGGCTACGTTGTGGAGGTCCAGTTCACCGAATGGTTATGCAACGTCGTCGTCGTTGCCAAGGGCGATGGCCGATGGCGGATGTGCAACGACTTCACCGATCTCAACAAAGCCTGCCCTAAGGATCACTATCCCCTTCCTCGGATAGACCAACTCGTTGACTCGACGGCGGGGTGCGAGTTGATGAGCATGATGGACGCCTTCCAAGGCTACTACCAGATCTACATGGCCGAGGAGGATCGTGGGAAGACGTCGTTCGTCGTCCCGACGGGGACGTATTGCTTCCTCGTGATGCCCTTCGGGCTAAAAAACGCCGGAGCTACGTATCAGAGACTTGTGAATCTCATGTTCAGGGAAGAGATCGGGAGAACCGTCGATATGTACGTCGACGACATGATAGTCCGCAGTGAGCGGGGGTCCGACCATCTCGGGCACCTGGCTCGAACATTTGAGATCCTAAGAAAATACGGCCTAAAACTCAACCCGAACAAGTGCACGTTCGGCGTCCGAGGAGGCAAATTCCTCGGGTACATTGTCAGCCATAGAGGGATCGAGGCCAACCCCGCGAAGATTCGCGCCATCCTCGACATCGAGCCGCCTAGCTCAGTGAAGGAAGTACAGAGGCTAGTAGGGCGCATAATCGCCCTCAATCGGTTCATATCCCGCTCAGCGGATCGGAACCTCCCATTCTTTAAAGCATTAAGGAAGGTGCCGGATTGGAAATGGACGGAGGAATGCCAGCACGCGCTCCTCGAAGTAAAAAGATACCTGACCGAGCCCCCTCTGCTGTCGAAACCAGTTCTGGGGAGGCCCCTTTATGCCTACCTGGCGGTATCCCCAAATGCAGTCAGCTCGGTCCTAGTGCACGTGGAGGATCGGGTACACCACCCGGTGTATTACCTCAGCAAGCTCCTCCAAGGCCCTGAACGGAACTACCTGGCCATCGAGAAGCTCGCCCTTGCTTTGGTCCACTCCGCCTGGAAGTTGAGGCAATACTTTCAGGCCCATACCATCGTGGTCCTAACCAGTGAGCCACTAAAGCAGGTATTAGCCAAGCCCGATGTCTCTGGTCGGCTCGTGAAGTGGGCCGTCGAGCTCGGCGAGTTCGATATCCAGTTCCAACCACGGACCGCGATTCATGCCCAGGTCCTGGCAGATTTCTTAGCAGAGGTGGCCCCGAGGGCAGAAGCGGAACCGAAAACTCCGTGGACCCTGATGGTCGATGGGTCCTCCACGAACACAGGTGGGGGAGCCGGGGTTTATCTGCGGGATGAGTTGGGCAACGAGCTCGATTTCGCCATTCGCCTTGAATTCCCGGTTTCTAACAACGAAGCTGAGTACGAAGCCCTCGCCGCGGGGATGAAGATTGCCCTCGACCAGGGCGTGGACGAACTTGTCGCCTTGACCGATTCACAGTTGGTGGCCGAGCAGGTCAATGGCAATTACGGCGCCCGTGAAGCATCGATGACGAAGTACCTCGAGGAGGTCAACAAGTTGAAAGAAAAATTCGCCAAGTTCTCTCTCGAGCAAATCCCCCGGACAGAAAATGATAGGGCGGATCAACTGTCGAAGCTAGCCAGTTCGATGAGAGGGACCAAAGAAAGAAGAATAACCATGTTGAGTTCGCCAACACCCTTGACCGGGTCGGGGACGCGACAGTGCATACTCTCCGTCGAGCCCCCGGAGGATTGGATTGGGGAACTAATCACCTACCTGAAGGACGGAATTCTCCCCGAGGGACCCGTCGAAGCCAAAAGACTTCGGAAACAGGCCTCTCGATACGCCCTCGACGGGCAGGGACGCCTGTTTAGGAAAAGCTTCGATGGTCCTCCTCGACGGTGCTTGAACACACAGCAGGCCCGGGAAGTTATCGAAGAGATACACCAAGGGTGTTGCGGAAACCATACTGGGCCAAGGTCCTTGGCCAAAAAGGTATCACGGGCAGGGTTTTTCTGGCCTAATCTCATGCAAGATTGTTTCGACTTCGTCCGAAGATGCCGAGCCTGCCAATTGCACGCCAATCTAGTCCACCAGCCTGCCACTCCGATGGTGAATGTGGAGGTATCTTGGCCATTCGACCAATGGGGAATAGATATCCTCGGTCCGTTCCCTCAAGCACCCGGGCAAAGGAAGTTCGTGATTGTCGCCGTCGAGTATTTCACCAAATGGGCCGAAGCGGAGGCTGTTGCGAAGATCACCGACTCGGTTGTCAAAATTTTCATCTGGAAAAACATCATCTGCCGCTTCGGACTCCCCAGGGTCGTCATTTCCGATAACGGAACCCAGTTCCAAAGTCATCGGGTGAGGGAATGGTGCAACAGCCTCAAAATCGAGCTAGCGTTTCACCTCAGTAGGGAACCCTCAGGCAAACGGTCAAGTCGAAGTCACTAACCGGACAATTCTCCACGGACTCAAGACCGCCCTGTCCGGCGCACAGGGCAATTGGGCCGACGAGCTCCCAGGCGTGCTTTGGGCATACCGGACCACTCCTCGGACTGCGACGGGCGACACCCCGTACGCCTTGGTTTATGGCTCCGACGCCGTTATACCAGCCGAAGTATTGCACCCATCTGCTAGGGTTGCGCACTTCGACGAGATCGCCAACGTCGACGCTCGCCTGACCGAGCTCGACCTCGCCGAAGAGAGAAGGTGTGCCGCCCTTCGAAGGATGGACAACTTCCGGGCATCTACGGCACGTGCTTACAATCGCCATGTCCGTCCTCGGACATTCCAGATCGGAGACCTGGTCACCAAGAAGGTCGAGGTCTCTCACCCGGTGGGAAAGTTGGACCCTAAATGGGATGGTCCGTTCAAAGTGACCAAGGTTTGCAAAAACAACGCCTATCGCCTCGAGGACATGTCGGGAAGGGAACTGCCCCGTCCTTGGAACGCCACGAACCTCAGACGGTTCTACGTATGATAATGGCCCGAGTAAAAACATCGCGTGTAAAACTAGCTCGCGTGGAGCATTCTATTTCAACTGTTTTAATAATTACATCATTATCATCGAATAAGATTCCGGCTAAAACACGCCATTTTATGCACAAACTTTATTCACCCCAGCTCGATTTTTGATTATCAAGTTATTTCTCAAAGTTCTCAAAGTTCCTTTTTACTATTATTTATTATTGGACATTTTATGCTCCCTTACCGGATTAAATAACATGTATTTCGAGGCTGAAACCAGTAATAAAAATGAGCATGAAAATAGTATTTCGACCAGGCACTTGTATGGGCATAAAAATTCCATTAACCATTCACACAAATTTCATCGATCATAATAAAGTTCACAAAAAAGAGAAAAAAAACAAACAAACAAAAATACATGTTCTCGGGCATCCTGCCCGGCCTATAATCCTATGGCTTAAGCGCCATCTATCTCCTTGGCCACCTCCTCGATGGCCGCCTCCACGGCTTGATCGGCCCCAGCGCCAGCCGCACCTGCATTCGACGGGGCACTTGTCGCCAGCGAAGGTGACCCGTCTTGGTCCACGACGATGGGATCGTCGGGCTCCACATCCGGTGAGAGAGGCTCCCCAAACGCTTGTGCTCCTCATTGCGCACCTGCCTCTCCACGATGGATATCACTTGGGCGAACTCTGCGCCCTCATACGCCGGCAGCGCCTCGTCATCCTCGGTTATCCTCCTCCCCGGCATCGTTCAGACCAATGCCGTACCCCTCCATGGAAAAATCTTGCGGGATAACACCGCGCGCCTTCAGCTGCTTGAAGGCTCTTTCAAATCCGAGGGAGGCATCGTTCGCCCCGCGGAGGATGGTAGCATACTCGAACACCGGTCCTCGAACGAACCGCTTGACGGCTTGTCTCTCCCAGTCGGGAACCGAGGCCATCAATTCGGTCCTCATCGAGCGGCGGCCCCCTCTCTTCACCCTGCACGAGGGCCTCCTTGGCCTTCTCCCTCAGGAGTCTAACTTCTTGCTCCAACGAGGACTCCCTGGTCTTGAAGTCCAGCTCGAGCTTCTCGAGTCGCTCTTCCAAGGCCTGAGTCTTTCCTCGCGCTGCGGCGATCTCCCGTTGAGCGACTTGATTCTTCTGCCGCTCTTCAACTAAATCCGCCTGGAGGCTGCTTCCTCGAGCCTCCCGCTCGGCCTTATCACAGCGCGCCCGGCTGACCTCTAGCCGACGAAGGCCATGGAACACCCTTTGCTGAAGAGTGTTCATGTCCTGGGCGATGCTCAAGGCCAGCTCCGCATCATCGATCTCGGACAGGCTGACCTGATCGGCCTTAAAAACGGCGTTCTGGAAACTCTCATCGCCAACCTTTTGCTCGTCCCTCCGAAGATGCTACGGTCGGAGAGGTCACCATATTTGGGGCCGAATCGAGGTTCCGGGGCGTCCGGATAGTTCAACACCTCCAGCTCTTCCGATGAATACCCGGAGCCATCAGCCAGCCTCTTGCCTTTGGCCGACTTTGAGACGGGTTTCTTCGGAGCGGGCCCCGTTGGTCTCGTCGGTGGCGTGGAGTCCGGGGCTTTCCTTTTCCGGCCAAGAGGCGTCTCCTCCACATCGATGGCCGGTTGAGCTGGTGCCTGTGCCTGCGCCGATATCCTCGGAGCACCAGTTGCCGCCGTCATGGCTCGGGCATCCTCCGAGGGGGGAGATGGCCTCCTCCTTCCACCGGCCACCTTGGAGATTAAGTTCATGCGTCCCATTCCTAACACGCCGAGATCTGCGGAATTGAGAACCAACCGATTAGAAGATAATCGAGCATAGAGACATGAATATTCGAGTAGAAACATGCAATAAATAATACCAAAAGTAATATGATCGACATCAAGCCTGGCCGGCGAGAGCCCGCCTTTACTAGAAAATGTTCCTGGGTGAGGAAGGTTGGGCTCAATAAACCCAGGGCCTTCTGGCTGAGCACCCACTCCCTTGTCCAACTACTCGACCCCAGCCCGGCCAGGGAGAGCTTCCTCGCCTCCGGGTTATGCACCCTCCTAACTGGCCATTGCTCTTCGGAGTGTATGTAACACCACTTCTGTTTTCAATCCGCCCCGTACGACGATGAGGCCGTTTCAATTAGTTTTCTCCCGTTTTTGGCGCTGACGAAAAAGCAATTAAACTCATCGTCCGGGGATGACCTGCTCGAATGGTTGACTTGATACAAGTCGGAAAAGTTAGCCACTGTTGGGGTGTGCCCGGTGCAACGACAGAAAACGACGAAGGCACATATCGAAGCATAGGAGTTTGGGGTCATTGATGGGGCTTAGGTTCAACCGATTCAGGATGGTGGAGATGAAGGCCGGGATCGGAAACCTGAGCCCGTTCTCGATGTGCAGCATAAGTGAATGGGAATGCACCCTCGGGGGGATTCGTGATGGACTCTCCCTGCTCGGGCCAGGTGACGCTGAACGAATCTCGGATGTAATGAATTCATTATCTTCTCTCGATCCCGTTCATTGTTGTTCGCGATGATGTTTCCCCAACTCACTGTAGTTTGGTTCCCGGCGATGGCCCTTCTTCTCCCCCGAGGAGGAGCCTGACTGGATGGGCCCTCCTCTCCGGGAGCAGACCTCCATGGGGGGAACTGGCACATCGCCCATCGAAGAAGGACTTCCCCTCTCTCCGCCTCCATGCCACCGCCTCATCTCCTCAACCCTGCTCGAGCTCTTACCACCCCCTCGGGGCCGACTGGTGCTCGCCTCGCGCCGGGCAACGAGATGATGCCCCCTCAAAAAAGGCTTCTGCCTCCACGGAGGTCGACAGATTCACGTCGCTTAAACCCCCTTCGGTCGGGGACCCTACCAACCTATTTTGACTATCCGATCTATCCACGGATTGGCTCATATCTAGGGATTGTTTACGAAAATGAGAGCAAGAAAGAAACAGTTCGGAAAAAGGGGAATACCTAGGTTTGACTGGTCGAAAGGAGTGTTTGTCTGCTCGAAATGATTCCGTGTGCTCGGTGCTCTCAGATTATGCTCGGAATGAAACTTCAGCTCGATTGTAAAATGACGCGCCCGTAGTCACGCCCGGAGCCCCTATTTATAGGGCGGTAAAAATATTCCTCGGGAAGTCCAACAGTCGCCAGCATTTATTACCAACGGTCACATCCCCAACGGTCAATTTTCGAAGTTACCGCCAATTCCTGACACGATAATTCCTGAGCGATGTCGTAGGCGCTATCTCCTCGAACAGTCTCCGGTCTGCCCGTATCACGAGGATCGGTCAGACCATAGAACTGGGGGGGCTAATGATTGAGGCCAAATATCACCCTGGCCACTATGCGCTCCTCTAGCCTTAACACGTCGGACCTGGTCAGCAAGCGCCATCCCCCTATCGACGCCGCCGTGTGCAGGCCTCATCCCGATCAGGGCCCAGTCTTTTCTTGCGGCCTTGTCTCGGCACAGAGCTCGCCCACCCACGATGAAACGGAATCTATGTTCGATGTCCACCATATTTTATCCTCGGAGGTCCAATATTCCTCGAACAAGGAACGCACCCACGCGCCAGCAGCGCGTCCTGACGAGTGCCCGTTACCGGCAACGGGATTGGGCCAACCTAATTTGGCCCGGCCCACCTATTTTTTATTATTATAAATAGTACGACGACACTAGTCATTGGGTAAGACAACTTTATCTACTAATACGCTGAACTTTATTTACTGTTCACCTGCCCGAATTATTGACTTGAGCGTCGGAGGGTCTTCGCCGGAGACACTTCCGGCTAGTCTCACGTGTGCTCCATCCTTGCAGAACAGGACCCGACCAGCATTCAGTCACCTTACTGGATATACTGACCGGATTCGGACACTTACTCCCAGGACGAAGTGACGTGTACCGCAGGACAAAATCCGACTACATCATAATCTAAATCTCTCATGCACTCGCCCTCGTTGAAAAGCTTGATTTGCATGCAATCGGAGTAGAACTCCGTCATGCAATGCGTGGAGCTGCCCCTCGGGGGCCACGGCGCCGCCACTAGATCCCTATGAAAATATGTTTCTTGCCATTGTGTGTGTGTGTGGTGGTGTGTGTGGAAGTAGGGTATCGAATTGTATTGCATGTGCGTGATGAACAAGAATATTTGAGGGCTTGATGGATTTTGGTATTGTGTGTGTGCGCGGCGCGCGTGAATATATATATAGCCATATAGGGTAGGAGGTTAACATTTTGAAGGCTCGTGTCGTTTGAGATTTGGTGGGAAATTTTTTGTATAGGGGTTTCTGTGAAGGGATATGAGGATTTTTAACGCGTTTTGTTTTTATTTTAATTTAAATCTGTAGTACAAATTACGAAAAAAAACATCCGTATTTTATTATCAAAAATTATCAGTAGTTGTGCACAATATTGTCTGGTGCACAATTCTTTTCAACACAAGTAAAGAAATTTATATTCTATTGAGACAAAGAGATTGTGGGCATGTCTTATTTTTATTCTTATTATTATTAACACATTTATATTGGCATTTATAAATATGGGGATG